>JAJJMC010021118.1:18155-120578 GCA_023531435.1 Papaver californicum | reverse complement strand
CTTCAATAGCTCCTTACGCGAGATATCTCTCAAGATTGCTGTTAAGTACACGCCGTTGTGTCCGTTTTGGCCCTGACATATCCCGTTTCTCAGAATGCTCTAGAGAATCAGCTCATTTCTCATAGGAAACGACCCACTTCCTGATAAAAGCAAGATTATTTGCATGCATCCAGCACATTATTAAAGTGGTTGGCATAATTTGGTTCTCACAGTAAAATAATGGGAATTGCTTAACAAATTCGGTGAACCTTGCAAATATATTGATGCCCAAAATAACTTTAGTAACCCAACTCCAGGATGACTAAAGATACATATATTGAAAATGACATATGTACTAGTCCAAGGCATGACCAAGTCCTAGACGGTACTTGCAATCCAATGTCGCATGACAACCGCATAACCATTGTCAATGATTCTGCTAAGCAAGGTGTGTGGTGCATGTGGCAGATTGACCAACAATGGGAAGAGTTTAGTGGCATGATTTCACTCTGGGATCAGTGTTTCAAATAGTGAGTATCATTTCCTTGACGAGTATGGCACATGTTGGCGCAGGTATGGATCCAAAAAGATTGTTGTGATTCATTTATGGCTTGCACGCTTAGCTGAATAAAGAGGAAAGTTAAAAATAGTACAGAGTTACGTTGAAAGAATCTTGTTTGCGAAGCATGCAGAGAAAATCAAATCGTTGAACATTTGTTTGGCAATGACCAAATTTACCGTATAATTTGACTGCCCGATTACTCAAGCAAATAGCACATCGGGAAGTTGAAGTTTGCGAAATGAGCGTTGGGAGAGAAAATTCTCTGTCTGTTAAACATGCTTTTCAATGACTCTAGTTTCCGACAAAGTAACCATATTAGGCTTTTGTTTCTTGATGAGATTCTTCATAACCTTAAGGAAAGAATGTTTAGCAATTCCACGAGTATTCCATATTAAAATCTTCATATCAAAATGTTGAAGAAAATAAGACTCGTGGAATTCATAATGAGGCATCATGTGATTTGGTGACATCCATTTGCTCCCCTGGACACTCTTTGGTTGTATTCCACATATCAAATTTCCAAAGTATTTTTTGGACTTTTTATTTGAGCTGGTGTTTCTACTATTGGTTGAAATATTGCTTCTAATATCACTGCATGTTGCCACATCTTTGTCACACAATCTTGCTTTTTCCATCTTTTCTCTTATAAATTCTATTGGATCCTCGTGTGTCCAATTGTACCCTGAAATTTTGATTGGCCTCAATGTCCTTGTTATGTTTTTAAAACTTCATCCAGATTCACTTCCTCTAGGGCATGAACTAGATATGCAGAAAACCGATTTTAATATAGTTTCCTTTACCAAAGAATATGTGTATCATTAAACTTAGTTAATGCATATAATAATTCCCTAGGATAATTACTCCATCAGTGAATTTATAGAATATTTTTTTATATAAATCTAATTATTTGTATTGGGATGAAATAAGAATAAATAAAAATAATTTATAAAAACGAAAAGAATTCTTAATTTAAGAGTAACTCACTTCTCTGCCTTTCATACAGGAGACAAAGGAAACAGTTGCCAGCAATTTACCTGCTGCTCACAAAAAAAATCTTAAATGGAGATTTATTATGGTAAATGTCATAATCCAATAGGACTCCAAATTCACTTGTCTTTAAGATTTGCTTTTTCTTTACATCCATGAAAAAAGACTGGCCGTTGAAAAGAAAAGAAAAATTACAACCTCTCAAAACAAGCCTCTGATAACACAAGTAAGGCATGAAGGGTCGTTTTAAACAAACAGTAATGACTCATTGCAGATAGTACTTGTTAATCTCTGCACAAGTCAATGAAATATATGTCAAAAGATACCAAACTAAAATACAAAGCGATGGTGGAGATGCCAACAAGAAAATCACAACCTTATCTTGTTTTCCCACAAGGGTTTGTCATTGTGCTATAAAAAGGGCCATTTTTCATCTGCAAAAGCATAGGCGCCATAGGTTAATATCAAGGTGCACTATATATATCTGCATTGCACGGAAATCTTGATGGAAATTTCTACATGGTAGCATCCTTCAAAGATTCTTGCACATACAATACAGTACAAAAGGATAAAAATGGCAAACCAAAACCTACTGACAACAACCCAAGTAGCAGTTCTTGGCTATGTTTTGTAGGGTAGATAGAGACTCTTGTGGTTGTGGTCTTTCTAAGTTTAACGGAGACTTTGATGTTTGTTTCCCCACTAAATAGGACAATGCTGGACTATTGGGTTTCCCTCTTAATATCATATAATTTTTGTTGGACCGTCATATGAAATTATTTGAAAACCGTCGTTTCATATTGGTATGGACTCCCATTTAGAATTACCAGAGGACCAGTTTTAGGCTTATTTAAAAAGATGTAATAGAACGGTTTTTAGGAAGTCCCAAATGGCAGCCCAAACAAATGTTTTAAATATTATATGTCCATCACATGTTTGGAAAGCATGGACGAGAATTAAGTCAACTAATTAATAAAAAGTAAGGTGACATTGATAACTTCGTTAGTTAGTATTTCAAGTTTTCAACTGGATTACTCAATTAGTTGTGTTTTAATTTGAAATACTAAATCTTATAACAGCAAGTTTCATGGTGTTATAAAAACTTACAAGGAACAGGTCTAATGGCTCCAAATAGCACTCTAATACTTCATATCCGAAGTGCCATTTTAAGGCCTATTTTAACAACATGTGGTGAAAAATTAAAACGGTAGTTAAACTTGAAGTGTGAATGAGAAAAAAATTCGATTTTTTTAGTTCCATATTCAAAAATAAGTAAAACAAAGAAAAGTTAGACAAGACAGGCTTTCGTTTCACACGTGAATGAGTATACAAGGACACAGGATATAATACGTTTCAAGTTAACTGATGCTTTGCTTTGCGTACTTTTAAGTCTTTAACAACACTTACTATCAAGGTTATTACGGGCAACTCCAACGGTGCGATCAAAATTAAAGATTAAAGATCAAAAATTTTGATCTTTGATACGCTGCAAGAACAACCATGAGTAGTCAAGCGAAAGGCTGGGGTCGCGTTTATATTTGGCGAAGTGTCAGCGCAACGTTTGAGAAGACGGACGAACTCCTGCTATCTCGCTTGCTCCAGACGGTGTGATAGTGTACCGCCTGATGTTGAGCGAAATTCCAACTCTTCGCCCAAGTTGAGACGGTATCCTAGCTTTTCGCCCAAGTCGAGACGGTACCCTAGCTTTCCGCCCAATTCGAGACGGTACCCTAGTGTGACGGTAGCCCAGCACTTCGCCCAAGTCGAGACGGTACCCCAACACTTCGCCCAAGTCGAGACGGTACCCCAGCACTTCGCCTATGTCGAGACGGTATCCCAGCTTTTCGTCCATGTTGAGACGGTACCCTAACTCTTCGCCCAGTCGAGACGGTATCAGCACAACGCCCGTGTTTTTAAACGAAATCCTAGCCCACCGCTTGAGTCCAAACGAATTCTTGGGACTTTGCTTGATTATAATTTTTAGTCGGAGATCAAAGATTACTTTTAATCATGAACAATGGATTTCGTCGATTATATTTAATCAATGATCACACGGCTGTTGTTGGTTTTTGGCGATCAAAGATTACTTTTAATCTTTAGTTCGACTTTTAATCGACCCGCTGCAGTTGTTCTAAGGGGTTAATAAATTCCATGATAGATCATCCATCGTGAATCCAACGGTGAGGACTGTTTTATTCTATATGGATTTGGTAACTCTGTATTATTTAACAACCTTAAATATTAGGTCAAGTTAAATATTAGGTCAAGTTTGATAATTATATTCCCTATTAGAACGTAAGGGATCAAACTTTTTTTCCTTCTCCGTCAAATTGGGTTGAGTGCAGGCGTGCAACAAGTTTTCCCAGTTAAATACTGTACACAGTCGATAATTGAGTTCAAGACTGAGTGCAAATATAAGATTAGAACAACAAGATATTATGGCACCAATTATGATTTTTCTTTCAAAATAATAAATAAGGCTCATTGGATGCACGGCACCCCAATCCAGATCGAGATTTGGCATCATTAAGCTCCACAGGGTATTTTACAATCCTAATTATTACAGGATCATATTAAAAATCCTATATGCAGTATGAAATCAGAAAAAAAGAAAAAATCTTTATTCTCGATTCGATGTCGCCTGTATCATAGATTCCAAGCATATACGATGGTTACGCTTTTCTGTCGATTACTTAAACTAATATGAACTCATCAGTTAATTAATATTGAATTATATACTGATATTAGATTAATGAAGGAGTGTTTCAAGAAACACTTTACAGACTTGTTGTTGTTATGCAAACACCATATAACGACATGAGACATCATAGAAAAATGCAAAAACGAAACTGCTAGGAATTGTGGAAAGAATCAATACTTTGATATATTCTTGGATCCGCATCATACTTCTCGATTGTTCAGTTCACATTTCTTAATTATGTGCTTCTATTTATTTATTTTATACTCCAAGTGCTCATTTTATAAGCCTCAAATTATTTATGAATGTTTAATCTACACGGTCTCGGGCCAGCGTTTTTATTGTCTAGCTAGGTGTAAAGCTCCGGTTGCATCTTAAAATTTTACTTGGGAGTAAAGAGTAACAAAGTTTTTTTTTTGAAAAGAGGAAAAGAGTAACAAAGTGTTACCAATTTTATGGCAGGCAGTACAATGTTGGCCGATGATATCAGTGATTTTTTACCAATTTTATGGGATACGTATTAAGCAAAAATAAATCTTTCAATCGTGTGGCATTTGGTAATTCCGTGTAAAATTTGACAACCCCTTATACCAGTTCGGTGAGAGTATTGGATATACGAGTCTCTCAATTTAAATCGAAAATTTGTTTTTACAAATGATTTTAAGGTGATTTATCATTTGGTATTTAGATTTTTGATACCAAACGATGAATTACCTTAAAATCATTCACAAAAACTAAGAGATGGTAGATTATCAAAAATTTAATTTGATCTAGTTTTTGCAGTTTTCTTATAATAAAAATTAATGTTAAATCTACATAATCCAACTATTGATCGGTCATACTGAATTCCAGACGAACAAAACTTAAGAGCGACTATTTTCTCTAGAAAGGAAAAAAGAATTAAGGCATATAAGTTTTTGACAGTTAACTGTTACTCCGTATATGATCATTTAATTTTGTAAAATTTCGGTACAAAAATCGACTCAAAACCTAAATACTAAAAGATAAATTTCCCATAAATCTGTATGTAATCTTTTGAAAATAAATTATTTAGCGGATGATAAGATAAGGGAATAGAACCTGGCAACCTTAATTGAAAATTATCAAAAACAAAATATGAATTATCCGATGGATTTTACAATTTTAGCTTTATATGACAAGAGTTTTCCTAGTTCCTTCCTAATGCATTATTTTTACTTCATTTTCCAATTATCTCATCTATATTTTTTTGTCTGGGGCAATTACAAAATGATAATACTTTTTAATTTGCATTCACAAATTAATCTTACTTTTTAATTTTTTTTATAAAATGATTATTTTCCATCCAATTTAACACTTTTGAAAAAAACGGTATTATCTTTTTCTAAAACACCCTTCTCCAAAATACCCTTCTTCATTTAACTGAATTTGTTGAAGTGGTGGTGGTAGAAGCTTAAGAAGCTTCGTTAAACCCAAGAGAAGAAACAGTGAATCCTTTGGATGAATGTCATCTAACGATTTTGAACTGGGCTAGAATTTTAATAAATACTAGAGGAAAAACGATGAACCATTTGGATAAATACTATGTAACAATCCTAAACTGGATCGGGAGACCTTTGTGACATGTAAGCGGCGACATCACCACTACTAAATAACGCCACCATCAAACAACACCACTAATGGTAAAATAATAAATTACGTTTTGAAGGACAAAAAATTAATTTGACTGATTTATTTAACTTTGAATGGGGACCTGACTGAGTTAACTGTTGTCATAACGGTCGAATGATCTTGAAATTAGTTTGTAACATTATGATTCATTTTGTAACTAGGCCTATTTCTTACAATCCCCTTTTTGTTTCTCACATAGGTTTGTAAATTCCTCGAGTCTCCTCCACTCGTACCAGTATACCACATTACCAAGAGTTAAACATTAAGGAAATGAAAGTAAACATAGGCGCATGAAGACCAAGAGAAGGTTCAAAAGTATCGCCAGTTTATTCCAAAAGAACCAGGATAAATTAGGACCTACGAAAATTATTTTGGCTCTACTAAATTTTATTCCCAACTAAAGTTTGGGATAAGGGATGTCTATTTAGCTATTATAAAAATTACTAAATTACCCCTACTCATTAATTACTCCTAACACTTAAATCAAAATATAAATATAAAAAACTTTCCTAATCCAAATCAAACAAAATCTAAATCAAAAACAAAACAAAACAAAAAAAAAACTTTCCATTTCCTCTCACTCCAAAATCTAAAAACCCTAATCCTAACTTTTCCAAAAACAAAACCCGATCATTCGGAATTAACTACAAAGTAAATTTCTATAAACCCTTTCTTATAATATCATTTGTGATAAATTCATGTGTAAAAATCTTCGTTTTCACGATTCAAATTCATTATTTTTTCAAGAATCATGGGATATGGATCCATTATATCCAACGATTCTTGGCATATTCGGAATCGTTGGATACGATGGATTCATATCCAACGATTCTACCTTTTTTTTTTTTTTTTTACTTTTTCCATACTGGAATCGTTAGATAAAACACCTTATTATCCACCGATTCTGGTCTTTTATTTTTTTTACATTTCTTATATTGGAATCGTTAGATAAGACACCTGATTATCCACCGATTCCCCTGCTTTCATGTTTTTACCACTACCTGATTAGAATCTTTGGTTACACTACAGACCATATCTAACGATTCTGGATATAATTTTGGTGTTTTATAAGTAAGGAATCGGTATCTATGCATACTATCTAACCAACGATTCTGGTTTGGTGTTTTCCTGATAGCTTTTACAGTTAGAATCGTTGGATAAATATGGTCTTATCCAACGATTCTGTTATGTTCACTTTTCCAATTTTTTTGTTTGTGATTGAATTAGAGATTATTGATTGGTTGAACTAGTAGTATGTTTTGATGAATAATCCTTGTTATTGGATTGTTTGAATCTTTGGTGATACTTATATTTGTTGTTCAATTTGTATATTCGTATAACCATTATGGACGGCCGCAAGAGAGGTTATGGTCCAACCCGACAATGTGATATTGATAAGAAGTCCCAGAAAAAGGTTATCCGCGACCTCTGCTGCCCCATCTAGACCAAATTAAATGAAGTCTTGGAACTCCTGCTTCAGCTGGCAATGGATAAGCTTGAGGAGGTGATTGAAGTTGCATCCAATTTAAGAGCGGATATTGCTAATTGGAGAGCCCAAAGATGCAATCCTTGAGGAGGCTGCTGCTGAAGATGTTGTTGCCGCTGCTGCTGCTGCTGATGGTGGAGCTGTTGGTGCCGCTCCTCCTGCAGCTGATACCTAATACATATTTTTAAGACTTGTTGGCTAAACTAAACTAAGATTTCTTGCTTCGTTATTCAGATACTTATTTTATTTTGTGGATGGATGGATGAATTTATTATGGTATAATATGTTATATGAATGGCTTGAAGTTCGCTTCACCTTTTTACGTTATATGATTGGTGGTAAACAATATCAATTTTGCAATTGTGATCCAGAATTCAGGTTTCTGCAATAAAGTCAAAATCGGCGGACAAGACACTTATTTATCCACCGATTCTGACCGACTATCTGGTAAATGTGAATCAGAATCGGTCAATACGTATTTGTCGTATCCACTGATTCTGAGTAACCCATTTTTCAATTTTTCATGCAATTGCTTTTGTTTAAAAAAGTTCCAACAAGAATTTAAAGTAACCAAAAAGCAAATCAATTTCATTCATTAAGAGTGGTTGTTCAATATATGAAAGCTTCAAACCATGGACATCTGATAGTTCATTTGTTAACAAAATCCAAATACTTAATTCAACACGACTGTACCCTTGGTTTGTTCCGGCTCAACCAATTCATCCCAAAATTTCATGTTGGGCTCGTATTTTTTCAGCCATTCCTTAGAGGTGTTGTTGGTGAAACCATGAAAATAAGTGAACCTACACAATGGAGATAATGGAAAATCTTTGCGTAGCCTAAGACCGATAAAATTATGTTACTAATGTTGACTATAATAATTCTTCAATCCTTAAGCGATTCATCATACTTTGTTCTCTTTGGTGTGAAGGTAAGAGATGTCCCTGACCAGAACAATGAACAACGTAACTCCAGTATCCGCCAAGAGATGGCCACATCGAGGCATTTTCATCCAATGTTTATTGGTAATTGGTTCATCCCCTTTCGGCCCTTAAACACGAGCAACCAAGTCGAACTCAACTTCTTTATCTTCCATTGTGCCTTCCCTCATCATCGAGGTGTAAAATTCCTTGTCTTCTTGTAGTCGTAAGGCCATCATGTTTCTAAAATATTGGCATTGGGTTAGGTTCTCATTATCCTCTAAACTTAAATGGCCTATTTGTTCGGACGCAAGGTGAAATCCATAATTTTTATCCCCATCCACATCGTCGGTAGATAATACGTAGGGATGAATGATTGAAGGGAGTTTCATAAGATACTCATGCAATATCGTATAACACGTTCGATGTGGTCTACCCCACACATCCCTATGTGTAACTTGGTAACCAATTTCCTCGTTAATAGTCAATGGCTCTTGCGGGGAATCCATGGACTCATTTTTTATTGCTTCCCCTTTTAGTCGTACTCGTCTAGTACTCGCTTGACTTTTTTACGAAGGGATGACGAGAACCTTTTCCTTGCTTTGTGTTGCACTCGCTTGACTTTCTTGCGTCGAGGCGATGGGAACGATGGGATTTCTTTGATCCTTTGACTTGGTTTGTCGCCCACTTGGTTCACTTTCTTGCTTCTTCGAGCGACCCCTTTTCTTTGGAGCAGGAGCTTCTTCACACATAGGCTCGGTATGCTCTTGCCCACTTGGTCCATTTTCTCGCTTCTTCGGGCGACCCTTTTTCTTTGGAGCGGGAGCTTGTTCATACATAACCTCGGTATGCTCATGTAGTGAAGGGTCTCTTTGGTTACTCATTGCCTCCTTGTACTCTTTCCTTTCTTGCTTCTTATCCAATTTGGTAGGTGGTCTACATATGTGGGTGAACGGCGAGGACCAAGTTGGCTATTAAAATTTATCGTTCCAAATTGTTCTTTTTGGAGTAGCCCTCGATTATTTTTCTCCTAACATCCGTGTCTACAAATGATTGACTTGCATCTTCTATCGGGCTTGGTGTGAAAGGAATTTGCTTCCAGAACGGATTCGATGAGCTCAAACGGAATCCCTTGGGGGTTACTAGCAATAATGTGACGACACAGGAGCCCCACGGACGTCATCGTCTTACAAGAACAACAATCTTCTTTCTCCCTTGCTCTTTATCCTCAAAATACTTATAATCATTTATCATATAATGGATAGCCCAATACGACACCTTATAAGAAATACCCCATAGCAACGTACCGTAATAACTGGAGTACGTGGTCACAACTTTCATCCTACTATCTTCCATTTGGATCTGAATCTTGTTGATATCCTCCATGGTGTATTGATGGATAACTTCTTGTACCGTAACCGCATTATTTTGACTCCCCCAAAGTAGTTTTTTCAATCGTCTATGAGACCCTTCCGCTATACTTGTCGCCTCATTCTTGTAATGCATATGTTGGTAGGTATACGCAACACAAACTTTTCTTTGTGCGACTTCAACAATTTCTTCCGCAATAAACCACCGCTTTCTCGGCAACCTTTGTCCAAACATATTTGATACTCTCCAAATTAGATTTGTACTCTGCCTCGGACATCGAATGTACCATCAAATCCCAATGATGTTGAAAAGCTTTCTATTTCACTTTATTATCTTCGTACTCTTGTGCCATTCTATTATTCTCTTTCTCTCGTTCCTCCCGAGTTAGTTTACTAAGACGATCATCCTCAACCTTCTCATGAACACTACCCTTATGTGGTTTTGGCCTATGGATATGGCCCCTGCAATACAATCTAATCTTGCATTGTATGTGCCATGTACAAAGAAATTGTTTGGCATCCAGGAAAACCACCTCTATTGCGTTCATTAGTGCATGATCCTTATCCGTCACTATGATTCTAGGCATTTGATCGCTAAGGTAAATCTCTTTCAAGGTTTCCGACATCCAAATAAAACTCACCTCATTATCCCGATCCAAAAAAACCCCATGCCACCAAGAAAGTTTGTTTGTCTGAAGTGTGGCCACATATGTTTAGCAACGGCATGTTGTACTTGTTTGTCTTGTAAGTGCAATCTATCAAAAAAACTTGATAGAAGCATTGAGCCAATTGGATCATCTTCGGATGCGCCAAGAAAGTACGAGTCACTTTGCCGTCCACTACCTGCTTCTTCATTGTGTAATTATGTTGCTCGTCTAACCACTGAGATTGTTCCATAATCGCTCTACCATCCCATTTCGTCATCATGATGTTTGCCTTTGCCGCGACGTATATTTGCCTCAAAGTGAATAAGTTTTTAGGATCATCCTCCTTGATCTTCCTAAGAATATTACTTGGTGTAGTTGCCTTCATCGACTTTACCGTTGCTTTTTGATGTGGTTTTAACCCACAAACGACATCGTGTCCAATAAGAGATTCTGGATCATCATGATTGTGACAACCATTCATCACTTTAGAAAGCTTATATACATCATTGCGTTTACGCACTATAATCTTAAAAGGGCATGCTTATTTGATTTACTAATATAGACCTTTTGCGTCCTCTTCACATACGGTCTGTCATTTGCCCAATGACTTTCAATCTTGCCACTTCTCTCGCAAACAATTTCCAAACGATCATGCCTCGAACGTTTGCCTAAGACTAATGCTTGGTTGATCTCTATCCCTTTGTCCATAGACCATTGTTTTGCATCGTCTCTCTTTTCCCACACCAAATCAGTGTAGTAGTGGTCAGAAGTATCAGGCCCCATATGAAACACGGGTTCAGGTTGATCGTTGCCGATTGTTTCAACAATCTACAATACATATCGAAAAAAATTAACCTAACAGAATCGGTGGACAATAGACAACCATGTGAACGATTCTAAAGAATCGTTGGTTATGGCCTCCCATATCAATCGATTCTGCCTTATGTAAATTTTTTAAAAAAATCCTCAAAGGCTGGAATCGGTACACGTAAACTGACATGTGCGCCGATTCTAGCATTCAGCAAAGTGGAACTCTCTGGACACTTTTTCGACTAGAATAAGTGCATAGCTCAACACATATCGAACGATTCTGTTTTTGGAGAATTTTGGGAAAATCTCCAATAGATATAATCGTTCGATAAATGAGTCCATAAATGCCAATTTTTCACCTAACAATCCCGTCAAAATATATACCAGAATCGGTCCAGAATCGTTCGTTGTTCATGACCACATCCACCGATTCCGGTTCATATTCTCCAGGAGATATAAAATCCTTGGATACAATGTTATCTTATCCAACAATTCTGGGTAGAAAATAGCCTAGAAAACAGCTCAAAATTTTGTAAAAAATCCACTTTTGGACGATTATAAGGTTGAAAAACATGTTTGGAGATCCTAATAACGTATACCTGATGATTGGAAGCATCAAGACCTTTATTTTCCTGGTTAGATTCTTCATTTGCTTGAGTATCATCAAATATGCCATGGTTCACATGTTCTTGTTCATCCAACAAATAATTCAAATTGGTAGGATCAAACTCTCTTTCGTAGTCTGATTAGTGATTCGTAGGTGCACCCACTTCATCATCACCACTAGAATCCTTATTGTCACTATAAATTTTCATATTTACTACCAAATCACAAAACCCTAGTTTTCCTCGACCTTTTCTTTTTCTTCAACAAACTTTGAAAAACAATTCTACTCTAATTTTTACAATCTAACACTAACTATAATACAGTTTTAATTATTAACTAAGTTTAGCTAATATTTAAATTAATTAATACTAATTAAGTATATTAATTAATAACATAAATAATTGGTTAAATGATTTTTTTTTTATAATAATCCTATTTTAACTTTTAATGATAGGGCTAAAATAATTTTCGTGGACCCTAATTTAAGGAGGGAAAGGAACCTTTCATATGTTAGTGGTGGGGGCGCACATTATCTAAAAAGTGCTACATAAAGTTGAAAAGAAGATAGAAAAAAGCTTGGAGGCCAAGAAGCAAACAATGATTAAAAAGATGAAAGACTAACTGATGCAAAACATTAGTAGTACTAATACACAATTTGTCTTTCTATTTTTATCTTAAACTTTTACTCAGTGGCTTGTAGACTTGCCCATGTGAAGAAAGGTTTCCAAAATGGTTTATCTTTATTAGACTTTTATTGGTAGAATCTTATTTGATAGTTGATACTATAAGAAAAGCTGCAAGAGCAAGTGTATGTATTAGCTGTACCAACTCATAGTCGAAAGAAGTACACTCCGGTTTTATAGCGGTATAACCCCATCTAGCTCAGTTGGTAGTGCGCAAGGCTCTTAACCTTTTGGTTGTGGGTTCGGGCCCCACGGTGGGCGCACCACGATACTTGTGCTTGTTTTTCAGCTTGGAATTAACCCAACTTCGTTTCCTAACAGTTGCTTGTTACCTAGCGATGGCAAAGCTTCAAACTGATATGGTTGGTATTTGGTGACACTAGTGAAATTCGACAGACGCTTAAAAATGCTGGACAAGAAAGCGCAAGAAAGAACCAATGGTTTCATGGAGCGGCATCTGCGCCATTGATGTTCGTTATCTTCCATTATTGCCAAAGAACTTATTAATGGACAGAAAGTCGTTCGTTGTGAAGAGATCTGTCTTTTGGTGGTCTTGTTCGTCAGAAAATGAAGTATATTTGTTTCTCAAATCTCAAGGAAGAGGGTGAGCACTAAACCTTCTCCTGGTCCTATTCATTTCAGGGCTCCTGCTAAGATCCTATTAAGGGACCATCTGTGGAATGATTCCACACAAGACCAAACGTGGGGCTGCTGCACTTGCTCGATTTAAGGCTTATGAGGGTATCACACCACCTTATGACAAGATTAAGAGGATGGTTATCCCTGATGCTCTTAAGGTTATGAGACTTCAACCTGGACACAAGTAATGCTTGTTGAGAAGGCTCTCATTTGAGGTTGGATATGGAGTCACGCTGATACCATCAAGGGATTTGAGGAGAGAAGAGAAAGGCCCAGGTAGCCTATGAACATAAAAAGCAGTTGAACAAGTTGAGTTTCAAGGCCGAGAAGACTGCTGAAGGACAGCTTGGTGCACAGCAAGATAGACGCATATATATAGAGAGAAGACGAGGTAATGACTATTAAAAACATATTTTCAGTTGGGAGAGAACAAAAAAACACAGATAAAATGTAAATTGGAACATATGGATTGCGATAATGTTTACTTCTACAGCATATTAATCAGACCAAACTTCAGAAGTGCTAACAGATAGCTCTATAATGTCATACATGATCACAAAATTCATCAAGAAAGATTTCTCACCCATTGTTCAAAGGGAATTTATAGGAATTAGTTTCACTATTAGACCCTTGCAGACTAGAATTAGACTGAAAAAATACCCATTTCATTCACAAGGATATTCATGGTGTGCCCATTATCCTCTTCTCAGAAACTATCATACAGTGAGGACTTTCCCTAAATGCTGCTTGAATTTGCATTTCAGACCCAACCCATCTCTTGTAATACAACTATAATACATAAAACGCAATTTCATAAACACAAAGTCACACAGTTATCCAAGTCAATTTGGTTGATTTAGGAAGAAGCTAAGCCGGTAAATGAGGAAGTCCATCACCATCATGTCATTAGATTTTCACACTAGCCAGCTGAGTTTACAGAGTAAGAAGAGGAAACAAAACAAAACAAAACACACAACGAAAAGTTACATAACAGATATGCTGAATTGATATAATTGTGGCAGATGCTTATTAGGTATGTGGTGTAGAGTACCTTAACGAAAATATTAACCACCTAACAATACTGTAGAACTTTCTAAAAAACGTTTCTCCAAACCTAGTAAAGGATTCGAGAATATGCACAAGAATGTCATAATGAAAGTACAAAAAAAATGAAACACAAAAAAATACAGATACAACTGCATCGACTGAAGAAAAAACACAATGGCGTGCACTAAAAAAAGATCCTATGTCTAAATTTCAACTCGATCCTCAAACGATGACGCGTTTTTATAAAATTTGCTTAATCATTTCACTCATGTCATTGTGGTTTTTCTGTTTGCTGATTAGAACCTTCAACTCGTATCTAAATTTATATGCTATAATTGGCATACCATATCCAGAATAGAGTTCATTCCAAAATAAGCTCTTCTATTTTGTGTGAGGTCGTATGGCTGCTAACAAGTGACAGCTCTATCGATGATTTGCCGTTGGCACTTGGCACTTAATATACTTTAAGAAATAACAAAATCTTCCCCGTGAGTAAATCGTGTTAATAATCGACACTGAATTGTAATGCATGAGTTCACAATGGTCAGATCCAGGAAGTTTGAAAGACTCTTCTTCATAGCCTAAAACTTGTCTAACTTGTCTAACTTATCAACATATCATGTATCATCCTCATATAAACTATTCAAACTAAGCTGTGACCATAAGGATTCAAATTATCAGGATAGTCATGATCACATGAAAAGAAACATATTATGGTCAAACCAAAGAATTTGAACTACCAATCATATTAAGTACGATAAAAGCATGAGACACAAAAACTGAATCTGCAATTAATATGATTCCTCGGCTTTGTCTTAATATTTAAATACTTAAACTGGGCACGAATTCACTCTATTTTGAGTTTACCTTCATAGCGGCCAGATCCTAAATTCCCTACTGCTACTCCACAAACAATACAAAAGTGGGGAAAGACTATGCAAATTATAATCTGTGAATTCAAATAACCTCATTAGATGCTTAAGAAGTACTAACGAGTGAAGTACGGTATACCTTCAATAGTTCTGGAACTTCTGCCACATACTTACTCACATACTTCTCCAAGAAAGACTTCTCACAGATTGTTTATATTGCATTTAAGGGAGGTTTCTTAATCTGTCCCTGGGAGACAAGAAGCTGAATTACATCACATCTCGGGATAATCCTCTTCTCCAAGCTATAAGTAAGAATCCGTGGACATTTGGCAATCCCATTTCATTCACAAGGTAATCCATTGTGAACATTATCTTCTTCTCGGATTGGATCATACACTGAGCTGAGGATGCTTCTCAAATGCATTTAGAATTTCGTCGTCTGACCAACCCCATTTTTTGTAAGTTGTAACCATTCACTTTTGCTTCCCAGCTCGCTTTGCTAATGACCGTCAATTCAAGGATAGTTGGGTTACTAGAGAAGAACTTGGCAAGTTGAATTCCAGAAAACCCTTTAGATTTGAAAAAATCGAATTTTGGTTGAAGGGCTTTCTGAGGGTTGTGTTTAGAAATGTGAGGTTTAGTAAATCTGTAGTTTTCAAAGTAGAGTAAGGACTGAATCTGGGTTTGCTGAAGTATTGAAATTGAGTTTAATAGAAGCAGTAATAGCTTCAACCTCAGATAATCCACATGAATTGATTAAGTAATTCACTACAAATGAAGAGAATGAAGAGTGGATGTTGTGAATAAAAATAGATCTAAACCTAATAAGAGAAAGAGTTGTTGAATGACTATTACCTCCATTTGAAGCTTGTTGTTTGAAATACTGAACGGCGAAGAGAAGATAACATCGTTGAAGAAGAAGAGGAAGAAAGAGGTTGCCGATTGGGGTTTCAAAAGAAGTCACTGGTTGGGGAATTGCCGGGAGTTTGGACTCTTTTTAAGGGGCCTTCCTATTCGAACCCAATGGTCCATTGGGGAAATCGAAAATACTTATGGTAGACCAAAGCAAGAGTCCAAACGCAGTCCAATTCAACGTAGGTAGTTTTCAGTCATCGGTTGTACATGGTTTTTGGGTGGATCCATTATTCCTAACAAGTTTCATCGTTCATGGGTCATAGTTAGCAATTCGGTGTATGTTAAAAGTTTGAAACAACAAACGTACGAGTATTATTCGTTTTGGTTGAATATAAATCAGGTCCACTGTTCGATCAATGATTTGTAATTAGTGGATAATTTCAAACGACATACATACTATATAATTTATTTTAAAATACGAATTAGACATACAAAATTCATCTAACTTTAAAATTACAAAATTGCATCTACCATGAATTCCGAGATACATGTTCTCATTATGCAATTTTGGCTACTATTCATGATACACTAAAAATTCCATATATTGATAACATATATATATTGATAACAAATCAGAGTCCAAACTTGGGCCAGTTATAAATAGTACTGAACTCCACATTTTAATATTAATGTTTTTTTCCCAGTCCTGTCTTAGAAATTTATCTTCATATAGTAATAATCAACATTGTATTAGAGAAATACTGATCATGTTACACGAATTTTATCACATATGAGTACTTTTATTAGCATTGGATGGTATTTTCATTTGATTAGAGAATAAAAGAATAATACATCTAAATCGATGAATTATCTTCTAATACACCCCAACTACTATTGATAGTATTATAGAACATCAAAATATTCTGAATGGCCTTACGAATTTATAGATACATACATGTATTTGTGTATTAGAAATGGAACTATAAACATGTATGTATATCATCCAATAGTATTCACATATACCGAACTAGTAAAATTTTATATTTTCTTGATATACCTCTATATATTAATAATATATAGTAGTTAAAATGCATGTACACTCTTTATCATTTTTGTTACATACTGTAACTGTCATGTACATGTGTCTAGTTTGTGGCGGTCCATTAATGTGCGGCTATGAGTGCTATGTCAGAAAAGTACACCTGTTACTAGTATTGAACTTCATAATCTTCTCCTTAGTGAAAAGATTGTCATTACATCAAAATCAAAATCCATCATTAATGACTCTGAAAATAATACATTTCTAGCTAACAACAACTTTCGCCACTATTCACAACACCAATTTCAACAATAATTTTGATATTATAATCCAATGATGAGAGGTGGAAATAGTCTAAACTATAGAGTTAAAAGACCTTTTCATCGAACAATTAAAAGAGGTTTTTAATCAACCTACATTTAGATTTACTCCTCCAGGTTTCACTTCAACGCCATCACCATCTTTGATTATTTCTGGTGAAATATGCAGTGTCAGATATGTGCCAAATTTGGTCACTTTACTTCTGAGTGCTCCAACAGGTTGAAACTTTCCTATCAAGGTAAATCTCTACCTCAAAATCTTCATGTTATGTTTGCAACATCAAACATTTTTGGTGAGAACCCATGGTTTGCAGATAGTAGATCCAATAACCACATTGTCTCAGATATTTCTTAACTTGATGAGTACACTCCTTATGATGGTTATGATTCATGAATATATTCAGACAACTAGTGGAGAAGGTATGCTTATTAATTCAATTGGTTCTGTCTCTTTTTTTACTGCTAATAATCAATTTTTTAAACTTCTAAATGTTTTACATGTTCCACAATCAATCTAACAATCTATTATCAGTTCACAAATTTACCACTGATAATAACTACACTATCACTTTTTCTCCATTTGACTACATTGTTCAGATTCTTCAAACTGGGAATATTATGTTACAGGGCCCTCATGTCGACGACATATATCCAATCAAATTCACTCAACCAACTCAAACTCTCCATACCAATAAAGCTCCTTCTGCTATCTGGCATCATAAATTGGCTCATTCTTCTTTTCAAACTCTACAAAGGGTATGTCACTCTTTTGAAAAAATGTAATAAAAACACCACTATTTTGTGAATGTTGTCAGTTGGGAAAGGCTCATAATAAGCTACCCTTCTCTATTTCAACTCATTGTACTACTAAAGCACTAGAGATTTTGTACATGGATCTGTGGGGTCCTGCACCTGTAATGTCAAATAGTGACTTTCTTTAATATGTTAATATAGTAGATGATTTTTCTAAGTTTTGCTGGTTGTTTCCACTTTATGCAAAATCTTATTTTAAGACGATCTTTTTTAACTTCAAAACTCAAATTGAGAATCATTTGTGTGCAAAAATTATCACAATTATAAAAAACGGTGGTGGTGAATTCATTAACAATATCTTTCACTACTCTACATGGCATCAAACATGAATTTACTTGTCCATACACCTCTGAGAAGAATGGGGTTGCGAAAGCTAAACATAGATACATACAAGATGTTGGTAGAACATTTCTCATAAAAGCTACATTGCTTGATTCCTTTTGGGTAGACTCATTTATGACTGCAAACTACATAATCAATAGATTACCTACAAGAAGTATTCAATTTCTATCTCATTTTGAGAAATTGTTCAGAAGAGACCACCTGATTATTCATTTATAAGAGGCTTTGGATGTGCTTGCTATCCATGGATTAGGCCATATACATCTAACAAGTTAGCTCCAAGGAGTTCTCCTTGTGTGTTTATTGGTTATATTGCAAATTCGAAACGTTATAGGTTTTTGGAGCCAATTTCTGGCAAAGTCTTCATCTCCAGGGATGTGTCTTCAATGAAGAAAACTTTCCGTACTCTTTTATTATGTTTTTGTCTCCTACTTCTTCAACAATTACCTTTGTATCATTTACAAGTGAATCACCTAGCAGCTCATTACATATGCATATTGCTATAGTTCTGTTACTTCTCCTTTAGTTATGTTCTGTTCCTCTTTCAACTATTTTAGTTATTCCATCAATTGTTGTTCAAAATGATCCCTCTATGCAAACAAGGGGTAAGTCAGGTATCTCTAAACCAAATATGTACTTACTTCCATCAGCTCTTCTTAGCAACACTATTCCTATTACACCTAGTTGTTTCTCTCAAGAAAACAAAAATCCTAAGTGGAAAAAGTAAATGAAGCTAGAGTATGATGCTCTAATGGAAGCTGGTACCTGGACTTTACAACCACCTACAGTTGGCCAAACATTGTTGGATGCAAGTGGGTTTACAGAATTAAACAAAATGCAGATGAAACTCTGGACATATACAAATCCAGATTAGTTACAAAAGGTATTGATAAGCGCTCAATTTATACATTTTTACCGCTTTATCTATATTTATTAGTGCTCATTTTTATGCTAATACTTTGTTTTATTGCTTTAATAAGGGGTATGCGTAAAATCCGATGTTATAAATAAACACGGTTAAAATGGCTAAAATTATATGTGGCTTGGCTTTGTAACGTGGGATATACCGAGTGGACGGCCTGGATGACTACTCATTCGAGGAGTACTACCTATGGCTATCATTGGAAAGTAGAGAAGGAACGTACAAGATAGAAGGGAGCATGTGGCACACACATAAAGGGAAATGGTCTTTGGAGTTTGGTCTGCTGTTAAGAAGGGATTTGAGTGAAAAATTGAAGACTAGGTTAGACGTCTGGCTGAGTAAGGTGTTGTTGGTCCACGTGACATAGAAGAAAGAATAACAAAGTGAAGTGGCTCGGTTGATCAGAGAAAAAAAAGTGAAGTGGCTCGGTTGATCAGAGAAAAAAAGAAGTCAGATAGAAGAGTTGTGCTGGTGAGAACCTGACAGTAAAGAAGAAAAAAGAAGTGAGATAGGTAGGTGTTGGTTCGGTAAAAGTGGGTGAAAAATTCTCTTTTATTTCATGGTAGAAGTAAACAGTGGGTCAGGCTTTTGTTGGTAGAGTTGATGTGGCATTAAGAGAGAGTGTGAAGAGATATAAAAAAAAGAAATGAGTAGAGAGAGGGGATTTCTTCTGTTTTGTTTGAGGTTGGAAAGATTACCGAGGGGCATAGGTTGTCTAGTTGGTGGTGGCTCTGTCTGGTACAGATAGAGAGGAAGTGATCCATTGTTAGAAACCGTGAAATCTCTATATCTCTACTTTTGATATTTATTTTTATGGGTTTTAAAAAATCCATTGCCAGCTAGGATTTTTATGTTGAAATCATTTGGAGTTTAAGGTTAATTGAATTAATTTATTAAGCAAAATACTATTATAATTTGAATAGATTAATTCTTGTTATTGTTTATTGATTTAACGATGAAATTAGTTGTTGCTTCACCGGTTCTGTACAATACAGTAACCTTTGCGTATAGCTAATAGGACTGTAAATATGTCTATTTATTTGATATTTCATACTTGGGGTTAAATCCTTTGATGGGGTATGCTTAAAATAACAGGGTATTATTTGTTAACCTATATTTAGTTTTATATAATTTTCTCGCTAACGCAATTTGATGGTGTATCCTGAGACTTAGAGCTTTTGATGCGCCATGCTTAGGGTGTCCCAGTGATATTTGCGACTCTAATACATATAATAGGTGTTGTCGATAAAACGAACGATAAATTAATATTCAGGAGTTATGTTTCATTTCAGTAATTGAATAGAAATAGTGGTGGATACTGAAAAACCTGGTTAGCGACTCTTCAAGTACATTTACATTATTAGTTTAGTTTAATTTATTTGGTTCATTCTTATTTATAAAAATCCCAAAAATATCATTTCTGTTTAGTTCATTAGAGATATTGGTTGCAGTATATTTTCGCTCCCTGTGGATTCCACCCGTATTTGCCGCTTATACATTGTAGACGACGTGCGATTGTGGTTTTTATAAATAGGTTTCCCAGAATCCTATCAGGTATCACTAACATGCTGGTCTAGACCACAATGAAACATTTAGTCCAGTGGCTAAGCCTCCTACTATCAGGTTAATTCTCTCTTTAACTGTACAATTCAATTGGCCTAATCAACAACTTGATGTCAGCAATGCATTTTGTACGGTGATCTTCAAGATGAATACGTGTCTCAACTTCAAGGATTTGATGATTTATCCAAACCAGATTATGTATGCAAACTCCTTAAGTCCATTTATGGCCTAAAACAAGCTCCTAGAGCTTGGTATGAAAAGTTGCATAATGTTCTTCTTTCATGGGTTTCTTCGGCTGCAGATCACTATCTTTTTGCGTAAAAACGAGGCACAAGGATTACAATATTTTTGGTCTATGTTGATGATGTCATTTTAGCAGGAAACTCAACTTCTTATTATGTTGCTCTTGTCAAAGCCTTGAGTGAACAATTTCCCGTGAAGAACTTGGGTGCTCTTTATTATTTTTTGGGTCTAGAGGTTAAGAGAAATGATTCAGGTATTTTTGTATGTCAAACCACATATGCTTTGGATCTTCTAGACAAGACAAAACTGGTTGGTGCCAAATGTTGCTTTTCACCTGCTTCTACCTTTTCTAAACTAAGTGCCAATGATGGTGAGTTAATCTCTAACCCTACATAGTATATGTATTTGGTAGGTGCTCTACAATATCTTACCTAGACAAGATCATAAATTAGTTTTGATGTTAGCCAAGTTTGTCAGTTCATGCACCAACCTACCACAACTCATCTTGTTGTTGCAAAGAGGATTCTGAGGTATGTTAAGGGAACTATATAATCATAGTATATTTTTTTTACAAAGGTTTGCATACTTTCCAAGGTTTTAGTGATACTGACTGGGCAGGTTCTCCTGACGGCAGAAGATCCACTAATGGATTCTGCATCTTTTTTGGTCATAATCCAATCTCATGGAGTGCCAAGAAGCAATCAACTGTTGCTAGGTCTAGTAATGACGGAGAATATAGAGCACTTGCACAAACTGATGCTGAGGTTGTTACATGTTTTTCTCCCAATTCCTTCTACTTTGTACTGTAATAACATCAACAACAACTCTCTTGCCTCTGATCCAGTTTTTCACAACAAAATAAAATATATGGCACTTGATTTTCATTTTTCCAGGGATACGGTCCAATCAAAGTCACTGAATCTATTTTACATCTCTACTATTGCTCAGTTGGCTGATATCTTTACTAAGGGTCTTTTAGGTCCAAGATTTCAGATGCTCAGGAACAAACTTCATGGTTACATCTTTACCAAGTTGAAAACAATTCAATTTGAGGGGGTAGTAGTTACACTGTGTGTACACTCTTTATCATGTTTGTTACATAGCTGTAACTGTCATGTACATATGTCTAGTAACTCTAGTTTATGGTGGTCTATTAATGTGCGGTTGTGAGTGTTGTGTCAGAAGAGTACATATACTCTTGTCTGTTTTGCTAGCTCATCATGTAAAATCATTTTCACTAATCAAGAAATTAATCTTCTATCTATCAACACATATCAATAATGTAGTAAGTTTTCGAAATGTAATAATATATAAAGTTTTTACTGTATATTGAAAGCATAGATTTTTTTTTTCCACAAAAAATATTTTCTTTTGCTTTTAAATTTTTCTTTTCATAATGTTTTTAACTTTACTAAATTTAAAATAAAATTACTAATAGAGGGTACCAATTTATTTAGGGGTGTACCAAATTTCATATAAGACAAAACATTTCTTACATTTGGAACGGGTACACCCCAAATAAATTAGTACCCTTAATAATAGCCATGTTTAAAATAGTAATCGTTTAGGGCAACTGTAACGGTGCGAATACCCTATTGACTAAAAACCAAATTTTGGATGGTCTTTGGCTTAAAAACCACAGCGGTAAGGGAGTAAATTTTGCTCGCACGCTCTTCTTGGTAGTCGTATGATACATGACGTTCTCTTAGAGGGCCGAATATAACACGGATGGTTAGCTACCCTAACGTATGTTGTATTTTCGTTCACTTAGAAGAACGCGGAACTATACGCTCATTCGGATGAGCGCCAAATAAAATACGCTCACTTAACAATACGTATGATTGAGCGTTTAGTTGGGTGGCCGTATTACGAAAGACGGCTTCAAAAAAGGTCGTAATATTTGTTGCGTCTAGTTGGGTGGCCATATTACGAGATACGCTGTCGATGAAAGACGCTCGTATATGAAACCGTCACCCAGATGACCGTATAAATGTTTTGGCAATGCTCCTAAGTGAGCGTATATGTTTGGAGCGGCCAATTAAGAGACCGATTGTCTATACGGCCAGTTAGGTTGTTTAATTGTCAATGGAGCGGCTATGTAATTAACCGTGCGGTGCTTAATTGTGTAAATAATAGTAGTAGTCACTCTCTTATACAGATACGCTCCATTGAACAATTAAACAACCTAACTCTCGTAATCATTAATTGTTTAACTGCAATGCTCCTAGGTGGAAATTACTAGTGCAAATAGTAGTAGTAGTCACTCTCTTATACAGAACACATTTATACAGCAGAGATGATGGAATTACAGTAATTAAAACCATACCAAACGCTTCACATGATAACTAAGTAACCGTATACAGACATTATATCCTTGTAAGACTGAAGTATGGGTGACCCTAATGACCCACCTCGTATGCATCAGGCGGCTAACTAAGAGACCGTATGCATTTCATACGGTCTCTTAGAAGAACGTCCCATTTGTAGAAGTGCTTCTACAACACTGTATGTCTTGGACGGCATGCTAAAGAACCGTACAAATATTAAGCGGTCAGATAATACGCCGTGTAGTGGAGCGCTACTGTAATATTGCGTATCTTTGAGGGGCGTTGTTCCAGCTAATCGTATTATGAGTCGTATACTTAGCTGAGCGTAAGACTAGGCGCTTCTCTAGGGATACTTCTGATATAAATACGGTGTACTAAATGAACGTATTCGGCATACGCTATCTCACATGGCCGTGCGAGTATACTTAGAATTCGGAGAGAATTCTCTCCGATACTGTAGCAAATCTAGACTAAAACCCATATATCCTCTCCCATTGCGGCTGCAAACTGGCGAGTAAAGAGAAAATTTTCTCTTTTCTCTTTACTCTACTCGCCCGTTGCAGTTGCTCTTAGTCACCGTCTCTAAGAGCGTCCACAGTGAGACGAGGGAAACACGGACCAAAGAGTGAATTCACTCTTTAGTACGGAAAATAGAGCCACAACGGGACGAGTGAATTCACTCTTTGATCCAGAAAATCCACTGTTCAGGACTAAGTTTAGTCATTTTTCCGGACCAAAACATTATAGTCGAGCGGTGCTATAGGCAACCGTCTGATTTCTAAGCGGGCGTGTAGTTAAATGTTTGATGGCAGGCGTTCTCCTAGCGTACCGCTTGAAAACACGGGCGGTAACCAAATCTCCGCCTGATGAAGCGTTATCCTAAGATAACGTCTGATGAAGTGTGCGTCTAGGATCACGCCCACCAACAGGCGGTAACCAAATCACCGCCCCGTTATGCTAGAGATACGCCCGAGGCTGGGTGGCACCCTAGAAGTCCGCCTACGATTTATTACACTAAGTTAGGTTTAGAAAAAGACTAGCTCGTTCTCTTTCTGTTGGGTTCCCAGAGAAGAATCGTAGAAGAATGAGGAAGATGAAGAAGATGAAGATTTGTGTTTACCAAATCAACCGTGATTTGTTGGTGTATATATGCAATTGGGAGATTCAAATGAAAGATTTGATGTTGTTCATGAGTATGATAAGGGTTTTGTTTTACATCTTCACTGATTTTGTTCAAGACATTTGGGTTTTATTTTCTATGGTTGATTTGTCTTTTTTTTTTTAAAAAATTAGGGTTGTTTTCATTTTCTTATGGTTTAATTAGTGATTTTGGTTCAACATGATTTGAATTTTTAAAAATTGTTGGGTGTCTGGTAGTGGTAGTGATTTGTTGAAGGAGTTTCTGATCAGTGGCAGGTGTTCTTGAAGTACATATATAGTAATGGTAGGTTTCGTTTGCAGTTCTAATTGCAAACATTCAATTGTAATTAAAGTGTTTAAATTTTGACTTAATGTTACAATGAGGAACTAGAATAAATTTGACAATTTCAATTTGGGATGAAGTGTTCTGTAAATCCTCTCAATTTGAGATTATGGGTTCTTTCTAATTCACCCTATTCATGTTTTTTTGAACTTCAATCGATCAATTAGGGTTTGTAAATGTCAATTTGGAGATTCCCCTATGATACATCAAATTATAATTTTGTGTTGATTGATTGATTGATTAGGGTTATTTTTTAGATGAAGGGATTATGATTGTTTGACAGAGAAATGGTTTTTTATGGTTCTTATGTTGATTGACTAAAGATACAAATTAAACTGCCTTTGAGTTCCCTGAAACTATATGAATTGTATTGTCATGATTGAGTGAATGATTGAGATATGTTTGGATTTGAATCCACATTTGCAGGGAAGGAGAATGACTTGTTAGAAACACAAGTAAATGCATGCTTAAATTTCATACAGAACCGCACAGAAGATGTTCGATAAAATGTCTCAATGAATTGCTTAGCATGGGTTGAGGCTGGGCGACACCCTAAACGTCCGCCTGACAAACCAGGCGTAGTGATAATGTCTTCTCTCTTCCATTTTTATTGTGTGATGTAGGATACAAGTTCACTTTCTTTAAAGAATCTAGCCACGTGGATTCCACATAATGTCGGGTGCACTGAGTGCACCAATTTGAGATCTACAACAACTTTTCAATTATATTAAATTTAGTAACCCCGCAGTAAAATTCTTTTTTGATATAAAACATCAGGAATAGGTGTAATAACAAAATTGAAGTCAGGCATATCTATGCTTGTAAAATAGGAGTATTTTCTAACGGCCATGATCTTCCTTATTCTCCCAGTGTAATTTTTTAGGTTTAATCCAACGTTCATCCATCTTCATATGCCACATGGGTGTCATTCCCCTTGGATGAAGATCAATCGAATGCGGTTAATAGGCTTTTGTGTTCTTCGCCAGAGAAAAAGAAGAAAATCTCTGTAAAATCATTCTCTAATACGGATGGTTCACCTCCAAATAAAAACACTTCTCGATTTTGGTTGATTCTGATTAGGGATTTTCTCAGGTATTTCTCACTCTTATTTTAGTTGATTCAGTTTAGTGATTTTCTTTTTTACACTCAGTTTTCTATGCATCAAACCCTAATTTTCAATTTCTTATATGATATCTAGGGTTTTTCAATTTATTGTTATTTTGATTTATGGAGTTCCTCCTGTTCATGGTGTTCGGTTTAGGCAAGATCAGTGTTGCTCCTCCTCCTCCCGTTCTCCATTACTAATTATTCTGTTTGAATTGATGCAGAGATTAATGTTGTTTGAACTAATCTTCATGTATCAAATCAATTTTATGAGGTATTGTTCTTTTAACTGATTTGTAGCATTGAGTTTAGAACTAGGTAAAATAATTTATTTGTCTAACCATCACTCTTTTCCTCTCTCTATTCACTAAAACTCTGGATGGTAAATCTATGCTATAGGTGCTCATAATGATGACTAATCAAGCTGAATCTTCTTCAAAATCGTAAGATATTTTCCCTTAGATTCTATATTCGATTGACTTTGAGATTTTCTTACTGTTTTGCTTAAATTTCGTATAAATCCTGTGAATTTTTGCTAAAACTGTTGAGTTTGTGATTATACAGGAAAGATACAAGGAAAGATGTTAGTCCTGCAATTATTAATGTATGAGTTTTTGTTTTTCTTAGAATTTAAGATTATTACTTTAACTCTAATGCAATTGTATGCATGCTCTTTTTAGGCATCTAAATTGGAACTTAGAGATTTGAAAGGAGCACCGTTGGACACAGTCTTCACAATGCGCAATGGGGAGGACAGGTTGGTATCTCTCCCAATAACACAAACTTCTTCGCTGAAACAGTAAGCTGCCAAGGCTTTTACATAGATGAGCAATGTTCCTACGGAAACAATTGATGTCATTGCGCAGAGCGTTGGGATTAACAACCTTTCTCCCGATGTCGCATTTTCTCTTGCTCCTCATGTGGAGTTCGTGTTCGGGAGATCATGCAGGTACTTGCATTTATTTTGTATTGGTATACTGTGTTCATGTAATGACTTTAAATATTTCTTATGTGGAACCCTGTTGTCTTTGTTTTGCTTAATACCGAATAGATTATAATCTTAGTTACATTTGGTTATGTACTTTGCTGTTTAGACAATTGAGGATGGAGAACTTTCAGTTCATAGCTAAAAATCTTTGGGCGTTGTTGGAGTTGGGGTAAGAATAGACGGCTAGGTTAGGACAATTTATACATACACCATTTGAAAGGTGTCTGGAAGTTATCTTTTCAAACAGCATAATAGGCGGTAGATCACAGTGGATCACACAAATATTTTTTTGTTGAAAACTGATTGTTATGTAATTTACCTTTGTAGCATATGCAAGATGGACTTGATGGATGTGAGTAATGAAAAGTGTCTTTCAGTAGAAGTGACAATATACCAGATGAAAATAATGAGACCGACCTCATGGGAAGTAACCTAATATGACCATTTAGGTTGGGGTGCTTCTTTTAGTTTTTGATGTCTTTATATAGGCTAAGAGTCTTGTGTAGTTTCTTATCCTGTGGCCTCATTTCATTGTGTTGTTTTTTGAGCAGACCTTGATGCCTTGGTACCTGAAATGGGGACAACATCTGATGTTGTGCCCTAATATCTTCAAGAAAATGTAATTGTATTTTTCTTTTCTGTCCAAATGTTTATCAGACATTAGCTTAGATTTTACGGATCATACATGAGTTATCTGTAACTTACCTAGATTGTTTTCCAGTATTAGCCTAGTTGTAGATCAATTGCTTCAGTTACTTTCAATGTACATATAGCCTATGTATTCTGTCTGTTGGATTGATACCAAATTTAAAAATGCTTATTTGATATGAAGTGGTTATGGAATCTAGCCGTTTCCAAATCTTTTTGCAGATAAGCATTTTTCAGTTTGGTTTTGTGGTCATATCTCGGCATCACGACCTTTGTTGCTTGCTTTGTTACCAACATGTTACCTGGGGTAGTGTTTTAAATAATATGTTTGCAAATGTGTAATTAAAAGCTGGTGTAATACTATAGGTTTATTTTGCAGTAGTTTCTGATTCTAAATTTAAAGTTAATACCAGTTTATCATCCGGTGCTACATAGGGGAGATGGGCAATCCTGCATATTGCGAGAAATCACAATTGAAAATCTCAGGTATGCTCGCTTTATCGTTTACATGGATTGGTTTTTTGAGTTACCATTCTTTTGTGCAACAATATGTAATCAAACTCTTAGTTCCCACTTTAGGGGTTCAACAAAAAGATTGCTTTATGGGGTTCAGCCGCCAACCAAATTGGAAATGACCCAGTTGATTGCGACTCCATTCCATGCACTGTATTGGTTGTCGTTGCTCCACTTTTGTGAAGAGTTACCAAGGTATCCACTGTGACACCAAACATGGTCTATTACATATTTTTAACTGTCGTCCATCTTTCATTTTTTGAAAAAAAGACTGACCCTTCTCCACGCTTATTCATGGAAAATCACCATGTCGTCGACAAATGCAACCCAGGTCTACACCAGTATAGACATACCTGAAATCGTTGGCTTGCGAGAAAGGTTATTAAGTTCCTGTTTCAGGTTTTCTATGCTTTATGCAAATCCTACTGAGTTTTATCTTTTTGCCTAAACAGTCTTTGCATCCCCTTCTCCCCATTTGAATCATATGCAGGTGCCCTTATGCCAGACCACCCCAACATATTAAATCTCCTTCTGTATTGTTTAGAGCATGAATTTCAATGCCAAAACAATAGTTGCTTATTGGCTGTTTTGGTTATAGGGTTCCATGATTTGGGAATATGCAGTGGCTTATCTATCGTACAGAAGTAAAAGGTGGTATGGGATCTGGACTCGCGTGAGATAATCTTTCGTATGTGGCAGGTTTTTTTCTCATTTATGTTTGGCTTTGCTTTTGGTTTCAATTTACTGTATAGAGCTATGCAATTATTCTCATTAATGTACCAAACATGCCTTACAAACCTCACTTACAGTAAACATATTCTTATTAAAATATTTATACTTGATACTTTAATATGCTATTAGCCAACACCTGATATGGATGCCTTATGTTAGCCATTTTATAAGTTTTTAGGAATATTTCAAACCTAAATAACTATTATGTTACTGGAGCTATATCATTGTACTCTTTCTATTTGAAGAGGATGGTGATGTAATGTTTGCAAATGAAGAGATGCTATGAGGAACTTTTTGTGATTGTATAGGATGTATTCGTTAGTTGCTTGCTTTAACATCAATGATAAATCCTTGCAGGACTAGCAAACCAATTTTTCAATAATATACTCACCTTAGAGCAAAATTGTTCCTAGGGTGTACTTTAGTTAGACTGCCCCTCAGTTCTATACTATTTTCAAGTTTTGAAACCTATTCCACCTGAACACATGTCAAATGGAGTCCCCTCTGCTATTGAGCATCTGTTTATAGTGAAAAAATTTAAAGGGTGTCTTGGAAAAAGGGAAAAGGGGTGATGCCATCCGTCTTAACCGCTCTTCTTGAAATTTTTCGTAAATTTAACCGACTATCTTGCTATCCAGATTTATCTTGCTAATTAATATATTTTTAGTATGGCAGTATGGACAAAACGTTTTGGAAACTCTAGGTTTCTGCCATCCAATGTGGTTCTCTTCTCATGCTGAGCTTACCGTTGTTGGATCCTATTAGTGGATGGTAAAATGGTAAGAGTAATTTGGAACCGATAAATTGTATAATTATGATTAATCAACATTTTAATAAACTGATGATAGTTTTTTGGCATCTGTATATACTGATTCTCAGGGTACTTAAGGTCTACTGCCGAGTCGGCCGTACATCTTTGGCTTTGCAGTTTGGAGCTGCTAGAACAACCCGGACAGGTAAGACATCTTTAATCCGTTTATAATTTTTTTTTACATATTGGGCGCCTCATTTATGGAGATTCGTTTTGTTTAATACAATACATATTTTCTTAACCTTGGTCTCTCTTTCACTATCTATTTGCTTTTAGATATTCACATACATAGTGTAAGGAGTTTGCGACTGCATGTGTCATTAAATTTTTTTGTTTAAAATTGTTCCAAAGAGGAGTAGTATGTAAGTCCTTTGACAAGGATTCATTGTACTACTGTAAATTTATATGATGCTAGAATGAAGCTTAAGTTTCACCTTTGTTGGACATTGTATGATAGTTCTTGACTGAGATTTTTAGAAACAGACTGTCTGATAAAAAATTTGGGGTGCTAGCCAACAGATCAAGGTGTGTTAAGAAGGCATTAGGAAAAATGTCATACATACTGGGCCAATTAGGTTTGCTTCAAGATTAGTGAAATAGTAATTGAGTTAATCCCATCACCTGAAATTCTACGTTATTATGTGTACAATGCTTTGTTCTCATTGCACATCTTTTTTAGCTTTTCAGTTAGCATATCTTGTAATGGGTTTATCCAAAATTTGTTTTTCAGTTAGCAGATCATGTAGGGTGTTATCCAAAATCGAAAGACAAAAAGTTTCCGAGCAAAAAATAAAAAATCTATTCATGCGAGTACAAAATCAATTCTTCTACTCAACTGCAGGGGTCATCTTCTTTTGCGTTTCTTACCGAAGTAGGCGACAAACAAATTAGAGGCCTTCATAGGCCTTGGTTCGAGGGTCAAATAAGCCTTCATAGGCCTCTGTGACTTCAAGCCCTGTGTTTATTAGATTGTTGCTACCTTATAGTTACTTTATGGTTTCAGGGTAGTTTGTCTTATAAACGTGAATATAGCAACACATATGGGATATGATTTTGGAATATCCTGTATAAATAACCGTAATCGTAAGGTGTCTACAATGCAGACAACGACAAGTACGGATCGAACCCACATACAGCGGGAACAATACTGTAATCAATATTCTTAATAAACTAATCAGAAATAATATTTTTGGATTTTTAGATTTATGAATGTAATAATAAAACAAACTAAATTAATAAAACAACTAAACAGAGAGAGTCGGTAACCAGGGTTTTTAGTTTCTGCCACTATTTCTATTTAATTACTGAAGTGAAACATAACTTCTGAATATTTATCTATTGTTCATAACTTCTGAATATTTATCTATTGTTCGTCCTATCGACATCATCTATTATATATATTAAAGTCGTAAATATCACTGGGACACACTAAGCATGGCGCATCAAAAACTCTAAGTCTCAGCATACACCATCAAATTGCGTTAGCAGAAAATTAAACGAAACTAATTATATGTTCACAAATAAGTAGACAAATATATCTGCTATCCTATTAATTTTGCGCATAAGTTATTGTATTGTATAAAACCGGTGAATCAACAACTAATTTTATCATTAAATCAATAAACAAAATCATGGAACTAATTTATTCAAATCATAATAGTCTGTACCAAATAATTCAATTCAAAATAGCCTATTACTCAAAGTGGTTTCAAACATAAAACCCTAGCTACAAATCAATTAGCAAGACATGGGGTTGGGTTTCTCAAAACCCATAAAAATAATTAAAAAAAGTAGAGAGGGAGATTAAAAATCCAAAAACAATGGCGTCTTCTTCTTTCTCCACTACCTGTACAGTTTCGCGTCTCATCGACACCTCTTACCCAGAAGACAGCCCCCAATCACTCCCCGCCTCCAATCAGTGAGCCGTCAATCAACTTTTCTCTCTAATCTCTCTCCGCCAACAACCCAACAAACCTCTCTCCTACAGCCGCACTCTCCTTTTCCTTCTCTTTCTTCCGTGCTATCACTTACCAGAATTTTCTTTCTCTCTCCTTTTTAATCACCTCCTTCTTTCCTCTCTCCCCTAATGTTCTTTCTCTTCCAATCGCTTTCACCCTCTCTCTCTTTTGTACCTTCTCTACCTTCCCCACCTTTTTTCTTCTCTTCCAATCTTTCTCCGCCTCTAACCCTAGGTATTCTCTCTCTCACCCAATAGTCTAGCTCCTAGGTCTTCCTTCTCTTTGATGTCACTACTCAGCCACCAAAAGAAATTTTAGCCAACTCCCTCAACAGTACTTAACAACTGACCATTCCAACCGCAGCTTTGTTTTTAAACCAAGATAATCCTCACAAAGGCTGAGTTTCGTAATTTGGTGTAATTGTTTTTCCGTTTTCGCCATGTTTAGCCAGTAACTAGGATTTTACGCATGCCACATAATAAAATAATAAAAATATATTATTAGTACAAATTCAAGTACTAGCAAATATAAATTAAGCGGTAAATATGTATGAAATACGCCCTTATCAAATATCCTCAAACCTATATTTTGCTAGTTCTCGAGCAAAACTAATCTAAAAATAAAATAAAATCCTAACTCATTTTCGCAGGAATCGCGACTACATTTAGCATATGTAATAAGCCTTTAAACCCCTAAGTGGCCTTATCGGATGAGTTTTGTCTCGTGAGGGTTTACAAGAGATATACCCACAAAACCTTTACTCCAAATTCTAGCTGCCTGTGAACGATTGAGGATAGATACTAAATAAGCTATTTAGTTGGCATACTAAATTCTTCGGCTATATGAATCATTACCCTGTATGAATCCAATTGTTGTACACGAGTTTGCGCTCAGTAGGGCTGTCAATATACATCCGAATTCCGAAATCCGTTTCCGACAATCCGATATCCTATAGGATTTTATCCGATTTATCGGATTTCGGATTCCGGAATCGGAATGACTATCGGATTTTACTAGTTAATCTAACGGATCCGGATTAGGCAACATCCGGTAGGTTAAAATCCGAAATCCGATAACCTAGGGGCTTTTTCGGAATTTCGCACCCTGAATTACATTTCACATTCACGCAGCGGCAGCAGTACCTTCCTCTTTCATTCCGATTTTCGTCTGAAACTCTGAAGTCTCTCTTCTCTTCAGTCTTCAAGTCAGAGCTACAGGCGATTGGAGGCTCTCCCCAGTCCCACTGATCTAATCTCTAGTCTTGATTCTTTTCCTTCATCTAAACTTCAATCAGGTAATTTATTTCTTTTTTGTTTTGTGATTTGGGATGTTTTAATTAATTTGATTAACTTGATTTTTAGGTTTCGATTGGGTGTGTTGATTAACTTGATTTTTAGGTTTCAGTATATGGGTGTGATGATTTGTTTTCTGTTTTCAGTATATGGGTGTGAATCGTGTGATGATTTTTAGGGATTTCCAGAGTTGGTGTAAGTAATACACAAGAAAGAAGCTTTATCTACGTTCTCTGAAATTAACTTTTCTAGTCACTTCGTTTGGTTAGGTGTTGGCATGAGTAATCAAATCAAAGGGACTTTTCTTACAAAAGTGAGTCTGATTTCAATAGCATTTAAATGATAGCTTTGTTTGTGAACCTTTGGTCTGTGGAGAAAGGATTCTTTTACAAAATGTGTATAGAATCTGGTTTCGATGTCTTTTATTGATTAATATTGCTGTAACATTACCATTTGTCTCTTTAAGCTTATAGTATTTGATTGTGGACATAACCATGTATGCATTAGCACACATGGGGCAACTGCTTATTTAGAGAATACTCAATACTAGTATACCCTTTGACCACAAAATTCTGCATTAAATTTTGGGTCTTTATCTCTCTGTAATTAGGAATTCAGTGCTTTTTGGTGTAATTGTTTTCATTTTTGGATTTCGGTTCAAACTTACTGCAAGAAACTTCCTGCACTTAAGCAGTTTGTGTTGAATCTTTAATTCTTCAAGTAACAGAATCTGGCTGATTTTCTGCCAGTATTTTTTTTCTCACTACAATGTATTTCATATTCAAAGTTTATTGTTTGTTAAATTTGTGGCTCTTAGACGTAGGTTTCGGCCAGGTTTTCAGTAGGCTTGTCAATTTTAAAGAACTGTATGACATTGATGTCGCCTGCATATAGGCCAGTTCCATTTGAGAACTCTCTTTGCATTCTCTCACACTTGTGTCCTTGGTTTGATTGATTTTTGGAAGTCGATGACTGTGAGTAGCTATGAGCTTTTGTTTCAAGAGCTATTTATTGTGATCAATCTTGGGTTTACTTTTCCAGATATGGAGTGCATTCTCCATTTCTCTCCACTCTCTCCGGCTTCTCCAGTTTCACTTTTATCAATATGTTGCGTGACCCAAGGCTCTCTTGCCACACATACAAATTTTCCTGCCACCTCTTCCATGTTTTATGTTGGCTTTTAAATGCTGATGCTCAAGTAGTTATTCATTTAAGCTGGGTGTATAAAGTGAGCCCTTACAAGTTGGGCACTCATGTGCATCGTTATTGAAAAACATTATGAAATTGCACAAAGAGTTGAAGCAAACTTCATAACGTTACGAAGAGCTTCAAAGTCAAACTTTTTTTATGGTTTGCAAGGGTACTTTGCTTTAAAGTTTTTTCTTACAGTATATTAGTATGTGACTATATGCAGAATGTCTTTTCTATAATCTTTTCTTCTAACTATTTTTTGGTCCTCTAATACTTTGTTCTTTTTTTTTCCAGAATGTCTCAAAGAGAATCCAATCAAGTTGGAACCCCAAGCTGCAGTCAACCAAATTGTTCACAACAAGAACTAGGAGAACAAAGTGTTGGATGTTCAACAACTGCTTCAACACCTTCTAGTAAGAGACCAGCAGTTGAAGCAGAAGAAGATGATCCAATTATTGTTGCTGCAATGAAAAAATTGCGAACAACAAGGTCACTGGTATGGGTTGTCTTTGTATTTTCTTTTCATGTGTGAGACTGAGAGACTGAACTGAACTCTGTTTTAGAACATTTTGAATGTGTATGAAGTCAGAAGAAGTCATTTTAATTTATTTATTTTATTTTTTTTTTTACCCAGAATTCGGATTTTATCGGAAAAATCCGAATTTCCGATAAGTTAACCTTAACCTTATCGGATTGGGTTTTCTAAAATCCGTCGGATTTTATCGGATTTCGGAATTCCGATAATCCTTAACCTTAACCTTAACGGATTTGTTAAAATCCGACGGAATTTAATCCGTTGACAGCCCTAGCGCTCAGCGTACTAAAATTCATATAGGAATGCAATTATACTCAAATAATCATTGAACATCCAAAACTGGATAAAAATTGTCAACTTCACATTGCTCGGAATCAGTCAAATTCAAACACAAGGATATATTAGAAGATGAATATAGAAATGATGAATGGTGCATATATCGACTAAGGTGAGCGGTGTTTCCCAAAATATTAGTATAAAGTCCGGCTCGGATGCTCCTATTTTTATTATTATTTATATACATAATTTATCTTTTTTTTCCCGACTACATGATTAGATCTTTTGAATCTAAGCGCATGATCCTTTTCAGCAGATTACATGATAGTTCCCATGGATCCTGCATTCCACGCTTGCTTAGGCGACAAAGACAGGGAGAACACACACATATTGCTATCAAAGTGTCAATTTTTTTTTTCCGATTAATAATTCTAATGCACCCGAGCTACGACCTTATGGCAATACTAAGGCCCCACCAAATCACTTAGAGAAACATAAAATTGCAAAAATAAAAATAGAAAGTGATATGGTTATGATGATTCAGAGATATGCTTGTTCAATGATTATCATGTTATTTCTAACGCCTGAGTGCATCCAGATATGAATAGACCATTTAGCTGGGCACACCAATTCCTGCAGATAAGAACTATGTTTCCATCTACCTAGAGTGGTTAATGTCATCCTGAATTATTCACAAGTTTCTAAATTTTGGAGTTTCTACTTGACATCAATTTTCTGAAACTCTACCTCCAAACCTAAATTTAACATTGTCCTCAATGTTTCAAACTGTGCAACCTAGAATGGTATGCAATATAGATAAGAGAGACAAATAAAATTCAAAGAAAAGGGATTGGAACGTCTCACCTGATTGAGCAAGAAAAGCAGTATTCTACGTAACGCACATCAAACGATAGTAACAACAAAGAACACTGAAAATAAAATAAAAATAAAAACAAAAAGTCTAAGAGAAAATAAAAACAAAAAGTCTAAGAGAAAATAAAAACAAGAAAATAAAAATCTACCTACTGGGTATGTACATAAAGGATCCCCATACACTAACAACCTGAAAATTTGGGGATCAACCCAAAATAAAATATATACAAATGACAGTTTCACAATTATATTATGGCAACACGGAGACACTGAATCTATCAAAAATAAGGGATTACCCCCAAACCAAGTTTTTACTACACTTGGAAGTGCGCAAAGAACAAAATATAGGGATAATATTGGGATTCAGGAAATATCAATTGGTTCATGCACGAGGTCAGGAACAGGCAAGTCCTCTGAGTATTTGGATGCAAAGTGATCCAACAAAACTTGAGAAGCACACAATTCTTACCCTAAATTAGGTAACTTTTGGAAGTCTAGGGGTCTAGAAACAACCTCTAAGTCGGGTGAATGATCTTGTGAGATAGATGGAATTAGGAAAATCATCCACACAATCATCCACAGGGTCATCTATATATTCTGTATGGAACAAACATTCACTACAAGACTGATCATCATCATATAATCTCTGGCATTCCAGAAATCTTTGTTCCAAACTAAGCGGTCTGTGTTTATAATACTTTCATATATCATTAGAGGTGATTCTTCACTTACCATAGGTGAAGCAAGAACTTCCTTATGCCGTGACAAATTCATATACTCCCGAAGTGTCATCTTAGATGACGTCTCCTGAGAAGGAGTCATCATCCTCAGAAAAGTATCTGAAAAGAAATACTAAAACAAAAAACAAGTGAAAAGGAAAAATAAATCATAAAATAAAAAAAAATATTGTACAAAATAATAAATAAATAAAATAAAAACTTAAACTATGATTAAAAAATCAAAAATACTAATTACAATATTTCATAACCGCTCCCCGGCAGCGACGCCAAAAATTGATAGGATTTCAGAATACCCTATATAAATAATCGTAATCGCACGGTGTCTACAATGCAGACAACGACAAGTACGGATCGAACCCACAGAGAGCGGGGACAATATTGCAATCAATATTCTTAATAAACTAATCAGAAACAATATTTTTAGATTTTTAGATTTATGAATGAAATAATAAAACAAAGTAAACTAATAAAATAACTTAGCAGATAGAGTCGGTAACCAGGGTTTTTAGTATCCACCACTATTTCTATTTAAATTACCCAACAATCTAGCTCCTAGGTCTTCCTTCTCTTTGACGTCACTACTCAGCCACCAAAAGAAATTTTAGCCAACTCCCTCAACAATACTTAACAACAGACCATTCCAGCCGCAACTTTGTTTTTAAGCCCAAATAATCCTCACAAAGGTTGAGTTTCGTAATTTAATATAATTTTTTTCGTTTTAACCATATTTAGCCAGTAACTAGGATTTTACAGATACCACCTAATAAAATGATAAAAATATATTATTAGTACCAATTTAAGTATTAAAAAATATAAATCAAACGCTAAATATGTATGAAATACGAGTTATCAATATGTCCATAGTGACAAATGTTATTACTTTTATCTAGATCTTTGAAGTCTTTAAATACTTTTACCTCTTAAGGGTCGTTAAGACATCTTACTTCTAACTATTCTGAATTCATATCCTTCCAGCTTTCTACCATCGTTCTTGCATCTCGTTTCCTCCTTGCCTCTCTGCAAACTCCGTTTTACATTCTTCCAATTATTTACTTCTCCATTATTTTTACTTGCACGGCGCTACCAGATAACTACATACATGCACATGCCATAATCAAACAAAAATTAAGATTCTAAAAATCCTAAACTCCGCCCCCAAAACATACCCTAAATATTCGGACACTCCACTCACTAATGTCCACCGAATAAATGGAGTTTGACTTTGAATTCCTTTGACCTCCTACAAGTAGGACTTAAATTCCGATAAACCCAAATCCATCCTAATCCCAAATATAGTTCCTAATCCCCACCCAGATCCATACTAATCCCAAACATAATCCTCTTAGAAAAAGAAATCCAGATAAATTTACCGTAACAGTAGGTAGTTACCATCTTCCTGGTAAAATTGAACTTTTCAGGAATCAGAGTCATTACTTATATAAACCTTTAATCATGTCAAATCATCATTCTCATACCCACTAAAAAAAACCCTCTTCTTCTTTTTTTCTTCTCTAGAGAGATCTCATCATTATCTTTTCTTGCAATCTAAGATTGATTTTTTCTGATTTAAAACAAAAAACCGTAATCAAACTAAAACCCATAATCAGAAATCATATGGGTTCAATTTGTAAGTCTGTTGATGATGTTAGTAAAGTTCATCCGAGAAGGAAAGCAAGTTATGCAGATTTGTATACTTGGCCAGAATCTGATAAAGAGTTTTTGAAATCAGTAACTCTTAATAAGAGTACTAATCAAGAAGGAATAGGAAGAGGAATGTTGATGAAGAATGGTCCTCCAAGGGTTTTGGATAGTATATCTTGTAGAAATATGTACATAAGAAGTTATACATTTACTACAGAGAAGAAGAAAGAAAGTGTTCCTGAGAAAACAAAGAGATGTTTTGGTAAAGTTAAAGATAAAGTTGTTCTGTATAATAAGAGATCATCATCAAAAGGGGGTCTTATTACCATTAATGGTGGTAGAAAACTAAGAAGAAGAAGAAAGTGTACAATTATGAGGAAAGTTAAAGAATCTCTGTTTTCTTTATTTCATAAATTACTTTCTTGTTCTACTAGTGTTGATGTAGTTGATGATCATCATCTTAGTAGTAAAATCTTTTAGTTTGTTTTCATTCAGGGGATTATGGGTCATGGATTTGTTTGATTTTGCTGTTCTTCTTCTTATACTTTATAAATTTTGAGGATTAGATTAAACAAAATTTCTAGGAGTATTAGTAGTACATCTCTTTTTGCTCTCTGTATATATTGGGAATTATGATTTCAATTCATGTTGAATTTTACAATCTGAAATAGTAGAAACATTTGATTATATTTTTCGTGTTCTTAAATGTGGTTAATTGTTCATGAGAGTTTGAATTTTGGTGTCATAATCATAATGTTCTGCTAAACATAGATAGTGTTTAGTTAGTGGGGAGTGGGGAGGGTGAGAATTAGGTACCATCAAGGACCATAACTGCATTGCCAATGCCGCCACAAGGAAAGAAAGTCTGTTTGGTACACATGCCCAAGTTGACAATGAAACGTGACTCTGAATGTTGGGGGATTCCCGGACAAGTTTTGCCATAAAACAGTGTGAATTCATCGATATTTAGTCAGGTGGGAAGTCATAAAATTTCCTATGGAGGGCATTTTTTTTTAAAGGCAGACAAAAAGGCAAAAAAATGATTTAGGATGGACAAAAACAGGTTTGGAATATGTAAAAATAGGTTTGGAAGCCAAGTTTTATAGGATATGCAACTAGCAAGGCTGCACATGGGTGGCCGGTTCGGGTTTTACCTAAAACCATCGACCGACTCGCTAGTTTTTGGTTTTTAAAATTTCAAACCAACCCAGCTCGACCTATCTTCGGTTCGGTTTTAACCCGTCTGTTACGGGTCGGTTGGGTTTGGGTTTTAACCCGCGTTAACCCAAAATTTCTAAAAAAGACATATATGTTATATTTTCATCTGTGATCATATTGATCTAACATCTGAATTTTGTTATGAATTATCTCTTAATTACGTTGGTGAAGATCTATTATTACATCAACGTCATATATGTTTCCTAAAACCAACACATAATCTGCGTAAGAGCGTGCACCATTCTTATTCTCCTTATGGAACTAATAACTATACACTCTCACACCATATACCAACCCATTATCGGTTTTTACGGGAGGGTTCGATCGGTTTTAGCATCAAACCATAAACCGAACCATCTATATCGGGTTTTTAGATTTATAACCATATACCAATCCGCTGCGGGCATGTTCGGTTTTAAAACCCACGATTTCATCGTGTGCGGACGGATTCGAATTGATGGATCGGTTCTTATGCAGCTCCATGCCACTGTCTACCTTTACCATGGCCTGCTCCGCCCCTGTCTCTAGAATATGCAACGGTCTACCCTTGTCATGGAACCTGTTTCTAGTTATGTCAAAAAGAAAAATAACTAAAACACGTACTTAACAAATACAGAATACGCATGGCATGGAGTTCAGTATAAATGTACGGACACAATTAGACGTGACTCGGATTGACCGAGTCAATCAGGTTTGAGACCCAAAGGAATGAGTTATTAGCCAGGTATGGTACAACTGGCATAGAACATGATAATTTCGTTGCATTGCTGTTTGTTTGAAGAGTGACAAATCTATAAAACACGGAATTGACATTAGCTATGACGAGTAAACAGGAGTGGTTAGCCATTAACCTCCGGTCAGTTGAAATTTGATGTATCATACTTTTTTTTTCATCCCTTTTGAAAACAATGACAACTTAAGAGCAAGTCTCGAATTATTGGAATTTCTATAGGTAAGGATAGGCCGTTAGGAGTGGTCGAACGATAAAAATATGCGTTCAAATTGGATATTTAAAATGTATGGGATTCGAAAGAAAAAAACACACGAAAATACGAAAGTATATATATGTTTAATGCGTTTTGCATATACTAATCCTGCATTTAGAATTTAGTATAAATATATAGTTTTTAATCTTATTTATAATTTTTAACACATATACTAAATATATTTAACAACAATTGATTTTATCGATAACCCTCTAGGTCGTAATTTATTTCATTAACATCGTCATTCTGTTTTTGATTCTGTTTTTGTACGTGGTGCATCTTGATTGTAATAAAGTATAAAACATTAATTATTATTTTCTAATTTATTATAATATAATAAATTTAATTCATGAATCTTTTTAAAATTTGGAAAAATTATAAATAATTTGTTTAGTCTAAAAAATAAATATATTTCTAGATCGAAAATATAAATGGACGTGCATGAATACGGAGTTCAGATATAATCGCGACTTATTCGAAAAAAAGATGAACGAACTAACTAGGCACTAAATATGTTGTATTTTATGCATGGCTTAATGTATTTTTTTTCACCGCTTTGTATTGTTCTCCAGCGTGTTGTGATATGTGGCATGATTATTTATGCTTGTGGCCGCATGTATTCTATTTAGCCTAGCTAGACTAAAGAAGTTGATATATGTATGTATTAAAAATAGTGAAGTTATGTTTGGACTTTGGATCATGGGGCATGGGGGATAGTCAAAATGACCCGTACACTAAATTCCTACGCTTCTAATTCAAATTTATTAACCAAACAACACGTTTTAATACGAATTCAGGCCGGTCATCAATTTGAAGCCTGTAATTTTACATGGCCATAACATAAAGAGTTAAAGTTAGGAAGAAGGGTCATGTTTCCTTAATATTATTCACTTTGCTAAACAGGCGTTTCCTTAATACCCAAAAGAAATATATTGGTGTAAAATTAATCACTCCAACATTTTTCGAAATGTGTGTTGACGGATTAAATCACAGCCGTTGATTTAATTTCTCCTGAAACTTGATGGAGAAACTAGATCCGATATAAAACGATTGATCTCCAACTGTTGATTTGACTCCACCAAAATCGTAGATGAGACTTCTGATGAAACTTGGTAGATATTGAAGGTGGGGGTATCTGCAAAGACATTCTAATCCTAAAGTCAGAGAGAGTTCTGAGCAAGTGTATTCTGGAGAAAAGAAGTAGAAATTGTGTACCTTTTGAGTTGGATTTCAACTCCTATTTATAGGCAGAAACCAAATTTAGTTGTAGTTATCTCAAACAACCATCTAGATTTGTAGTTATCCTAAATAACCACCAGAAATTTGTATGTATCCTTTAATATTTGTATCTATCTTGAAAGATTATAGTTTATCTTCTCAGGATTTATGCGTAACTTGGAAAATACTCATATATCTTCCCAGGATTTGTATCTATCTTGGAAGATCCTTGTATATATTTGTGTCTATCCCGAAGATCCTCATATATCTTCCCAGGATTTCTATCTATCTTGGAAGATCCTTATATATCTTCTCAAGATTTGTGTCTATCCTGAAGATTGTATTTATCTCAGATTGACTTCAAAAATAAGCCAATTAGACTTCTAAACTAAATCCAGACTAATAACCCAATAGACCTCTATGATAGGTCAACTGGGCTTCTGAATTAAGCCCAGTTAGTTCTTATAATAAACCAATGGACTTCTATATTAAGTCAACTGAGCTTCCCAAATAAGCCCAAAATGTCTCTACAGTAAACGGAATGGGCTTCTGTAATAAACCAACTGAGTTTCCATATTAAACCCAGTACGTTTCCTTAATAAAAGAAATGTACTTCTATAATAAGCCAACTGGATTTCCATATTAAACCAATACGTTTCCTTAACAAACAAAATGGACTTCTATAATAAGCTAACTGGGCTTCCATATTAAACCCAATACGTTTCCTTAATAATTAAAATGGGCTTCCATATTATCAAGACTATAATCATGAAGCGGTTTGTGTGGCTCATATGTGCACTATCTGATAATGGTACAAACAAAATACTTAGTTACGTAAGCTCAATTAAGGACACATATATTAGATAATGATACACAAATAGGTTAGGTACATATGATGATGATGTGAAACCAAGTTAATAGTCTTACTTATAATAGAAGAAGAAGATAGCTTTTGCTTCAAGTTCTTATCTTAATAATTTCTATGCCAAGAAGAAAAAGGTGATGCACTTTTTGGGCGGAATTAATGGCAGTATTAGGTGTCCCTGGACGCTCAATTAATCAAGATTAGTTTAATATCAAGTGAAGTTATGTTTGGATTCAAGGGGGATAATCAATGTGCCTTGGATGACTGAATTACTACGCCTTTTTGATTAATTAAACAACACGTTTAATTAATAGTTGCATCCAGAACCACACTCCACACAATGTTCTGTTACCCAAAATGCCATGATCCAAAATCTGTATCTTGCCCGTGACTTATAGCACGTTTTGATACAAGAAACTGAAGTATTTATGTTATTTTAGAAACAAAAATTAATTTCAAAAGTCAGAAATAAAAACAATTTATTATAAAAAATTATTTTTTTTTACTAATAGAAATCATTTTGAAATAATTTCCTCAGATTAATTAGAAGTCAAAAAGTAACTTCTAAAGCGTGTCTGTTTAGATGTTACTTAATTTAATTAGTGTTGAGGAGGGGTTTCCTAATTCGATTAGGATGTATATTAGGAGTTTTTCTATGTCTCGGAGACCAAGTTTACTATATATATAACAGGGCGTATGGGTTTATTTCAGAGCATTGAGAGGTTTTCTTATAGTTGTTATAGGTTACAAAATTAGGTCATAGAGAATCTCACTATATCGTTTTCTTTTGCTTTTCTCGGGCAACAGTTTCGCCCAAAATGAAAGTACAAAATCAGTATAAAGACAACAACGGCTCCTCATCTTCTAAATTCAAATGGAGGATTGAAAACATTTCTAAACTGAACGAGGAAAGTTGTTTATCTCCTATTTTCACTATAGGTCCTCATAAATGGCGATTGTTGGCTTTTCATAAGGGACGCAATGTCAATGGCTACTTATCAGTCTATGTAGTTGCTGTTGAATGCAAGATTTCTCGATGTGCGAAATTTGGTGTGGCCATTCTTGGTCAAACAAACAACACATTTAAAGACAATACAGACGACTGGATAACTTTCACAGAAGATGAAGTTGATTGGGGTTTTGATAAATTCATACAGTTAAAAGAACTCAAAGATCCTAGCAATGGGTATATCGTGAATGACGCTTGTACTGTTGAAGTTGAATTATGTTTAAACTCAAATTCTAAAGAGGAGTTGGCGCCTATTGCACTTATGGAATCCGCCGAGGAGAGAGATCCAGTTACGACTAGTACCTTACTAGCAAGTAATTCAGTATCTCTGGATAAGAATTTAGCTCCTACATGTGCATTTTGTCAAACCTATAAAGTATCAGAGAAATCCGGATCTATGTTTCATATTGCCAATGGAAAAGAGGTAGAAGAGGATGAGGTATCTGGGCCAAATGTGATACATGTTCATCTGAAATGCTTACTGTGGGCACCTCAAGTGTATTATGTTGGTGAGATTATTATGAACTTGGAAATGGAGGTGGGTAGGGGTTCTAAGCTCAAATGTAGCTGTTGTGGGTTAAAGGGTGCAGCTCTTGGCTGCTATATACCTTCCTGCAAGATACATATCACTTTCCTTGTGCATTTGGCATTTCAGGTTGCCGGTGGTACGACGAAGGTTATCTAATGTTATGTCCCAGCCATTCTGGTTTGAAGTTTCCACATGAGAAAACAAAGAATCTAGCTAAGGATAATTATTTAGCTGTTCACAGTCAAGAACCTCCTGCTTTAGGTAAGCTAGTCAAGAGAAGTTGTACAACAACCCAAAAGAAAAAGACCGTTGATCTTAGAAGACGACGAAGAAAATGAATTACAAGTTATACAACAACCTAAAAGAAAAAGACGGTTGATCGTAGAAGAGGATGAAGAAAATGAATTACAAGTTATGCAACAACCAAAAAGAAAAAGACGGTTGATCTTAGAACACGACGAAGAGAATGAATTCTGCGGTACAAATCAAATCCTAAATTATCAACCACCTAATAATGAAGAAGAAGATGAGGAACAGGTTGCACCTGAAGATCCAAATTCTAGTGGGTATGACAAAAGAGTGTATGACGAAGTTCGAAAGTTGTGGTTTGTTAGTGATATTTGCAAGGACAACTACAACTCTGTTTGTCGCAAGGATCTCATCATTGAGAAGAAGTTTGATAAGAAGGCTATCCCTCTTGCTGAGTTTGTTAACTTTGTGGAAACTAGAACTTGGGGAGATATCTTTGATGGTTATGGCGAAGCATATCCAGAAGTAACAAAACTTTTCTATGCTAACATGCATGAAGAGAGTAAAGAAGATTGCAGCTTCAAAACCATGATTGGAACCCAGTATATCAAGGTTGATCGTGCTGTAATATCCAAAATCACTGGATATCCATTGGATGCTAAGTTTGTGGTTCCTAGGCTAGAGGATAGACCTTCAAGGGATGATATCTCTGTGTGTCTTACACCATCTTCTCAAGTATGGACTTCAAATAGATTCCCTATAAGGAACCTTCCAAGTTACCTCAAAGTGTTTGGAAAATTATGTGCTGCAAGCCTGTGCCCATCTATGCAAGACCAGTCTCTCTGGACTAGAGATATGGCTGAGGTAGTCTACTTCCTCATGAAAAAACAGAAAGATATCGATATTTGTGGGTTGATTGTTCGACAGATGATGAACATGACAAGAGGGAACAAAAATCTTGGCTTTCCTTGTTTGATTTCTAGAATCTGCAGTATGAATCAGATTGGTTTATTTGGCGTGTCTGAGGGGAAACCAATTACTATAAAGGATTCTACTGTTGACAAGATGAATGCAACTCTTGCCAGACAAGAGGGTAGGGAAATTGCAGCTCCAACTCCTAGTCGGAAACCCAAAAGGGTAATTAACAACATGGAACTGAGGAAGATAGAGAGAAAAATAGATTGCTTACAAAAGATTATATCTCTCTCTGCTGCACATGATCCTGAGCTTGCTAAGAAGATGGAAGATGTTGTTTCTGAATTTGGAAACTTTGAATCTGAAGAAGAAGATGATGCTTAAGATTCATGACAACTCTATGCAGAGTATTATTTGAATGGGCAATATGGCAATTCATGTATCTATGCAGAGTATTATGTTGTGAACTTTTTTTTTTTTTTATATATTAAAATCTTCACTATGTCATTGTGCAAAAAAGATAAATCCCGTGATCTAGATTATGCATTGTAATTTGTAACTCAAAATTACTCATTGATCCTAAATCTACAATGTGACCGAAAATAAGTAAATCTAAAATCTATCTATTAATGGCAAGCCAAATATCATGATAAAAATATATGCCCCGTGACTTTAAATTAACCAACGTGTCCTGAAGTTTGTTTAGTGATGCATAATCACAACCTAAAAATTACTCACATAACCTAAAAATTATCACATAACCCAAAATTAGTAAGGGGATCAAATTTATAATTAACTCAAATCTGTCACTATGAGTATTCTATGACGTAAAATTTAACTTTGTGAACTAAATTTACTTACTTGCCCAAATAAAGTGATAAGTAACCCCAAATTGGGCTATATTATAAAGCCAAATATATGTAAATCATAAACATAACAAACTTGAAAAACTCATACAGTATGATAGAATTATGGAATATCAAAGCTGCTTCAAATCATTTAACAGCGTGCCTACTAATTTCATCGAACCCTGAGCCATGGAGCCATTGCCAACACGCATACTCTGTTTTTCAAGATAACAAAGCTACCGATTCATCCCGCCATCAACAATTGGAGCCATTGTGGGCAAACGCTTCTGCCTTTCAATGTTCCCGTGCCAGCCTACAATAATGATCAGTTTCAGAATATATAATGAGAATCCTCCTCAAATACTAGTTCTAGTATACATATACAAGGGCAGTGTAAGATAGGGGGTTGTTATCAATCACCATTGTACATCACCCTTCAATTTAATCATTGTAAATCACCCTTAAATTAAATAGAGTTTGGTAACTCATAATTGTAAAGTTATTGAGTGATAATACAAGTGACAAGTGACGTAAGTTCAAAACTCATTGACACCGAATTCTTTATCAATACAAAAAGATAAATAAAAAATTCTCAGTATTAAAAACAAAATAAATAATGAAGAGAGAAAAGAGGTAGGTACCAATAGACATGTCAAAGCCAAGTTTCTTGAGTTGTCTGTACTCTTGACATAAAGAACATTCTTCACAGCAACAATGAACCGCAAAATCTGTGCATGGAGTCTCCTTCAAGAAATATTGTCCTCTCAATTTTGATCGATAGAAACACGAATACAAACATGAACACCCCGTCACACACATTACCATCATATACAATGCTCCACTTACTCCGCATGCTATGCAAAAACATGATGATTGTTATTAATTTGCTTGCACCATTAATAATATCTAAATAGTGAAATGCTTATAGGGACTTACAAGTAGAACCTCTGTCGACTATCTCAGCAATTCGACCAAATGTAACGCATGGGCACCAACATGTTAAACAACCTGTTACATCCACAAATTCACCAAAAAACCAATTGGATGATATACTAGTAGTATAAATCATGCCGTAATTACCGATGGATTCAGTATACTTACAAGTATTACAGTCGTCGAAACAATCACATAGTCCAGAGGACCAAGGGATCGGATGTTGACGTTGAGACTCAAGTGCTGAAGTAACATTATTATCATTACTATTGGAAACGTAACTTGAAAATTGGTTGACAGGAATTCCTGTTGCTATCGTAGAAGTTGATGATGATGGTTGTGGTGGTGCCGAGGGTTTCGGAAAGGGAGATGGCGGTGATCCTTTCTCATTAATCTCATTATAATCACTTTGAGGATACATTTTCGTTTTGTTAACTGCAGCAAAAAGAAAGAAAATGTTGCAAGGGAGGTTTCAGTTCCTATGGATTTGTTGAAGGGGGCCAATTTAACAAAATTGAAAAGATACGAACTTTGACGCCAAAAGACACCAACGTCTTAATGGGCCTAACCGCTTAATCGTCAAATTTGAACTCAACGTTTCTTCAAGTTTTGCAAGACGAAAGAGTGAATGGATATAGTGATGATGATCACAAATGCCCTTAGCCACGAATTGTAAACACCAAAAATAGACATCTGAATTGTGTAGAACAACAAGAAAACAGCGGTCAAATGTATGTGCTTATTCCAATTTAACTAAATTTGCACCCTCAACATCCGCATGATTACTCGTAGCCTCGAAAATCCGACCTGTACTTTTTTCTCTCGAAGTTTCTTCCATCTCCTTCTTACCTCTACCTATACAACTCTCATTCATGTAAAACTCCCATATCTCGTCGTCCTACTTTTTGTGGACGACGGGTGGGGAAAAATCACGTTGTTACTTTGTTGTAACCCCACCACCACCACAATCATGACGTCGGCTTTATCTTTTCCTACCAATATCCCTGCTCCTACTAAAGCAATGCCCTTTCAACTACTAGAGATCAATTTGATATCTGCACAAGATCTTCCTCGTGTTGGTAAAGGAATGAAAACATATGCTATTGCATGGGTTCACCCTGAACGTAAACTATCGACTCGTGTGGATTCTCATGGCCATACCGATCCAACCTGGAACGATAAATTTGTTTTTCGTGTAGATGATTCTTTCCTTCAATCTGATACATCAGCTGTGATGATTGAAATCTACTCTGTTCGATGCTTTCGTGACGTATGTGTCGGTATCGTACGTGTTCTTGTCGGGAATCTTATCCCTCCGTCCGCACGTAATCAAAATAAATCCGGAATGCGTTTTGTTGCATTACAAGTACGCCGCCCGTCGGGGCGTCCTCAAGGTATCCTGAACATGGGAGTTGCTCTCTTAGATGGATCTATGAGAAGTATGCCGCTTTATACCCAACTAAGCTCTTCAGCTGTTGGGTATAGAGATCTAATGGGAGAAGAATCTCACAGTCCAAGCCACCACATCCACCAAAAAGATCATAAAAAAGGTTTCTACATTCGCCGCAGTGTGAGCGAGCGTAGATCAGAGGCAACCTTTACTGATTTATTCCCCCCGCCAAAAAATAGACCGTCGACTGTGAATTCGGAAGGTGGAGAACCACCATTAGCCGAGGTTACAACCACGGGTTCAGTATGGTCGATGTCGGATGTAGGACCTGCCCCATCCGTTGTCGCTGCAGCAATGGCAGATGATCAACTCTATCCGGTTGCTGAGGGGGCAGGAAGTAATAACAATGTTTTGGAAGAATGGGAAGCCGAAGCTAGTGTTGAAGGTTTAAAATCAAAATTAGAGAGGTGGCGGACGGAATTACCACCAATATATGATCGGAATACAAGAGCGTACAACAGAAATGGCAAGCATCGACGAAGGCATACAGATGGTGGAAAACTATTTTCATGCTTCGGGGATATGTATGGATTTGAGTTCTCCATTTCTTGTGGCGTAAAGCCTAAAGGTAAGGGTAAAGGTAAAAACGGTCGTCATGAAAACTTCGACGATGATGCAACTCAAGTTACTCAATCTTATATGCCCTGAAGATGGATGTAAGGAAAGCGATAGGAAGAGCACTGAACTCATTCTTCTTGCTAATTAAGATTGCACACATGGTTTCAGCCCTGAATCATCAATTTTGTTTAAATATTTTTTTTTCAGTCCATGTTCTCTGGAGACCACACAGGGCATCTTCGCCATTTGAGCCCCATTGAAATATGCAATTGCAGCGCATTACACAGCTCTTTGTATTTGTACAATATCTGTACTATAATTATAGTGTGGCTCCGAAATAATTATTCATTTTTTTTTAACATTGCCGCGTTCACATTTTGGCTATGGTAAAACATTTGGAATAGGAGGAATTGGGGAGCAACTCATCATTGTTACCGAAGCTTAGGAAGTAAGGCTTAATGACCCTATAATAGGATCACCCCGGATGCTCGTATTCGTAATCGTACGATGCATATAGAGGTGGGTAAGAAATGATTTGGGCTTTGAATTTGGATTTAATCATGCACTTCTAAATTCATCTTCCTTAACTATTACAATTTCTTCCTTAGACTAATTCTAATAAAAGGAGTTTAATTAGCTAACCCAATATGAAATTGGTTTTGGATATACATATATAAAATGTTGAATACATATCAACATTGATTAATCCCTAGCTATCTTCTTCTTGGTGATCATTTTCTTCATCTAGAAATTTATAAATAGTCAGTTTAGTCGATGCCGAATCCGCGTACTGAACGAGCTAGTATAAGCTTGCGAGATACTAGTAGAAATTCCACGTAGGATATGATCAGAAGTTCGAAAAAAGACTGTGTTGCTGCTGTTGAACCATATGTAAATCTGTGGTTGTTTGACATGAACCTTCATCACTGAATAAGTTCATATTCCTGAATGTAAAGATTGAATGTTCAAAATCAGAACTTATTCATGAGTTGAGACATGCTGCATTGCATTTTTTTCTACCCAAACTAATGTACCTAGGATAAATAAAAAACTTACTGCTCTCGAGGTCGACTTGCCCACAGCGAACTAAGTGCTCTTAGTCGGTTATAGTATTCACCAATCGCCAAAAAACATCGTGCTGCCTGACGAGCTGTTAAAATCCGACACATTTGATGAAGAGTCTGCTGCCTCAAATTATCAGCCTAAAATATCAAGCACAATAGTTCCAGTCAGTAGCATTCTTTCAAAGAGAGGTGTAATCTGTGCGTAAGAATTAAACCACGGAGAGAATCGAGTTCGGTTGTGACTTACTTGGCGAAGGAAGCCCTCTAAATTGGAGAGTTTACCCAAAGCCATGGCCATATGACCCATAAAATCAGCAACATTGCCAGGTTCGTGTTGGTGATGGGAGAAGTTAGCCAGAGAAACAGGATTACTAACACCAGAAGCATTACTACTATTACCAGTACCACTTGATATAGTTTCCGATAAAGAATACTGAAGTTGTTCAAGTCCCTGTGAAAGAGCTTCTTCTGCTTGTTGTGATGATTCCTGCAAACTACATATCCCGATTAACTGTTGCTCCGTTAATGGATCCAACTGTGGCATTAATATCTGCACAAAATTAATGGAAAATTAGCTGTCATGCACCCTGTTAGGATTTTCATTCCCACCTGACAAAAAGAAACCATGCATACATGCAAAAGTGGTTGTTGTACCTTGAGGAGTTCCGAGGGTCTAAAGCCGCCCATCCAGAGGAAGCAACGTTCAGCGGGTGTAGTCCACATTCCAGTAATGAGATGAAAAACATCGGATTTCGTCGCGAGGCTTTTGAGATGAAAGATCTGATCATAATGAGAGAGGTATCCATCTAGGAGTATCCTAAGATCATTATCAGATAAGTGAGATTGTAATGCTGCTCTTAGCTCTGACATATGTTGTTGATCTTCTTCTAACCATCTGGCATATTCCATATCAAACATTGTTGCATCTGTAAAAACAGACAAAAATCAGGCCACAGTGAGCCTCAGCGCCCCATAATGCCCACCATAGGGTTATTTTAGTCATACAAAATGCAAATAATTTCCTAAAAGCAAATGTTTACCAGAAGTCAGATTTCCACCTTGACCACCACCTCCTCCTGCTAAAAATAGGCCCTGGAAAAATCAGAACCAAAGCTGAAAGTAAATACCAAATCCAAATTTGTATGGTCAAAATATCATTCAAGGGTGTAGGCTTTTAAGTACTACTTGTGATCTTGCTCTCTGTAAATCTTGTTCAAGTTGAGCAAGTTTTATCCTACTTGTTTCAAGCTGTTGTACATATGCCTGCAAAAAGCAAGAAAAAACTTTTCAATATGAAAATTTTTCAATATTTTTAGGCCAAAAAAAGTTGATTAAATTGTGACCCACTTTTTTTCTCAATCTACTTTTTCTTGCTGCTTCTCTATTCTGAGCCAATCTTCTCAATATCTGGAAGAAGAAAAAAAAACCAATCAAATTCATTAAAAACAGTTAAAAATGACTAAAATTTTGATGTGAAATTTGAATGTTATTTGAAATTTCCTTACTTTTGCATCAAGTGGCTTGCTTGAACTTGACCCAGGACCTTTCCTCTGCAAATATTTTACAGTGGTGTTAGTTTTTGTTTGTATGTTGGGGTAAACTGAAATATGATTCTTTCTCCTACTTTTGATTATTCTCACTTTCCCAGAGTGAATCCTAACAGGGTAATTTTTTTTTCAGAATCTTGAACTTAAAAAGGGTCTGAAAAGTGAAAATTCAATGGTTTTTATCCTTCTATAATGATGATATCCGGAGAAATGTGTGTTTCCAGTATAATTCAAAGATTACGTCAGTAGGACATAATGATTTCAATAGGATTCTACTATTCACATTTTTGATTAACAATCACTTTGTCATTACTAAAGACCCATTTTAAAATCAGTAATCTAAACAAAGATTGTTTGTTTTTTTGGAATTTGGATGAAAAAATTTCTCCTGAAAAAATCCAATAATTCTTTTTGGAACTTAGTTGGGGGAAATGAGTTCATTCAAAGATATGCAAACTTCAAATGAGTAATAATTTCCACTTAAATGTAAAAACCAACTTTTTTGTGATAATTATTAGATAGAAAGAACAAGAAGAGAAGAGGAGAGGAGATACCTTTTCCAATGCTTTTGGCTGTTGTTGATTCTGTACCAGTCCTGTTCCTCCTGCAGCAGCAGCAGCAAGTCTAGAAGTACTACTAGTGTTATTGTTTTGATGCATATCACCACTTCCCATTTCTACTGGTTGTTTTTGGTGGTCAAGAAATTGATTATTTGATGACTTTTTACTACTCATAGGAGATTCTGGTTCTAATTGAAAATCAGCTTTATGATTATTGTATGAAAATGTATTCTGCCCTGACCCTGAATCATCAGTACTTTCTCCTCCTGATTTTGAACTTCTCTGTATTATTATTCATTCAGTAAAATACAAAACCAACAATCAATAAACCCATGTCCCAGAAACATCAAATTAGCACTAATTAATCATCTCAAACACACATTACAGATGAAAAGATATGGTCAAAGGGAGTAGTACTACTTACTCCTGGAGTAGGCTGAAAGCTCATTGGCCATGAAGGAAACATTTCCAGTGTTGCAGCTGGTCTTGCTGTATAAAAAGCTGCAAGAATCATACACACAATCAATTTCTCTAGTACAAGTATCAAGAAGATGAAGAACTAGTCCAATTTATTCTCCTCTTTATTTTCTCTGCAGTTAAGGGTCAGTAAATCATAATAAGTAGACAGGTTTTCTATCTCTCTCACACTATTCAAATTTTCCTATTTGTGAATGATTATTTTCCTTGGAAAAGAAAACCTCATCATCATCATATCCTCTTTATTCTTTTGTCTCTAGAGTAGACCAGTTCAAACCCCCTATAGGCCCTCCTCCCTCTAATACTCTGTTTTTGGAAGTTGGTTATTTGCTTAACTAAATAAACTTAATAAAAACATGACATTAAAGGAATCAAAAGGACTAGTACTGCTATTACTTACATTTCTTAGCAGCTGCTTGATCATGATCATCATTTCTGATATTAACTCCTTGAAGAACAATTGCTTCTTCTAGCTCACCGAAATCAAAAACATGATGATGCTGTTGGTGGTGGTGAGACCCTTGTTGTGTACTGATATTCATTCATAAGTACAAAAACCATAATAGAGGAAGAAAATTAAAACCCATGTCAATAAGTGCAACAAAATAAAAAAAAACATGAGGAAGAAAAAAAGGATGGGAAATTGAAGAAGGTTTACATGAAATTAGTAGATGATGAAGAGGAAGTGTTGAGACCATGTTGCATAGCATAAGCCATATGTTGTTGTTGTTGTTGCTGTTCTTGGTGGTTAGATGATGGGACTGATTCTCCAATTCTATGATTAGACATGCAAGAATATATATATATATATGTATAGTTACCAACTTATAAGATCATTTCTCAGACTCTTTCTGCAACAGAAACAGAACAGAAAAGAACACCAAAATATTAGAATCAAGAAAAAAAAAAGGTTCAGTTTGAAAAAATATTTTATATGTTTTTGGAAAATCTTAGGAAGTTTTCATCACCTGATGAAGTGAAAGTTCAAAGCTTTGTTTTCAAGTATGACTTCATGGGGGTCTCTCTCTTTGTATATTCCTTATAGCTCTCTCTATAAAAGTAGTTCCCTGAAACCTGATTATTCTGTTAGCTTGTTTTGTCACCCTATGGAGTAAATACTGGCATCAAGATTTTGAAGCTCATTAATGGCACAGGAGATCTCTCCCTCCCCCTTTGAAAATATGTCTCAAAAGTGTGTAGAGGGGCCTCAAAAAACAAAACAAATGTGGGGTCTTGCCGTCTTGGATAGTAGAAGGAGGAACCCACTTTTATAAAACTAAAACAAAAAGAAAAAAGAAAATCACAGCTTGCTGCTTCCAACTCCACTGCCTCCTCCTTCAACTCTCTCTGATTGCTTCTTTGTATGGGTTTTTCAGAGATTTTTAAGAAGACTCATTGATGATGATGACAATCAATGAATGAATGAGTTCAACATTCAATGGGAAGAAGATCAGATTTCTTTAATTTCTTCTCTTCGTTAATAAAGAATGGAGAGAATTTGTTTTGTTTCTACCCTTTTTTTTTCTTCATTTCTAGTCATAATTTGGAGTTTAGGATATCATTTTTTAGGGCCTTGAAAAAAAGTATTGATTTTTTTTTTGAGGTTTTGCTTCATATAACACACCACCTATCACAATTCATAACCAAAACAATACAATAATTTCCCTATTTAATTGCCATTTAATTCAACTAATTTGTTGTTTAATTCTTTTGGAAATGAGATTTTTGTATTAAGTTTTGATTTGATATATTATCTCTTAGTTGTTGGGTCGACATCCTTTTTTTCTTGTTCAATACCTAAAAGTCTAAAATCATGTCTCACACACACACACTCTTAACCCCCCTCCCTTTCATTTGAAATGCATGAAAAGAGGTACAAAGAAACATACCCAAATGAAGAATCTTTTTTCTACAAATGGAATTTATGTAAGGGCAAAATGGGATTCAAATATCTTACATAAGGGGGTTTTTGTTCCTACAATTAGTAAGTGGATGATATCCAAATACCACAATCAATACACTATCATTTATTCTAATGGGCAAGTTCAAAATTGATAAATATTAACAGGGTGATACCAATCAATTATCCTAACCATGGAGTTTTAGATTAGTATCCCTTCTAAATAATTATCCTAACCACCGAATTTTTAGACTAGTATCCCTTTAAAATATTGGAATCTCCTTTTATCAATTATGCTAATTGGTTTACATTTTTACCTTGTAAACAATTGTCATTCTTTTTTTTTCTTCACTTCCCTCTTTATATTGTTGGAGAGGAAAGTTGTATGACTAATTTGTTAGGGGGTCCAAGGTAGAGATAGGTATGATTATGGAATGTAGATGTCCCAAATCTTGCTTTTTGAGGAAAATATTAAGCATTAGTATTACAAAAAGTTTATGAGAAACACTTTATATCCTTATCATTGTCTTTGGATTAATAACACTATCATATTTGATATTGATAAAAGGTTAATAATTGCAGTGCAGTCAAGTGCATTCTATACAATTGGGCATATCATACTCATTTATTTGATGGTTTTTGTTATCAACTCTTTTTTTTTTTTTGTAATTGGGACGGTATAATCGGGCAAGAATTGATATTTATGTTTTCCCTTTTGTGATTTAGATGTCACTAAATTACTACTATAATTTTTCTTTTTTTAGTCAAAAAAATTAATTTTCTTTTCATATGAAAACATGGAGTAGTTTATTTTTTTTGTAACAACTGTCTTGTCTTTTTTTTACCAATTTTTTTTACGATCAATATCTTTTTTACGTGAAAATAAAAGGAAAAAAAAATATGATTACAAGTATGAGATATTTCTATATGCTTTAAAAAAAAGAATAGAGACATTCCTATAGAAAATGATTCAAAAACACATAACAAAGATTAAAAAAAATGGTGTTTGGTAGGCAGAAGTGAAAGCATTTTCATTTTTCAAGAAGCAGAAGTATATTGGAGAAGTCAAAAGTCTGTAGAAGTTTAAATGATAACAATCACATAAGAAGTTGATTTTTTTATAAATACAAACAATTACAAGAAGCCATTAAAAAAAGAAACAACAATTTTGATTTCGACCAAAACCCTAGTTGTGGGGAAAAAAACGTAAAATCTTGAAAAAAATATATGATTTGATCTGACCAAAAAAAATAATCCTAACTTCGCCACTGATTATCCGAGTATAATCTTGATTTAAAACTATAAGAAAAATTACTAGACTAACTACTATGGACGTTTAAATTCAAGATTCAAGTTGACTACATGTCAACTTGAATCATCTCCTACGGTGACTCAAGCTTAATGAAGAATACGTCCAATGATTTGCACAAGGTGCCTAATGATTTGGCGCATAAATCTAGATCCCTAGGTTCATCAGTTTATATATTAATTTGATGGTTAACATTGTTTGCTCAACCATTGGATTTTTTTTACACCCAATTATTAAGCGCACTAGACTTGATTTAAGTTTATATTTAAACCTTTATTTGAACGTCAACTTAAATTATCCAATTTCGCCGTGGTTTTAAGCTTGAATCTTAAAATTCGAAGCAATGTAGCGATTAGCCTTAGAAAAGATACAAACATTAATATTAGGGGCCAAAAATGGGTGTGTACGGTTTAGCATGTACTTTATTGTAAATTTAGAATATTTTTGAGGAACCATATTTTAAATTAAAATGATATTCATAAAAAGACTTTGGTGGTATATCTAGGAAACCACAAAGTAAGCTGCCAAGGAAGTTAGGCATGAAGACAATGTCCATTACTAAAAATTGTTACGCACATTTGGCTTTTCTTGGGAGAAAGAAGATAAAGAGTCATAAAATTTTGAAAGAGATCATGGAGACATGGACCCATGATCTACTACTACTACCACCATATAAGATAATGAATCTGCCCTTAAATCCCATTATTCCTTTCATCTACTACCCAATAGTTGTAAATATTAATAAGGTCAAGATAAATATAATTTGTAAATATTAATTGAATAATTTATTTTGTGAAATTGGTGAGCATATCATGTCAATGAAATTATATGTCGATAAATGTGGATTAGCTTATTGCTTTCTCTCTAATAAAACCACTTATTGTATTGTAAAAATGTATTACTATATTATATGCTATTTTTTTATCATTAGAAGCAAAAAAGGATGATTAAAGTCATAAAAGGAAGAGAATATTGTCCCTTGACCTTTCATTATTAAGAAAGATCACACTTTGACTTTGCACAAATCATACGGATTATGGAAGGTGGATTTTACAAGGATAGATATCAATTGAGCAAGGTATAACCATTGCAAACGGAAATTTATTGTTCATTCAGTTAGAAATTGGATTTCTGGGTTGAAGAGTCATTTGGATAGATGCCATGACAATCCTAATACGCTGGTGATCAAGGGACAGAAAAACTTGGTGTTTCCACCTTCAAAACTAGGTGACAAATAAGGTCACACCAATCAAAAAAAAAAGAAAAATTTAAAAATATTCATTAGAAAAGACCATTCAACTCTATCAAATGTCTTTGACATATCGAGTTTAAGACCCATTGTCCCATATCTATCTTTTATTTTCTTTATAGAATGGATCAATTCCTGGGCAATGATAACATTGTCCTGGATATGTCTGTTAGGAACATATGCAGCTTGAAAGGAAGATATTATCTTTCATAACAAAGGTTTTATAATTTTATAAATAATTATAAAATGATTCTATAAATAATTTTATAATTTACATTGCATAAGGAACCAAACTCAAAAGGAATGGAAGGCTTATTGATTTTGGGAATTAGAGAAAGAAAAGTATGATTCATTTTTTTAAAAAGATGTGTAATATCCCGAGTTCTGTACCAGGGTTAAACCCATAAGAAAATCCGAACTTAAGGCGTTAAGATTCGGGATGAGACTATTACATATATATTTTAACTAATTTACTTTTTATATCAAGTATAATTGAACTTTTAAATAAGATGAATTTAAGCATATGAATCCACTAATCATCGTTCACGACATTTTCAACCAAACATATTAATTTGAATTACATTTCGAGTAATACAATAAAAGAAATACAATCACTAAGAGCATATCTAGCTTTTATTTTCAACTTTCATGAAATCTGCAAGAATGTCAATTGGGGTGAGATTAATAGAATGCATTCTTATTTTCAAAAGATGTTTACAAATATCTATGAATCAAAGAGAACATATAAAAGAATACGACAAACTTCAAAGAATTAATAATATATTTAACAAATAAGCTTACACTACCTATAATGTTTTTCGTATATCATTCAATATCAGATTTCAATGCATGAGTTCATAGTACTAATAATGTTCCAACAAACCATCAAATTCATTTTTAACTCATGAGTTCACCGTATGAATTTCCTTGGTTCGTACGCCCACCTATCGTTTACCTCGGCACGTACAACCGCCATCAATGGATCAGGGGATCATTACTCTATACATGCGTTCTTGGGAATCACTACTCATTCTCTTTTGGAAATCAATACCCGCCATTAGCATGGTACCAAATTCCATCTAACGAAAAAAAACATGAACTCATTTCTTTTTGTAAATTATTTTTACAACAAATACTATCAAATCATATGAAAAACAAGCAATAATGTATTTCAATCATATATCTCACTATTATAATGTAAAGTTTGAATTTCGAACGGAGAATATCATTTTACATGGACTTTGAAATGACTAGAATACCCCCATCATAAATCTTAGTTTAGGAGGAACATTCAAGTCCCTTTGACATTTGTTCGGTTCCTAACCTAACAATCAAATTCAAATCGACAAAAAGTAAAAACCCCAACCTCACCTCTGAAATCTGAAGGAAAAAAAAGGAACTGTAGTGTCGAATATGTGTTGAAATTGGGTTCATCACATTTTCTAATATTTGGGTTCATCTCCATTTTCCATTTACTTAAAACCTAATTTTTTCATTTTGGATTTTCTTCCCACATTTACTTGAAACCTAATACCTAAAGATAATTGTCAAGTGGCTTCATCAATGATTGAATTTGTGTTGATCATAGGTAACTGATAAACATCTTTAAGATGATTTGTGATAATCTATTAGCTTCAATTTCAATTCCTAATTTTTGTTGATGACATGTAACTTTTTTCTTTTTTGATAAACTTGATCACAGGTAACTGATAAATATCTTAAAGATTATTTTTGATAATTCATTAGTTTCAATTTCAATTTCTAATAAATTTAATAATGGTCTCTACCTGTTTGCAGAAATTCCTAAGAGGTTTCAATATACACATCACCAATAATATTAGTTAGTACTTAAATTTATACTACACATTGCATTAGTCAGCACTGTATTTCTTTTTTATTAATGAGTTATCAACAATAAGAACTAATGGCACTAAACGTTAGGGTATGCACAAGTTGTGATATAGAGGTTGTGATATAGAGGTTGATGTTGTTTCATATGGTCTAAAGTGGGTTACTACAAATTGGTGGATGGATGTTTGGTGCTTCAAGTCAATGTTTGCCATCAAGTTGTTAAAACTTGATATAGGTATATGTAGGATTATAATATATTGTTAAAGTTATATTTAAGTAAAATGCATATTATAGCATGTAATTATATATGTTTGGGAAAGGTAGCACATACAATAGGTGTTCGCTCAGAAAACAGTGGTGTTGGAAAGAATTGATTCACTTAGTTGAAGGGATGATCTTCTTTTTTGGTGAACCTCAGTTGAGCTTCCTTTTAGAGTTTGACAAAGTGCACTAGAAACTATATCATGTTAGATTGCACTGAGTATGGGAAATGTGTAACGAATAACTCTTATTTCATCCATTTAGTCATTTTTGTTTTGATAAAGAGATTTGTTTAGCCATGAAAGATAAAATCGCTGTGAATTCCTTTTCATATGGTACATTTGGAGCGCATAAATAAAGATGCAGGTTTGTTGGTGGTCTTTTGGTGCATGGGTACATACACTGTGTTGCTTACGAAGGCGGGCTTTTCCATAAGAAGTATTTTAGTTTGTTACTTCTATGTTTTATAGATTTTATAACGGAGTTGTAAGTTGGCTTCCCACATGCGTCTTTACTAATGTAAATAAAAATAATTTTTAGAAACTGTAGACATCTTACACTAATTATTTCATGGTGATAACTTTGTTATATCTCCCTCAAATATTTAGTGAACATTCCTAACACCATTATTCATAAACCTTAAATTGACTTATTCATATAAAGTCAAGATTAATTAAGCTAAAAACCTCATTAACTTATCAATTTCTCGTTAAAATCAAGTTAATACCATAAAACTTACCAGCTCCATTTCGAGCCTGAAAGCAACTTCAATGAGTTGATTAGTGAAACTAAGCAAAAGATCTTAAATGTAAGAAATTATTTTAATCGTGTCGACAGTTGACTATGCCTGAACTAAATTGATCATAAAAACAAGTTTGAATGTATCTTAAACGTGATTACAACATAAATACTATATTTAACTATCGAATTATCTTAATTTAACTAATTTGATTAGATCCTGCCAAGCCAATCCAGTACAAGGAAGTTGTTCAGAAGTTGTTCAACATTTTTCTAATTTTGTTTTTTAGTTTAAAATATTCCTCAAAAATTAGGAATTTGTGTATTGATTCATGCATGCTGATTGGTTTCCCATACAACAGGTAGGTGTTGAAATTCGAATAATGCTTAGTTTTTAGATTTAATTTAATAAGCAGACTTTTTTTTTTATTCAGTAAATCTTATCCGTATGGAAATAAAAATGATAAACAAAATTCAGCAAAAAAATAAAAAAGTTCAGACCAAATTATGGAACCTAATTTGATCAGTGTAAATGGTTCTGACCACCTAATTTGGTACAGGTGCATGATCCCGATATGGAGTTAACTCAGTCTCATGCCTCAGATGGCTGAAACGAGTCCAAAACCAGAATTAAACGTGGAAGTAAGACAAAGTCAAAGTGGATGTCTGCAATGCGATACAATCACCGCGGCTAAAATAGACATATTTTCATCAATTGACTAGCAAAAGTGCAATAAGAAAGAAGAAACTATTCATGAAACCCCTAAGATTGGGGAAAAGAACAATCATCATCAAAACCTTAAAAATTAGTTTGTCACTATATTCTGATCGTGTGAAGTTTTTGGCCATAAAAGAGCAAAGTTGCTGATGCAGCTAGCAAAACTATAACAACATGGATGACCTAACAGAATCATCCAATGTGATCCATATCATAAATAAACATGGTTTTGTTAGACTTTTCTTAATTTCTTCACACACATAAAAGACAAGGGTCCCACACTGCATAACAAACACTTTCTTCCAGTATCGATAAGCACTATAAACATTCAGATAAGAGTACTTCAATAGTGTGTGAGTATGTGTCAAACTGTCAATATTGGATATCAAGGTTTACCGCAATATCTGACATGATTTCAGCAGAACCATATTCTTGACTGTCAATGCTAATCCATTTCTCCTTCTATTGTTCACTTTCAAACAAGTATAAAGACAACTGTTTTTACAAAGAGTTGGCAGCATTATCATTCATATCTAGGTGTGTCAAACTGTAATAGCATGTAGCTTACAAAGTTTGACACGAGTACCACATAAACATCCGTCAAAAATATGCATACAAGAAGTAAAAAAGAATCAACGAAAAGTTCACACAATCTACACTATCAATATTGATATAATGAACATGATTCTTCAGTATGCTAATACAAGCGTCTGTGTTTACTAACCCCATAGAGCTTCGATCACCGATATATACCGTATGCAGTCAAACGTTTACTTCAGCAACTGCCTCATTTTGATTTGGACTTAGATAAATAGAGAGATGGGAATTTTCAACAACTTTATTTACCTCAATCATGTTAGTTATGATGATTCTTGAGGAGGGCTTACTTAGCAGCTCCACTGTTACTTGTTGTCATAAATGATTCTCCACATCCACATTGACCTTTGGAGTTTGGATTGATAAACACAAACTCAGACCTATATAAGGACAAAATAGAGAACAAAATTATCCAGCTTTCACATATATAATCTCCATGTCAATCCTACATCCATGCAAATGACACTTAGGTCGGACAGTTGGCAGCTACAGTTCTACATCATAAACATAAACTCAGATAGTCCTACACCATAGCCATAAAATTAGACAGTCAAATGTGTTCTGTATCATGGACTTATGAATAACCTTAGCTTGACAAACTGAAAATAAAAATAAGAAGCTTCGATTAGGCAGGAAACAGGTGATGCTTAGGAAGTTCAGATCGACCAAATGAACAAATTCAATTAGCATGCGCCCAAATGTGGGCATATGATCTTCACCATGCAAGTTAAGGTTCAGTTACTAGGTTGAATTGAATGAACATCAAAAAACCAAAGCCTAACTAAGTGGCTTTTCTTAAATTCCCTCCCCTCCTTTAAGACTTTTGAGGGACTTTATATCTCTAAACAAAGTAAGAAATAACTATTGCCGCTGCCTTTTTTTTAAGCATCCAGGTGTAAGCAGATAGCAAGAAGAAGTAACATGAAGAAACAGGATCACTACAACTGTGTACTTATCGTAGGTAGACACGCATCATATGCAGAACTTGTTGAATTCATAGATAAGATGCAGTAACATGAGTCCTAGATTTCTTACCTGAGTGTGTCATCTATAAAATCCATTTTGGTTCCTATAACATGCATGAGTGCCTTTGGATCAATCAATATCTTTACACCCTTCTCCTCCACCACTTCATCAAATTTAGCTTTTTCATCTGCAACAATTGAACATGTCAAAACTTTAAGAGCTAGCACAGTTTTTCAATTTTCTGAACCATGATAGTTCATTTAACAGAATATAGACTCTCAGACAATGGCAACTGGGGGAATTCAAACGAAGTTTCTACAGTCATTTTAACCTTGGTCGTTCCTTCTATCAAAGACTATGCATAAGATACAAATAACTTCAAATCAGATAAGCCACTCACAACCTAGAAATAAATGATACTGAAAATTCTCTAGGAACCGGACTGGTACATCCCTCGAGAATCATGTCAGTCAAAACTAGATTTTATTTGGTGGATGGGGATCTGGCTGCATGATACTGAAATGGCCGTCAAATGAACAACTAAGCAGGTGCATATGTACAGTACATCATATTACAATCTTTCCCAATCAAACCTTTTCACCTTGATCAGTCCCACAAACTAACTATAAAGTCCTTCAAGCACAATTGTTACTTAGATTACAATAAAATCTTGCCGCACACTCTCAACCAACATATCACATGATACGAAGTTGCATTACGATACCTAATATGTATGTGCAGCTCCATAAGTTTCAAAACTAATCAAAACATATTTTGTGCGCTTCAGATTATAAACAGGTATTTTCTTGGACATTTTGTCATATCTTTATTTTGTATGCTATCCAAAAGGGGAGATTCTTATTAAGTTGCTATCCAAAACTAGATAACCACAGACTCACCAATTCTCATAAATTCCAACTCATAACCCCGATTCTTCCCAAATTTGTATTTCAAAACCCTAATAAATTCCAATTTGATAAAAAAAAACTTATACTAATTTCATTACTCTATACCATCAAATTCAACCAATAAAACATAAACCAAACAAAATAATTGTCTAGAAAGAGAGATAGAGATAGATTGATACCAGCGTAATTGAGTGTATAACTTAATCCATTACACCCACGGGCTTTAACGCCAAGCTTAAGAAATTGACGTTGTCTTTGTTGTAGAAGATGACGTATTCTATCAGCTGCAGCATCTGTTAATGTCAATGCTTGTTTTCTTGCTGCTGTACTCACATTCTTTGCCGCTGCTGCTATCATCGACGATACCATCTCTCTCTCTAAAAACCAGACCTCTCCAATACTCCAAAATCCAATCTCCACAGGAAGAAGAAGATTATAATTTGGTACGAAAAGGGTATTTCCTTTGAAAAATGAAGACAAAGTAAAACCCATCACGACAAGGGTATTTATGTAAATTTAACTTCTAAAATGAAATACTATTACATTTCCCTGTGTGCATTGTTCACCTACTTCTTCTCTCCCTCCCAGTCTCTCTATCTCTCTCTATAGTTTCTGTTGGTAATGGGGAGAGAGATGAGATTCATGATAATGAAATCATTAGGTATCTTCACTGTGGTTTTTGTGATTTTAGTTGAAAATGGAACAAGTTCATTAGATAATCATGTGTATGGTTTTGGAGATCATGTACCTTTGTTTGCTAACAAGGTTGGTCCATTGAATAATCCAAGGTTAAACCTTCTTCTTGTTTCTCCTCCTACAATGTCTACTTATCATTGCATTTCTTTGCTCATTTATTGAAATTTTTATTTCATTTTGGTCAAACCCATAATTAGTTTTTAAGTGTTTACAATTTGTTTTTTTATTAGAAATTAGGGTTTCTCTTTGTTCTAAATTGTTCTAATTTGTTAAACTTTAATTGAATCTTTGGTAAGTATTGATTAGTAAATAGTAATGCAAAGATTATAGTTAAACATTGTCTAACAGAATTAAGTTCTTTGCACTTCAGTAGCATTGTTTTTTTTTACTGTATTTGAGTTTTAAGGTATTTTTGATTTTGATGTCCTTGCAGTGAGACGTACCAGTTCTTCGACTTGCCGTTCTGCAGTCCAGGTTAGGTTCTTTTAATTTCAGTTTAAATTTGGTTTGGATGATTTGTGATTTGGTCACTTGGGAGTCTTATAATGCTCATATAATGATTGGTGTTAGTCGATTATTCAGTTAAACCTGGAAACTGTAGCTATCAGTTGATTTGTTCTAGCCATCATGTTGAGTAGACATTGTGGTTGTCTGAAATGCATGTATGTTTCTATTTTATCTTGTACCATAGATTATTGATGATGGATAATTTAAGAAAGTGAATTTTTTTGCATACTTGAAATGTGCTTGCCAGCGAGAGTTAGCTTTCAGAATGAACGCCCAAATACTTAGCGTAAATCAGTTCTTATACCAGAGTATTAGCAACCTAAAACTATTTAACTTTTCATTTCTTTGAATTGCAGATACCATAATCCCACAAAAGGAATCTCTTGGGGAGGTGTTAAATGGTGATCGTTTGACCAACTCCCCATATGAACTGAGATTTAGGGAGAACAAAGATATGGTTACCCTTTGTAAGAAGCAGCTAACAAGATATGACGTCGCACAGTTTACGGATGCCATCAAGAGTGAATTTTATTTCCAGATGTATTACGACGATCTTCCATTGTGGGCCTTTATAGGGAAAGTTGAAGAACAGTCATGGATCTCTAATGTTACAGGACCCCGGTATTATCTCTTTAAACATGTTGATTTTGATGTTCTTTACGATGAGAACCAAGTGATAGAAGTGCGTGCTCTCAGTAACCCAAATTATGCTGTGGATATAACCGACAATGTGGAGACTGAAGTTCAGTTCACTTATTCAGTTTTGTGGAATGCAACATCAAAACAGTTTCGGAACCGGATGGACAAGTATTCACGATCATCGTTACTTCCACAGCACTTACAGGTTCATTGGTTCTCAATCATTAATTCAGTTGCTATTGTGGCACTCTTAACAGGGTTTCTTTTGACACTGTTTTTGCGGACCCTCAAGAATGATATAATGAGGTAATGCTTTCTCTATGTTGATGTATGTGTCAGTGAAATCTTATGATCACTAGTCTGATATTTATCAACCACCTCTAGATATTCTGGCGGAGATGAAGAAGCAGACATGGAGGAGGTTGGCTGGAAGCACCTTCACGGGGATGTGTTTAGATATCCTCCACGAGCATCCTTGTTATGTGCAATCCTAGGGTCTGGTACACAGCTTTTGACCCTGTAAGTTATCTGAATAGTACCGTTCATACATTACTTTTGACATGTTGATACATTTGACCTCAATATGCTGGTGCATCTTTTATTGGATAAGCTTATGCAATGAAAAGAAGAAGAAGCAGCTTGTTTTCATTGTTAATAATCATACTTAGTTCCTGTGGGTTATGTTGGTTGGGGAATGTTCTATTGAACCTTAGTTATACAGAAAACACAAACATAGCGAAACCACAAGAAAACATACCATGTATCAAAGGGTTGGACGTTATTACCCTCTGATGGATCTTCTGAATTTTGTAGACACATGTGTACCCGACTATCATGTGTCGAGACCCAAATGTTGACAATATTGCCATTAATGCCATGATTCAGTGATAGATCTTCCAATTTGCTAACAGTACAAGTATTCACCACAAAATTTACCTTATCCAGATCTTTTTATTTTGGGCAGGATTTTCTTCATTTTCATTTTGGCGTTTGTTGGTGTTCTTTATCCTTTTGACCACGGAAAGCTCTTTTCTTCACTTGTTGTGATTTATGCTCTTACAGCCGTGGTTGCTGGGCACACTGCCGCTTCATTTCACTCTCAGTTGGCTGGAGCAGAATGGGTATTTGAGTGTTTCTAAAACTTCACATTTTTCTATTCATTTTCTTCTTGCTGCTAAATCTGTCTCATCCTTATATTGCAGACAAGAAGTGTTCTTTTGACTGGCGTCTTATTCCTTGGTCCTGTGCTCGTGATCTTCTCTATCCTGAATACAGTTGCCATATCTTATAGGGCCACACCTGCACTTCCATTTGGCACCATGGTGGTCATTTTTCTAATATGGGCCCTCATCACAATTCCCTTGCTTATCTTGGGAGGAATCGTTGGTTATACTTTCAGATCTGAATTTCAAGCTCCTTGTGCTACCAAAAGAGTGCCATCAGAAATCCCTCAATTAGCATGGTATGGGAGGGCGCCTGCCCAAATGTTTCTAGGAGGTCTCTTACCATTTAGTGCCATCTTCATTGAGTTGCACTACATATTTACAAGCTTGTGGGGCCATAAGATCTACACTATATACAGCATTCTATTCATCACATTCATAATCCTCATCATCCTCACTGGAATCTTGACTGCTGGGCTGACATACTTTCAACTCTCCGCGGAGGACCATAAATGGTGGTGGAGGTACTCATTATAATTCATCCATTTCAAATTTCAACTGGTTCTTGATGCATGTGCAGCTTCATAGTTTTTTCTTTTTTTGAGGATTACCGAATTTCCAAAAACTATTAGTGCTTAACTCTGCATGACATAGTTCTTTGTTTGTTTCTTGTGTGCAGATCTATTTTTTGTGGGGGGTCTGCTTCAATATTCATGTACTGTTATAGCATTTACTTCTATAACCAGTCGAGCATGAGTGGCTTCTTGCAACTATCCTTCTTTTTCGGCTACAATGCTTGTATATGCTATGCTTTCTTCCTGATTCTGGGTACCGTCGGTTTTCGTGCTTCGTTGCTGTTTGTTCGCCATATTTACCATGCAGTCAAGCTGGAGTAGTTCCACTGCAAGTTTTAACGGCATGAACCAAATTCCTGACTAATTTTTATGACTTCTACTAATTCTCTAGAAATCCGAATGAGTTAGTTTCCTAATTGGAATTAAACTCTGTAGTTGGAGGTGTAAAAGAAAGGAAACGTGGAAGTGTGTTTCCTATTTTGACTGAGAGTGTTAGAGAAGTGTTTTAACAGTAAAAGCAATGTACAAATCCTTGTGCAACAAGACAATCACCACAAGGCATAGGGGAACTAGAAGGGCTAAAAAAATTATTGGGAGGGGATGATATTTGAAGTCCTAAATATGTATGTTGATTAATGAAGTTAGTTTATCCTCTATTCTGTCTATTATTTTCCATTGTTTTGAATGATTTAATGACTTTTTGATTTAATTGACGATTAGCGCCAAGTAATCACAAGTAGAACATGACATAGGTTAATAGATTATAGATTATGGTTGTGACTTTATTTGACTAGAAAAATCTGTTTCACAGAGCATAAAGCTTTCTCTAAAATTAAATTTAACACTGGTTGTGAAACAGATTACCTGCTGATCTCTTTATTTAAAGAAAGAAATTAAGTTATGTGAAATAGGTTACTACTATGCAATAAACTCAGAACCATGATCAATCTGACATGTATCATACTACTTCTCTTTCTGAAAAAGTGATAGGAATATTTTTACAGAAACAAACGGAAACTGTTACTTGCAATTATTTACCAATCCCATACGTTATTGACAACCCTCTAAAAACCCTTAAAATGGATAAGAAGACGAACTTTGACCCTGTAAGAGCATTTTCTATGGTAATAGTTGAGACTAGTATTTAACGTGTTCTCAATGGTTGAGAAACACAGAAAATCTTGTGTATATATAATATCAAAAGTATTACAAAACAGGTAATACAAGATATACAAAGATATTTATGAAGATATTATGTGTATAACAAGAAATATAACAAAGGAATGTTGAACAGCCGTGACTAATTAAGTCACGTCTGTCTAACACTCCCCCTCGATCTAAACGTATTGTCAACGACATTGAGCTTAGAATGAAGCCTACAAAAATGATCCTTTGGAGTGGATTTCGTAAAAATATCTACAATTTGATCCTTTGATGAAACAAAACGAACATTAAACTGGCCACTTTGAATCTCTCACGAACAAAATGATAGTCAATTTCTATGTGTTTTGTACGATCATGAAACACCAGATTCATTGTGAGATAGGTTGCCCCCAAGTTGTCACTCCAAAGAGTGGGAGGAAAGTCAACAGAAGCCTGAAGTTCTCGAAGAAGAGATTCAATCCACATTAATTCAGCGGTCGTAATAGCCAAACCACGATACTCAGATTCAGCACTGGACCGTGAGACTGTTCGTTGCTTACGAGAACTCCAAGAAATGATGTTAGAATCAAGATAAACACAATATCCACTCGACGATCAAGATAATCACCCGCACAATTAGCACCAGTATATGCCGAAAAACTGTGCTGCAGATATGGTTCAGGGCGAAGTAGAATACCGAAAGTAGAAGTATGTTGCAAGTAGCGAAGTATACGGTTAACAAGATCCAAATGAGCTTATGTAGGTTTATGAATGAATAGACATACCTTATTAAATGCAAAGGCAATGTCCGGCCTTGTCATAGAGAGGTACTGTAGACCCCCAACTAAACTCATGTACATAGTAACATCAGACAACAAAGGACTGTCAATCGGGTGTAGCTCAGTGGAGGTACTGTAGACCCCCAACTCAACTCATGTACATAGTAACATCAGACAACAAAGGACTGACTGGTTTTTCCCCTTGCATGTTGGCATGAACAAGAAGGTCGTCAATGTAGCGGTGTTGTGAAAGAAACAGCCCACCAGAAACTTGTGTGACCTCTATACCAAGAAAATATAAAAGAGAACCAAGATCTTTGGGAGTAAACTCATTGTGAAGAATAGTCATAAGGGATTGGAGACATGCCATTGAAGATCCTATCAAAATTATGTCAACAACATACACCAAAATAAATATACTACCCTCAGCTGATCGTCATATGAATAAAGAAATGTCAGAAACAGAGATAACAAAACCAAATTTTTGAAGAAAAGTACTGAGACGAGTATACCAAGCACGAGGAGCCTATTTAAGGCCATAAATAGATCGATGCAATTTGCAAACATAATCTGGAAAGTAAGGATCTGTATAACCAGGGAGTTGTTTCATATAAACTTCCTCAGTAAAAATGCTATTGAGAAAGGCATTTTGAACATCAAGTTGACGAATAGGCCAATGGTAAGACAAGGCTATCGTTAATATAATACGAATAGTGCAAGGCTTAATAGCCGGATTAAAAATCTCACCATAATCAATACTTTTTTGTTGATTAAAACCCTTTGCAACCAAACAAGCTTTGCGACGCTTAATAGCACCATCATCTTGTCTTTTAACACGATAAACTCATCTGCAACCACTAATATTTTGATTAGGAGGAGGCGGAATAATAAACCATCTCCCATTTTTCATAAGTGCATAATATTCCAAATCCATCGGAGGACGCCATTTAGGATCATTTTTAGCCTACGAATAACATGAAGGCTCAAACAAATCGTCAGTAAGTTTAACATGTTTGGAAGCGACAAGAACTTTCTTTTTAAAAAGGCCATCCTTTCCCCGTGCGATCATTGGATGGTCATTAGTTGTTGGTGGTTGCGAAGGTGTCGTAACTGAGTTCTCCCTGGAAGAAATAGTAGAAGATGGTGGTGCAGATATATAATCATGATGGATGAGTCAACAACACATTCGGTGGATGTAGCAGACATTAGTGTCTCTGAACTTGTAGCAGACACGCACAATTCGGTGGGTGCAGAAGTCAAATGATTGTTGGAGTTTGGTGACGCAGCAGCTAGTTGTAAATCAGACGCGAAAGCTGGTGAAGCAGATGTTGGACCTGATATACAAGCACCACTAACAGGAAAATGGTGTTGACTGCGTACTGCAGCTGGGTGTTGCTGTGGACTGGCAGAGACAGTGTACGAAGTGGGAGATGACGTTCCAGGTTGTGATTCAGCTGATGCGGAAGCAGGTAAGGAGATGGAAGGACCTGGTACACAGACGTCACTGCTAGAAGTATTATTCTGAACAGAATTGTGTACGGCACCTGAGTTTCGAACTATCTCAAATTGATTTGACACGAGGGGGATTGTAGAGTCCAAGTGAGATAAGATAGTAGGAAAAATATTAGAAGAAGATGGTGAAGAAAATACTTGTAAGGGCGACGGAGAGGAAGGTAGCGCAGCAAGGGTAGCAGCAAATGGAAATTTGCCTTCAACAAATACAACATCATGAGACCAGTAAACTCGATCAGTGGGTAAGTGAAGACATTTGTATCCTTTGTGATAAGCACTGTAGCCTAGGAAAACAAAAGGAGAAGAACGTGAATCCAATTTTGTGCGATCATATGATCGAAGATGAGGCAAAAAAAGACAACCAAAGGTACATAAAGATAAGTAATCAGAGACACGATTAAAAATCAATTCTTATGAAGATTTAAGACCAATTGTAAAGAATGCATCATACCAAAATGATAACAGAACGGATGCTAGAAACAGTAAGTAAGACCACTTTCGACAATATGACGATGTCTACGTTCGACTAAACCATTCTGTGCGGAAGTGTGAGGGCAAGAAAAGTGATGATGAGTGTCGTTAGATTGTAAAATTTTAGTGAACTTCCTATATTCACCACCATTATCAGACTACAACACCTTAATTTTGGTGTTAAAGAGATTCTCAACATGTTTAGAGAATGTAATAAAAATTTGCAACGCATCAAATTTAGCATGCATAGGAAATATCCATGTGAATCAACTAAAAGCATCAACAAAAAAGATATAATAACGATAACTTTCATTAGATAAAATGGGAGCAGGTCCCCAAACGTCCGACACAATCAAATTTAAAGGATGATCATAAACCATAGAGCTAGACGTATATGGAAATTTATGACTCTTATTCTCAAAACATGAGGAGCAAAACGAAAAATTTAAAATTGGAAATCGGAAGACAGTGACGAGGAACAACCGATTGAATTGCACGAAACATTGGATGACCTAAACGTTGATGCTAGGTTTGAATAGAAGCACGTCCACCAACAAGAGCTTTAGGAGTGATATGCTGAAGAGTGTATAAACCATCACGGAGCTGCCCTGTTGTGCTACCTCCCCCATATGTCGATCCTTAACAAGGCAAAAGCCATCATGAAATTCAAAACCACATCATTATCACGACAAAATTGAGAAATTGATAGAATATTGTGAGACAAGTGTGGAACATGAAGAATATTAGAAAGTACAAACTTATGGGTGGGAGTTTGTAACACATCATTACTAGTATGAGATATAGAGAGATTTGCACCACTAGCAGTTTTAACTTGATTAGGACCGGTATATTCACAATGAGTTTGAAGATTACCCAGATTATTTGTCATGTGATTTGTTGCATCACTGTCGGGAAGACAATCGTAGGTATTGACAGGATTGTGATTAACCATATATGCGGCACGAGGTCCAGCAGAGGAATGGTTACCTCCTCTTTTACTGCCATTCTTGGGTGGGGGACGTCACGGAGGAAAATAATTCTCATCAAATCGCTTCCTACAATTGCGAGCATCATGATAAGGTTGCTCACATATTTGACAAATAGTTGCTGGGTTCCCATTCCTGGTAAGTGGAACATCACGAGCACGAGTAGTTTTGGCAATGTTAGCTCATTGCATAGATCTTCTAAAAGCCATATATTCTCCTTCCACTTCTTCATCCATCTTTATGCCATATTCTTCTTCCACTTCCTTATCCAGATTTATGCCTTTAACTCCTAAGCATTTCCCTGCAAAATTTTGAACTATATCAGTCCAATGCTGCATTTTTTTGTTGCCGAAAAATAAGAACCATCCACATTTATTTTGATATAGTCCTTCTCTGGTGGTATCACTTTGACACTGTTGCATCCATATATGTATTCCAATGATAGTTCTTTGACAATTTGGCTTAGTATCGTGAAAAACTAAAGAACATCTATCTTTTCAAACATACCAGGTAATACACATTAGTCTACAGAGATATTTCTCATTATTTAAGCAAATAGATGGATAATTCTGATCACTAGTATGGAACCAACTCATCTCCCAACTTTGAAAATTATTAAAATGAGCAATAACATGACTAATATTGGTATTCATAGGCATCCAAACATATCTAGCATAGCTACAATCCATAAATAAGTGGTTCATAGTCTCTATACTACTGTTACATAAACTACGATATGTTATTATATCTGGTTTGAATTTAGCTATCCTGTATCTAATGGGCACAGTATCCTTTAAGCACTTCTAGATTAAAATTTGGATTCTATGTGGAATTTTAATGTTCTGTAAATATTTCCAAATTTCTTTAGGGGTTTGGTCACTACAGATAGTGTTATAGACACTTTTCACTGAGAAAATGTCTTTCCTGTCAGGTTTCCAAATGAGATAATCATCTCTGGCAGTTGGAATTCTCATGTTCAGAATCAAACTGGCACAATCCTATGAAAAGAGAGTTAATTATGTTAATATTTCATTATCTAGTTCCAGGTAAGAAAAGATCACAAACCAAATGATAATTATTATAGCTAGATGAACCAGTGACTGGAACAAGTGGGATATTCATTTCTATGACCCAACAATCTAGCCCTATACTAACTTTAGTACCACATCTAACAACCCACATGGAATTTTGTTGAACAATTTCTAGTCCATAATAAACACTTTTCCAAAGCCAAGAGCAATCATCCTTAAGCCTGTCTATGTGAATATCAAACTTCCATTTCTGGAATATTTAGCTCGAAGAATTTGATCACCGAGTCGTGCTAATTCCATACGAATCAGTACTGAGAAGCATGTACCCATCACTCCAGCAATGGCGCCGCACTGTCATTACAAGCTTTCCAGACAAGCTTAGGCTAACTACTATGGTACCTTGATTCAAGATTAAAATTGCCAAAACCATGGCCAAAGGTTGTAATTCAAGTTGTGGTCCAAGACTTTGCTTGAGAGAGAAGTTGAATCAAGTTTTTTGCGCCCAATGGTTTGGCGCATGGAAAAACTTTTCCTTACACATCAAATATGAGTCATCAGATTTAATTTAATGAGTTAAAATCTAACGACTCATTTATTTGCGCCTAATGGTTGGACGCATCAATCCTAAACAATTAGATTTAACTTTATGAGTTCAAATCTAACGACTCATTTATTTATGCATAATGGTTGGACACATCAATCCTGAACTATCAAATTTAACTTTATGAGTTAAAATCTAAGGGCTCATTTATTTACTCCCAACCATTAGGCACACAGGTCGAATCACCATAGTGAATAATAGTTGATTCAATCTGACGTTAGTTACACCCAAGTTGAATCTTGAATTTTAGGTACCATAGTGGTTAGCCTTAGTAAGCAAAACAGTGTTGACATTTTCTAAATGTCTAAAACTTACTCCCTTAAAGCTCTAGGTATGCTAAGTTTATTCCATCCTATGAAACTAATATCTTGATTGTTCTTATGACCCCACAAGAACTATCTCCGAATAGAATCCATTTGGGAAATCATGTTCTTGGGAATCCTGAAACTCCCCATTTGATAGGTAGGAAGAGCATTAAGAACATGTTTAATCATAGTAGACCTAGCAGCCTGATTCATAGTTTTTCCTTTCCAGTTTTAAGTCTAGCTTTAAAGGATTGTATTATTTGCTTGAAAGCTTTATTCTTATCTCTACCAAGCAACAAAATAACACCTAGATATTTGTCAAAGTCTTTTATCTCAGTCATATTAAGGGTCTTAGCAAGGTCATATCTAACACTAGGACTAATATTCTGGCTAAAATAGATACTAGACTTATCAAAATTAAACATTTAACTAAAAAATTACCAAATTAATTAAGAACTTCTAAAATACATGCTATGTTGTGCATCACATTATGTATTTTGGATAGAGGGAGTATTAACACGTTTAGAGATATTTGCATCACATATTGTAACCCCACAGTTAAATGTCGTCAATGGGGGCAAAGAGCATCTCCCAACATATATTATTACAAAGAAGAAGTTTTTGACCATTTGGTAATTTTGGTTGCACTTTGCCACTAGTCATCCCCTTTTAAAATTAATTCATGTTAAAATTAAATTCGGATATAATAATTTGCCTAAAATGTAAAATGTTTTCACGTAGTGATAGAACTTTGTAAGGGCAGGATTCAGATGATCTGAATTCAAAATTCGTCGTAAGTCTAAATTTTGTACTGGAGGTCGTAAACTTTCACTGATTCACCAGCCCGAGTCCTCCTAATTCCTAGACCTAAAACCAGGAAGGAAATCAAAACGGAATCCTGAAAATTACACCGAGTCGTCATCAAGTAGAGGACTAGTCGTTGTGAGCGGACGAGACTAGGAGACCAAAATCACATAAACCCCCCATTCTAGGGCTCTTTCTTCCTCTCTCACTCTTCACTCCTGTGAAGTAGCAGCTCTTTTTGAGCCCTCAAATCCACACAAACCCTCTTTTTAACTCCGAAATCCAAATCCTGATTACATTTCTCGATCGAATCACATTTGATTGATTCCTAAATGTTCGGCCAAGGCTGAATGTGATTCCTCTTCTCATACTGGTAAGCAATTCCCATTTTCTCCCATTTTTTTTCTTGATTTCTGGTTCTTCATTATTCGTTGTTCTAATGCTGGTCCATTTTTTGTCGCTGTTAATTTCTAGGTGTGTTTCAATTGAGATTTTGGTTTCACTTAAGATGGCGGCAACTCAGCTGCCGTGCTTGTCACAAAGAGTTGTGTTAGATAATCGTCGGATGGGTGGAATTAGTTTGAACAAGATGATGTTTGATAATAATAATGTGATGATGTCTGGTTCCAAGAGTATACAACGTTTTAGATGTTCAGTTAATAATAATAATTCGCGTAGTAGTGGAATTAACCCTTTCTTGAATTTACACCCTGAAGTGTCTATGTTGAGAGGTAATGAAAGAATTGATACGGTTATTAGTCCGAAAAATGATGGGTCGATTGGGAAATTTACTGAGAGTTTGATAGATTCGTCTATTCCTGAGGATAATTACAGTACAGCTAAGATTAAAGTTATTGGTGTTGGTGGTGGTGGGTCGAATGCTGTTAATAGAATGATTGAAAGTAATATGAAAGGTATTGAGTTTTGGATAGTTAACACGGATATTCAAGCTATGAGAATGTCGCCTGTGTTTCCAAATAACCGATTGCAGATTGGTCAGGAGTTAACTAGGGGTCTTGGGGCTGGTGGTAATCCTGATATTGGTATGAATGCTGCTAAAGAAAGTAGAGAAGCAATAGAAGAGGCACTTTACGGTTCTGACATGGTGTTTGTTACGGTAAGTTTAACTCACTTTTCTTATAAGGGCTTTCATTTCTTGTTTGACTATGTTCCTTTACCCTTCAGATTATTGAAATTTATCGCACATCGTCATTCAGTAATCAAGTATATATGTGTTATCAGATGTTCTCTAAACCTCACTCTCTAGGTTAGTCTGTGGACCACATAGTTGGGAAGTATCTAATCTTGCATATTATCATTTCCCTGCAAAGTCACGAATACAGTTATTAAAATAGAAGGTTGTCTAGGACTACCTTGTCCGGTTTTGGTGAAATCCACTTGTTTTTTCTTGTGTTAATTCTCACCTTTTCTTTTACTTTCCTAATTCTTGATTTTGGCTTTGCACATGCAGGCTGGAATGGGTGGAGGAACTGGCACTGGTGGGGCCCCAATACTTGCAGGGATTGCAAAATCAATGGGCATCTTGACTGTTGGTATTGTCACAACACCGTTCTCTTTTGAGGGACGAAGACGAGCGGTTCAAGCGCAGGAAGGAACTGCTGCTTTAAGAGACAATGTTGACACTCTGATTGTCATTCCAAATGATAAGTTGTTGACTGCTGTCACCCAGAATACCCCTGTAACAGAAGCATTCAACTTGGCTGACGATATACTTCGCCAAGGTGTTCGTGGTATCTCTGACATAATTACGGTATGTCTACCCAAAACATATAGCCTCACTCATGGGTTATTCCATCTTTCTATAATAACTGAAATGAAGCCTCATAGTATATATTTAAATAACTTTTAGGTGTTTACCATGTTTTCTTGCTTTGTAAATTCGTTGTGGACTACATGACTTGCAGATTCCAGGTCTTGTAAATGTTGATTTTGCCGATGTGCGAGCCATTATGGCCAGTGCAGGCTCGTCTTTAATGGGGATAGGAACTGCAACTGGTAATTTATGGAGCTCTACTTGGAGATTAGCATCTGTTTTAAGCATGCATTTTTCTGTTCGATGCTTTCTATTAATATTGCCAATTTTTCCTTGCAGACCTTACCATGGATTGCTTAGGTTAGAAGTTAGTGTTTGTCTTGAAATTGGTTATAAATTGCTTCTCTAATCAGGCGTTAGATTAAAAATATTCTTCTTAGGCCATTGTTGCCTCACTTAATGGGTCAATTCAACTTTTTTATGCCTTCCATATCCCATCTGTTGGGAGGAACCAGTTATTCGCACAATCTTTTTCGCCAACAGGGAAATATGCAGTCATTTGAGATTTTTTGCTTCAAATATGAATCCTTCCTTGTGTGGCTAAGGGTTTGATTTGTTTGAATATTTCACTGAGCGTAGCGCAAATCTGATTTGCTTGAATATTTCACTGAGTGTAGCACAAATCATTTCTTTGCAGGCAAGACCAGGGCAAGAGATGCTGCATTAAATGCCATCCAATCACCCTTACTAGATGTTGGCATAGAAAGGGCTACTGGAATCGTGTGGAACATTACTGGTGGAAGTGATTTAACTTTGCATGAGGTACACACTTTTTTTTGTTTCCGTGTTTTGCACGTTTGGTATGTATTTGTGCATAAGTCGAGTTTGAAACAAAGCTAATATTCTTTCCCATATTTTAATTCCAATTTTTTTTCAACTCAGATGTTTATTTCTTCTTCTTTTGCTACAAGTGATGTCCCAATGCACGTGTACCTTCATCTCCCAAATTCATCATGTTTATGCAGGTAAATGCTGCAGCAGAGGTGATATATGACCTTGTTGATCCAAGTGCAAATTTGATATTTGGAGCAGTTATAGATCCATCACTCAGTGGTCAAGTAAGTTTGAAGGCTTTGTAATTCGGTTGAGTTAAGTACTTTTTAGGTTGATAGAATTATGCATAACCTCCAAGGCTCCAACTCATATTTCAGCATAAAACCCAAAACATTTTGTTGGTTGAATAGATTCCACTTTCTTTGACAGGAATACAACATCGATGCCTTGTATTTTTATTTTTGCGTAGGATGTATGTTAACATATCACCATTTTGGTTGACAGGAATACAACATCGATGCCTTGTATTTTTATTTTTGCATAGGATGTATGTTAACATATCACCATTTTGTTTTTTCATCAGGTAAGTATAACTCTGATTGCCACTGGGTTCAAAAGGCAAGAAGAAGCTGAAAGAAGGCCTCCTGTTCAGGTAAGGATCACTTTTCCGATTTCCTTCCTAGATAAGTAGAACTCTATCTTGTTTCTTCCCTTCATTTCCAAAATACTGTATCAGGGTAAATTGCAGGGAAATCAGTTATCCAACGGGGACATCAACCTTGGCGGAATTAATCGACGACCTTCCTTTTTCAATGAAGGCAGCTCAGTGGAGATCCCCGAGTTCCTAAAGAAAAAAGGACGGTCACGCTTTCCCAGAGCTTGACAAATTCTTTGAAATATATAACACCCCTTTTTTTACATTGTTTTTCAGTTAGCTCTACATTTTCACTAGTTTTTTTTTTCCATGTCTAGCTTGGCTCCATTCTCTGTTACTTTTACTACTTATCTAGTGATAAATAAGTAAAGTCGTGTTGGATTGCAGTTATACACATTCATCTGTTTTTTTTCCCCGGCTGCAGTTTGTTTTTTTCTATATCTGATATTTTTGTATTTGAATATCATGTTTGTAGTTTAGTTCTGAGAATCTTGACTTTAGTACTGGATCTAGGGTTTGCTCTTAGTTGTATGGGGGTACTTGCGGAGAACGATAACATGGTATTATAATGATTGATGTGCAAAAGAGTGGCTTGGAATGGCCTTTTTCATGAAGCCTAATTTAGGGGTTCCAACATTTGTAGAGGGTTCAAATAATAAGACGAAATAGAAACATTTGAAATAAAATTCAAAAATCCCTTATATATGATATTTTCATAATGGTTAAAATATCCCTAATTAGTTAGTATTAGTAAAATTAATTAGTTAATAGATTAAGCTAATCATGATTAATCAAAAATAATCTTAAAATTAATCAAATTAAAATAAAAAAAAATTTAGTTTGGTGGGAAGAAAAATTAGAAGAAATGTAAGAGAATTTTCTAGGGTTTTTTAAAAAACCCTAAATTTTGATTCAATCAACCAGAGTAGTGAAGTATACCTCTAACTTAAACTCTTGGTCTTTTAATGGTTCAAATTTGATGAAATTACGTATGAGAAGATGATTCTTTTTTGTTTCAGAGAATTTTACGGTTGGATTTTCATGTCGAACCCAACCGTAAAAGCCATTTACGGTTGGATGTTCTTCCCAACCCAACCGTAAATAGAAGAAACATGGATGAACACCAAATAGTAACAGTTTTACGATTGGGTTTAAGCATCGGACCCAACCGTAACTCACAATTACAGTTAGGTTTTCATCCTAGAACCCAACCGTAACAAACAATCACTCGTACAAATTTTACGGTTGAGTTTTAGCATAACTCCCAACCGTAACTAATTTTTCAAACCCAACCGTAAAATTAGATGCATAGATTTTAAGTTTTTTTCATTTCTATCGTGTAGAGAATTGAAAGACGAAGTCAACCCCAAAAAAATGAGGTCAATCGGACATCGTATGAGGCAGTTATGATCGAAATGGTGAAATACAAAATAAAAATTCAGGAAGATTTACGGTTGGGTTCGACCCAATAAACCCAGGCGTAAATCTGGGCATTTAGGGCTTCATTTTTGTGGCAGATTTATGGTTGGGTTTATTGGGTCGAACCCAAACGTAAATCTTCCTGGATTTTTTTTTATAGTTCACCGTTTTGATCATAACTCCCTCATATGATGTCCGATTGACCTTATTTTTTTTTTTGGTTGGCTTCGACTTTCAATTTTCTACAAGATAAAATGAAAAAAATCTTCAAATCTATTCATCAAATTTTACGATTGGGTTTGAAGATTAGTTACAGTTGAGTTCTATGCTAAAACCCAACCGTGAAATTTCATCTTCATCTCCTACCTTTAAATTTACGGTTGGGTTTGTTTAATAACCCAATCGTAAAATGAAGAACAAACCAGTTACGGTTGAATCGAACCCAACCGTAAATTTTTCTGTAACCAGATTTGTTTTTCAAATTTTTCATTAGGTTGTTTAGTTTGATTTTGATTGTCATCACTAATACGTTCTACACCTTTAGTAGGATTCTTCATCACGAACTTTACAGTTTAATCGACGACGAAATTTTCGAATCGCCAATTAGTTGATTCGATGGAGAAATTTGGTTGAAATGGAGAAGGATGAGATATGAAAGGAGAGGGAAAGGTTTTGATTTAAAATTGAAATTTTATAAGGTTTTGTTTTGTTTAGGTTTTAATTGATTGAAAGAAAAATTATATTTTTTTAATTAATAGAAAAGTAATATGGACATTTAGCATATAAGATTGAAACCCCTAAAACCCCTAACGTACTTTTAGGTCACCCTGCCTCACATTAGAGACCCTTTATAAATATGGAAGCGAGCCCCTAAATTAGCTTCTTTTTCCTATAGTGACTGTTACACCACACAAAAGATGAATAGACACGTACAAATATCAGAAACCACATACAATTGAAGAAGCAGAATAATGACGTGTAAACTAACATCCCACCAGTTCAGTCTCTCTCTCTACTTATATGCTCTCCCCACACCCATCTTAAAGTTCAAAACCCTTTTTCTATACAATCTTCAACAATCTTGAAGCTTAGGACTCCAGAAATATGGTTAGTCCTAAGCGTAATTTCTCCGATCAACAGCAGCGGGTTTTGCCGGTTCCTTCAGAATCAGTGAAACCTCATCTGTCTAGCAATAGTTGGGTGGTTGGAATTAAAGAAGACCCACCATTTTTTATTGTAAAAGAACCAGCAGCCAAATTTGATGCATTGGTGGTTGATGAAGATTCCGGCCGTGAGAAACTAAAGAGACATCGAATTGAGGTAGCTGGAAGAGTTTGGATACCGGATAGTTGGGGACAGGAAAAGCTTATGAAGGATTGGATTGATTGTTCTGCTTTCAATGCTTCATTAGTTCCGGCAGGACTATTGTCGGCTCGACAAGCATTGATTGAAGATAGACGACGCGCAAACACTATTGGATTAAGGGTATAAATGAACAGGTGTTAAATTTTGTTACATGAATTACAAATCTATATCAATGAAGTTGCATCTCTTAGTAGTTGTAGTTATGATAAGTAAAAATGATTCCCCAATATGTTCATATGTTTTTTTGGCATGTTCATGAATGAAGTAAAGATAAGATTCCCCGCAAATGTATGGCGATGGCCGTTCAATTTGTCATATGTTGTTTGTACTAATATACTGGTTCAATGATCTAATGACGTTGATTCTACCTTCCGTCAACAGATGAAGGAGACTACAGTCGGTGAAGCTGCGGTTCGAGGAGCTGAAAATTGATTCGGGATGAGAAGAAATGGCGCTAGAGATTATGAGGCGGAGATGGTATAATAATGGGTATTGATCAAAATAACAAATTTTTCTTTGTAATATTAAAGACAAAACTTCTTGAGACAGTGTATATATATCAGCTTAGCAAACAGACTTTGTAAGAACCTTGGTTTTCTTATGCTGATGAGTTTCATTTTGTGATGATCTGGTTTAGCTTAACTATATAGATTTCTACTGCAAATCATACTGCTCTTATGGTCTTGATTGTTGATCCATAGTTTCACTTCATTTTTTGCTCGGATTTTTTTTATTTTAGTCTATGACTATAAGTAGGGATTGAATGGGCTATTAGGTAGCTGAGGACTACTAGTCATTCATTACATTAGCAGGACATAATAAACCTCCCCTACTGAGTTGGGATGATTTCATCATGGAGAATTCAGAACTCGGTCGAAAAATAATACTGTAACGAGCCCCGCAGCAACTTATATCAGACTGAAAAATATAACCTGTTTGAAGCTCATTTCATTCATTCCTTGCTGGAATTGCTTGGGGGCTAATAAACCGATCAACAATATGACTACTTGTATCAAACTCTGAACTTGACTGTCTTTGATTTGCTGCCGGTTTTAGCATACTAGTTAATAGTATACTTCTGACTTGTTTTTGAAATGAAATCTCATCTGACCAACCAGTTCCTGAAATGTCAGCTAACTCATTTCAGAAGTCCGAAAATGGATTTGCTGCCTGTTTTCATGAACTAGTTAATTATCAACAGTTCGAGACCTGACGCAAGAGTATTGGCTGCAAATAGAAGAATTACCATGAACTACCTTTGGGCTTTCAACGTAGGTGAGGTCTACTATTGTCTAGAATGGGAGAAGGGAAGGGAAGCTGGCATCTTTAAGAAAAAAAAAAATACCTGGCTCAGGTGCAAGGAGAGAGGAGCCTCATGGAGGCGTGTAATTCAAGAGAAAGCAATGAAGAACAGCCTCTTTATCATGACCTGGATAGGCAAATGACACTCTGCAAAAGAACTTGCAGATACCATTAAATTTGTGAAGAAATGGAACAATGTTCCTTGTGCAATATCATGGAGTATATGGAAGGAAAGAAACTCTTGTGCATCTGGGGATCGTGCTGCTGAAAATTTGTAGTTATGCGATGAAGTCTTTTATAGTTACGCGAAACTTGAATCACAACCAAGGTTTGAAAAACGGATCAGACGGTCGGGTCATGTCATAATGCGTTTTGATGGTGAGCACGTTTTGGGTAAAAAACATTTTGTTTAGAAAAACACATGTTTTTTTAGTATCTTTTTTAAAATAACAGGTGTGATAACAGTTGAATAGAAAAAATAAATAAACTATAAAATAAATTATATCTAATGATTTTAATATACATGAAAACGGTTATAACGGGTTTAAATAAAATTGCTACTACGTTTTATTGATTTTATTTGTTTACTTATTTAATTTAATTTTTTTATTTGTGATTTTTAATCTTTTATTTTTAAAATAAAAAATTGGGTAAAAAAATATTTGTATTTTTTTTTCTTTCTAGAAAACGAGTATAACGAGTGTGAAAACGGAAAAAACGGTTTGAAAAACTTATGTTAAAGTTTTATTTAGAAACAAGGTTTGATAAACGGTCGTTTTTCCGAGAAAACAGCCGTTAAAACGGTCAAGCCTATGTATCGTGTCCGTGAGGCTCACCGACACCTGTGTTTAGGTAACACCGATAAATAAGAAAAAACAGTGTTTTTTAAGCCCATTATAACCGTTTTCACGCATGTGATAACCGTTTTTTTTTAAATTAATTTTTTTGTTTTTTTCTTCTAAATATCATTTTAATATAAGTTTTTTAGGCCGTTTTTCCATTTTCAAGCCCGTTGTAACGTTTTTTTATAAAAAAATAGATAAAAAAAATTAAAGAAATTCTTACACAATTATAAATTTAAAAATAATACAAAGTTAACAATACCTACATAATTAAAGACTTCAAATTTTAAAAACTTAAGATAATTAAACTAGTGCTTAAAGTTTAAAAATTTAAATAAACTAACTTATAGCAACATTTTTTTTTGATTTATTCAAGTATTTTCTATTTTCTCGGTAATTCCTGGTTGATTCATCCTTATCATACCGGTTTTTATCATCACATCGAAAAATACATCATTCCAACTTCATAGAGTTAACAGATCAAATATTTGGTAAATATAACATAATACTAAGAGCAAATCAATAAATTTACTATTTATTGCATTGGTCAGGAAAGGTTTAATAAAGACTAAGGAAGAGAAAAACAAAAATAGTTATAGATTTCACTTACTGCGAGAGAGTGGAGGAGAAGTAACGAGTGGTCGATTGAGTTTTTATGTTTTCGGTGCAGGAGGAAGATGAGATAGTGATAGAAGGGTAAGAAGTAGAGAAGGAGAGATATGAGATCTCATTTCTCCTTTTGTCCTTTTAAAGGGCTAATTCATATCGAAGAGAAAAAAAATAACAGTACCAATAATTATGAAAGAATTCAAAATTAACTGTTGATTTAGATTTTAAGGGAAGTTTCAATGCTGTTGTGGTATAATTGTTCACCAATTCCAGCAGTTTTGCAACTGTTATTTAGCAGTTCATTTCCCTTGTTGCTCAGTTACTGTTAAACTTGAGTTCTAACTCCACTTCTCGTTGTTTTGTTCTGGTTTTCTGTGTAATTACAGAAGCGTTACGAGGATGTTTTGGTTCTGGGACAAAGACCAGTTGAAGAATGAGCCATTTTTTCTTTGTTTTGTGGATTTATGATGTAGAACTAAAACATAATAAGACCTTCCTTTTTTTGGTGAAACTATTTTTTTTAGAAAAGAAACTACTATTATAAAAAGGGAAATATGAGAAATGCCTAAAATGGAGGGTTATTTTGGAAAAATGCTCTGGATCTTTAAAATTTGGGAAAATATCCCGTTATGTTAGTTTTCAGTTAAAAGGGAGCGTACGAGCACATGCGAAAAAAGATAGAAATACCCAAAACGCTCATCTTCAGTCCGGGGCATTTATCCAAGATGAACTTTTAATCTCAGGTCGGGGCATTTCTCTAAGATGAACGTTTTGGGTATTTCTGTCCTTTTTCACACATGACGACTTGCACACTCCCTTTTAATGAAAAAACTAACAGTACTACGGGACATTTTTCTAAATTTAAAAATCCGGGACATTTCTTCAGAAATTAATTTGATGGTTTGAGAGGTGTATAGTGGGTGATTTTGACCAAATTTGATATTTTAAGAGGTGCATAGGAATGGCATAAGGACCTGTTAAAATCAAACTAACTTTTTTATTATGAATTGGATTTGTATTGTAATTTCAAATTTCAGACGACTGATTCACTCATCAAAGACTAGGATAGTAGTAGTAGTCTCTGCAGAATTCTTGATAGCTAAATATGAATAACTTCACATAGCCGGGTAGGGCATGCATGCATGACTGCCGTATATATGAAACTCATTATCTCTGAAAATGTAGCCCTAGCTAGAGATAAGACATTATTATCTCTGGGAAGGGTAGTAGCCCTGAAAATGAAACTCATGTAGCTATAGAGCTAAGTCCTTTTGGATACCCTAGCTAGCTAGTTGTACATCATCTCTTTTAGCAATTGTAATTTGAATATATTAGTATCAATTAGCAAATTAGCAGGAGTAGTAGACTACTAGTACTGTACAACATATGTATGTGTAAATGACTTGAAACCCTACGATTCTATGAAGAACAAATATAGGGTCATATCTTGTTTTTGTGGGATCTATGAAATTTGTCTATTTAACATACAAGATTACCAAACTGGTTTTGCTAAATAGGAACTCCAAAATTGGTTCAAATTTGTTTTGGTTAATTAGTTCCCTGTTTAACTGACCAAAAGTTATCTATATCGTGAAAACACTAGATGTGAGACCAAAAATGATAGACCAAATCTTTCCCCTTATAAAAATGCTCAAGATTCAGTTTAGTTGTATCCTTAGAATCTTAGCTGACTAGATTATTCTGTATAGTACCTTGGGTTGTCACTTCTCAAAAGAGTTACCTTGAGTCTGGCTCTCATTTTCTATGCCTATGTTTTCTCTTTTGTACCTTAAGTTCTGTTCATACCCCTCTTTGTCTTAGCTTGAACCAAACGAAGTCAAACTGATGACTGAAGAATTAGTCCTCGCTACAGGGGCGGAATGCAAATTTGCCCTACAATCAATAGGATGTATAATTGTTTTCACTTTCGTATCTTTTTCTGTATACTTTGTTATTAGATTCTCAACCTCGCGAAAGTTCTGTCTACGATCGAGTTTCCCTACCTTTGATAATTTGATCTGTTTGGAAGTGTATGATATTCGTCACCTGCAAATGAAAACATTACTCAACTTTCTAGAGTTCTCATCAAATTTGGAATTACTAGTCATCAAAAAGGTATATTACACTTCTCAACTCTGTTTGTCATTGCAATTGCTATTTAAATCAAATAAGAGAAGAATTTGCACAGTTTATATCATTTCCTACTTGTTGTTGTTGATTTTCGTCATATTTGTTCTCAACTTGAAACAGTGGTTGTAGGTTAAGTTTAGTGGCAAAGTAACTCGTGATTTGGAATGCCTCTCGTCGATCAAAATTCAGAAGTTCAACAAAGGAGCTGGAGATGGTTAAATTTGTTGTGAAGCATGCAAGAGTGCTTCAAACGGTCATTTTGGAAACTTCATATACTGTGGAAGATTTTATGGGTCCACCGTCCACGCAAGAAGAAGAAAAATCTTAAAGCTAAGGATGTTGAAGCTTTAAATAAGAAAATTATGACGCAGTTAAGAATGTCAGCAGGTTGTTTCATTAAGTTTTCGAGCTCTTAAATCTTGCTTTTTCTTATTCTTATCAAATCCTAGAATAGGTTGTGAGGTTAGGCTTTTTATTTTGTAGTTCAGCTTCTTTAGTGTGGACAATTTTGAGAGCAGGCACCTTTTTCAGAATTTTGAACAACTCTTGCCTTTACATTAGTAGGAATCTCAGAGTATTAGCGGATAGTCTTCGAACTTAATGAAGCTAGGTTGCTAAAACTTTAATGTGTTGAATCCAATTTGTAGAGGTAAGCAAGTAACAATTCGTGATAGATTAAGTTTTCTTTTATTTCCGGTGAATGGTAAATATTAATTCTTGAGATTTGTGAAATTTACATTCCAGTGGCGGTTTCACTTTGAAATTCTCAAAATCCTGAGCCTAGATTATGAAAAATCTGCTTGATCAATGCGCTGAGCAGTCATGCATCGAAGCATCGTTGGTGTTTTATTTGAGTTCAGTTCTGCCTTATTGTTTCATTGTACTTCATTATTGCCTGCGTTCCCTGAGTAGTCCGAAGCTTAGAACTTTCTTGTACCCGAAATTTTGTGTCGATGTAAGTTATTAGACCTTCCTAGAGATAGAGGCTCTAAATAGAAGGTTGAGAAAGGGGATTCAAAGTATGTACCAACTTATGTATAACTATCGCTACTTAGATTGCATAATGCATTCTTAAGTATATAACAAGGATGAATGAGGTTTTCAAATAATTCATGTTTCATCGGCTAACAAGCATATTGAGGCTTACGCATCAAGTATGCACCAATATAGGCCCCATCGTATATATATATATGCATTACCGCTCATGCACATTCAACCAAAGCTCACTTCCTATAAATGTTTTATTCGCATTTCCATATGGTTGGAATAGAAGGGTAAGGGACATCCATCGACTGCACTTTTTAGTAGTGCATGCTCGGGTACACATCACAGATTAGGGAAGCTTCCTCGAGTATGCGTCCTCGGGGTACACTTCATAGCAATTGGGATGCTTGCTTGGTAAGCATCCTCGGGTATGCTTCATCGATTTCCAACCAACGACTCCTTCCTATATATGTTTTATTTGCATTTTCACAAGTGGATATAAGGAGGGTAGATGATATTCATCCACTGCACTTTCTAGTGATGTGTCCTCGATTACGCATCTCGACGCAATAGTGCTTCAGCACTATGATGCGCTCTCGAGTACTCGTCAAGGCCATTTGTGCCTTTCCCGGGTAAGGGTCATTTTTGACTTGTGATGAATTCTCGAGTATGCATCACGCATAATAATGCTTAAGCACTATTATATAAGGCCGATGCATCCACACCCTGATACATCCTTGAGTAAGCTTTATAAGCTTAGGATAAAGCTTCATCCTCGATCATAACGCGTCCTTAAGTAAGCATCATACCAAAAGTACGGGTGTTACAATTGGTATTTATCCCCAATCTCTACAGTTACAACTCATAAACTATTAGCTCGGGGAGCATTATAGCAAAAGACTTGTTTTGTAAGAAACTTGTGCATACTCTCACCAACTGTTCTCGGACTACAAGGATTCCACCATGAAGCTAGAGGAAATGTATGAGCAACATTAAGGAATCACCATCTCAGATCAACAACCTCGGACGTATCAGATTCCTTCGTCCAGAATGTCAATTAGCACGACCAAGGCTGTTATGTCGGATCAAGTGGTTCCATCAGCACCAAAATCCCATTATCATGATATGTTAGAAGAGGTGTAGTAGGCCAGCAATTCCATATCAAAGCCGAAATAAGTGGCCGCGAGCCTAGCCAGCATACAAAGAGAACGAGCTCAAACCAAGATTGAAGTTTCAGCGAAAAGACAAATTGAAACACCACCAACCCTCCCAGCGACATTACTAATCAGTATCTAGTGATCAATACTCCAGCAACCGATGAGAAAGTAGTACTAGAAGAAGAAATACAACTCATCAAAGTCCTTTTCCCACTGATGACGACGTCAACGAATCAATCAAAGCAAGTCAAAAAGAGGAGGAGGTTGTGAATCTTCAGCGAAGGAAAAATGAATCTCCATAAACGATACCATTCCTAAAGCTTCAGATATAAATGAAGCCCACAGCTGCAACGATGACAACAACCCAGTTCACTACACTATAGAAGATTCATACAGAAAGAGAAATCATGGAGAATACAACTCCAGTGAAGGACAAACTCAGAAATAGACCTTAGAACGCAAAATGTGGAAAATAGATTAGTACTGATTGTTTAGTCTTTTATTGTTACAGGCTTTCAAAAGCCATTATTCAGCTGAACGTGCAAACTGCCATCTCAATGAACAAGAATGACCAGTTTCTTCGCTATAGCAATCCAACATCAATTTGAGGAAAGATGGCATCAAACAAACATAAGGCAATAAAGCATTCACCTGATTGTGGCAAGAGGCAGCTAAGACCTCATTAGGAGGTAATTAAGACCTAAACTAAGAAATAATTAAAAACTCATTAGGAGGATAGAGCAGGCACAACCGCACACCAACGTAGTATTATGCATATTCTTCGGCGAAAGGAGGTGATGCTCAAAGTCCCTCGATGAAACATCTCAGTAATGCAACTGACGAACACAAAGTCACCAGTCATCCAGAAAATAGTCCTCATTCGCCCCAGCAAGGAGGAGCATGCCATTTGGTGTATTTTTGTATATTTTTCTTATAATATCCTTTTACAAACATTTTTTATAGTATTAAAAAATATTTTGAATCATTTTCATTAGTATTGGTGGTGTTTGTTGAAATTTTGTTTTCAGACATCTTTAAGATTTCGGTAGTAAAATGAATATAAACTGACCATTTTATGCACTTCTGTGCATCTTTTTTGTAATATCTTTTTACAAACACTATTTTTATATTATTAGAAGATATTTTGAACCATTTCCATTAGTATTAGTGATGTCTATTTAAATTTTGTTTTTTGGCAGCTTTTAGATTCCGATAGTAAACTGAATATAAACTAATAAAGCCATTTGGTGAATTTTTGTGCATTTTTTTACAATATCCTTTTACAAAATATTTTTTTTATAGTATTAGAAGATATTTTGAACCATTTCCATTGGTATTGGTGGTGATTTCGTTTTTAGACACTTTTAAAGTTTCAGTAGTAAACTGAATATAACCTGGTGAAGCCATTTGGTGCATTTATGTGCATTTTTTTGTAATATCCTTTTATAGAAACTATTTTTTATAGTATTAGAAGATATTTTGAGCCATTTCCATTGGTATTGGTGGTGTGTGTTGAAATTTCGTTTTTAGACACCTTTAAAATCTCGGTAGTAAAATGAATATAAACTGATAAAGCCGCTTGGAGCACTTCTATGTATTTTTTTGCAATACCATATAGTAACAGAGATTAGTTGATGCTTTTACTTTCGAAAAATTTAGTTCCTTCACTTTGCCAAAGAAAAAGGAGTCATACATATACATGAAATACACTATTACAATTCACATAAAATTTTTCAGAGCTTACTTCCACATTCTTTTACAGAATATCATCCAACGAATAGTATAAAGATGTCTCGATACTTTGGAAACAAACAATGACAAAAGGTTGAGATTGATGAATAAAGAAACACCCTTGTATCTAATCACTTGATTCCTTCTCAGCGACAAAGAAACAACATTATTATCACCTAAGAGAACCTAGCGTTTTTCAGGGTGACTCAAAAAGAATTTGGGGCAACTATTTTATACCCATCCAATAGATGTGGCTATGGGATTAGCCTAATGGTAGGTAAAAATACCTATATATCCTTTCATTAATAAAAAAAACCCTATATACCCTTTCACTAATAAAAGTATAAAAGCTAAACTCATTTCATTTCATTTCTAACTACCGATTATAAATAGTTTCTCTTCTTCTTCTCTTCGTTCTATCTACCGATTGTGCAACAAAAATTCCTCGTCGTTAATCGCCGTCAATCGTTAATCACTGTACCAATTCATCATCGTAATTACAATCTAAAGATGGCTCGACAAAAGCAAACAACCCGTCAAGCTGATAATACTAATTGGCCAAATTTTGCCGAGAAAATAAGAAATAGAGATATCGTTGAAGAACATAATGAAGAAGATGAAGAACACGAAGATGATGATCTAGATACGGAGACTGATTATGACAATCATCCTCTCCAACACTATCTAATGGCTCCAATAAGGTAAGGGTTTACAATTATTTGTGTTTATTTTGCTTTAATCAAATGAAATCGTCAATAGAATTTCTAGGGTTTTCGGTTATTTGATATAATCGGTAGTTTCGTGTTTGTATTTATCTACCGATTGTGATTGTGTTCTTCATTTCTCAAAAACATCGACCATAATCGGTAGTTATATTTAGCCATTAACTACCGATTATCTTCATGTACCAAAATTTAGGCTTAATCGGTAGTTTCGTATAGGTTTAAACTCCCGATTATGAAATACAGTGATTCCTCAAAAATATCGACAATAATCGGTAGTTAGATTTAGTCATTAGCTACCGATTGTCTTCCTTTACCAAAATTTACGTTTAATCGGTAGTTAATTTTGTTATCTAACTACCGATTATGTTAGATGGTTTCAATCGGTAGATAGGTTATGTATTTGACTTCCGATTGTTTTAATCGTTTGTTATTGTGTTTATTTGACTACCGATTGTATGTGTGTCCATAGCTTAGAGTTTTATGTTCCATTTTTATGCATAATCGGTAGATAATTTAGATCCCGAGCTACCGATTATGTACAATCGGTTGTTAATTTGTTTAATTGACTACCGATTATATGTGTGTCCATAGCTTAGAGTTTTTTGTTTCAATTTGTATGCATAATCGGGAGATAATCTAGGTCCCGATCTACCGATTATGAACAATCGGTTGTTAGTTTGTTTATCTGACTACCGATTATGAATAATCGAATGATTTTTATGTACTTTCTCTACCGATTATGTAGTGATTAAACGGTATCTTCTTGGAAATAATAGTTCTTTATTTTATTTTTTAGGGAAAGGCGAGCTAAGCAAGCCCAAGATACAATTGTTTCGGGGCCTCGTGGTGAAGGGGTTAAGAAAGTAACAGCTAGTGCAAGAAGAGAAAAAAACGCTAGCGGAATCTCTATCACCGAAGGAACTCAACCAAGTGTTCAAGAGTTAGATACCAAGAAGAAGGAGAACCAAGTGCTCCACAAGTTAGAAACCAAGAAGAAGGAGAACCAAGTGGTACATAAGGAGAAGGACATGGTACAAAGAAGGTAATTAAGAAGAAAGGAGTACACCGAGTCCCCGCCTCTTTGAAGATGAAGGGTATTGAAGAAGGCCAAATCCCTGGGTTGCCAAGAGATGGAGGAGATCTGTTAACTGGATACAAAGACTCTTGGGTCAAAGAAATTTATTCAACTGAGGTAGTAATTATAAAACACCATTCTTAACCTATTGTCTTTTTATTCGTAGAAGTGGTAACTGTTATTCTAATTATTTTATAATTCGTCGTGTATATTAGGACCATTCTGATGCGGTTCGTCTACTCAAACCTACAGCTACACTAAGAAAAATGAAAGATTAGCCATTAGATGGTGAGTGTGAAAGGCTCAAGCAAATTATTTTCACTCGGGGTTATCTACTGCTGCGAGAATTCAATGTTAGAGCATGACCGATACCTTCCACATATCATTTGGAGAGATGACAATCACCCCAGATGATGTGGTGCATATTCTTAGTCTCGTTGACCATGGTACATACGCCAAGTTTGATTATGTGAAGCAGTTAAGCTGGGAACAACTTTATTTTTACACTCAGAAGTGCCTTGGTTGGGATCGAGCGACATCCGACATTGAGTTCAACCGGTGCTTTCGTTACAAAACTAGACAGTTCAACATGGTTCACTTGATGAATATGTTCAAAGGCATCAAGAATAAAGAAGAAATGAATCCAGAGTTTAGCGACGATGAAGTGAATGCTGCAGCCACTGCATATCTCCTATGTGTTTTGGGATGTGTCATTTTCCCCAATTATAGTAGCAACCAGGTCGACGCCAACCTTCTACAGCTTTTGCATCCTCTCAATAAAGTTCATGACTACTCGTGGGGCACCGCATGCCATGCGCTCTTGATGGAAGAGTTAAGAAAGGCATCGAGGGAATCAACTAGCCAAATTGCCGGGAATGTGAGGCTACTACAGGTATTTTGGTAACTCTATTGATGCCTTGATTGTTATTTATTTTTTTTCTCTTTTAAGAATCAATTTTCTCATACTTGGTTTGATATGTACACTAGACATGGATCTATGACCACTTCCCGTCCCTCGAGTTGGCCAAAGAGAATTCGATATGGGGAAAGGAACACTCAGAGGAACACAATACATCTTTGACAACAACCGTTCAAGGTCTAATGAGCAAGAGTTGATTTCTTTGAGGAGGAAATTAGACTTGATGGTGTCCAAAGATGTATGCTTTGATCCATACATGGAAGACCGAGCTAGTGGACATATATCGGGAAGGTATGAGTTGTCGTTTTACTATGGACCCTTGTGGCATCCCACTGGATATGTTATGTAAAATGCCTCTAGGGTGATACGTCAACTCGGTTATTTCCAAGAAGAACCTTGGATTCACATGCGTGACAGGTTCAAATTGGACGTGGATAATTTTGTATGTGGTAAGGACTCTATCATAGTAGTTTACTCTGGCAACCCATCCGTTGAAGATTGGAATAACAAGATGTAATATATGATCAACGATGGGAGACCTGTCAACCGAGGTGATAAAATAGATCCACGCTATATGATATGGTACCGGGAGAATTCTCATCTTCATGTGATCCGTGAAGATAAAGGAAAGTCCACCAAGGTGTCCGATTATACTTGTATCATCAAAGACAAACCTTCTGGTTATGAAAGGCTGGTACGTAATGTTATTTCCTTTTGATTTTAATATTATGGCTCAATATTTTAGATAATAATCGTTTGATTGTTATTGCATAAAAACAGAAAAAAAAAGGTTTGTTTTTTCTCCAAGAAGATTGTTGGGTGTATAAATGTGGGAGTTCCTTTATCAATTGATAAGATGAAAGAGCATAAAGACCTAATAAATAACATTGATAATGAAGCTTATGCAAGCAAGTTTGGGGAGAAAACTTCGAATAAGCCTAAGAGGCCAGCAGCAAAGCACAGTAAAGATGTCATGGTCATTTAGTGTTGAGGGTGAAGCCAATGTCCATGAGGGTGAAGCCAATGTCCCTGATGCTCGTCGTCCTCGTACTAAAGCCATTAAATCTAGAAATTAGATTGTGGCTGTCTTGTTAGAGAACATCATTTTCAATTGATTTCCAAGAAACTTGTTAACTTTATGGATATGTTCCTGGTGTTTAATGTTCTAAGTTGGTGGACCAGCTAGTAGCCATATTTGAGAAGTGCGAGGTTTTTTGAGAAGATGAAGAAAAATGAGTTACTTTGAGAATTCTGGGGTTTTTTGTTGAGATAAGAGTTCCTTTTATATACAATAAACACCCAAAGGCTAGTGTAACGACTAAATTTTTAAAAAATCTGGTCGTACTCTATTCAAACGCTATTTATTCCTGCCAAATAGGGTACAAAATCGGTTATAATTCAGTAAAATAGGTAGATAAGGTTTGATACTTTCAAGCGATTTTGGCTTATAGAGAACAGTCGGTAGTTAATTATGTTCCCGTACTACCGATTATAGCAAGACAAGTTCTGTACACGAAAACAAGTATAATCAGAGGATTAATTTGTTAAAAAAACCACCGATTACAATGGAATCGATAGATAAATTTGTTCTTTAAACTGCCAAATTTTTTAAGTTTAATTCAATTCTGTCTACAATCAAAATCGGTAGATATGTGATTTTACAAACTACCGATTCTAAATCGATAGATAAAAAATTTCACCCACTATCGATTGTTTAATCGGTAGTAATCATTCTTCACTATACTACCGATTATAATCTAATTTTGGCACATGCATGTGTAATCGGTAGATATGGTACTCCATTACCTACCGATTCTGGGACGTCCATTGCATTAAATGCATGCAAAAATAATTTTTTTTCTGTTAACGATCACAAAACATTGCATTAATATTTGTCTATATCCACTGTTCAAAATATATGTTCAAAATCACATGATCAACCAAACTATTCACCATCCTCGGTAGGGGTGCCCACAATCCAACTGATGGTTACCTTTATCACTTTTGCTGGGTGCCTTTAGTAATTTTCCTGGGTGCCTTTAACAACTTTTTGACCCGATTTTTCCACAAATATTTATTTCTCAAAAATACCTACAAAGACATAAAAACTCGTAAATAGTATAAAAATCAAGCATTAACAAAATAGAGAATCGAGCACAATTTAGACACAAAAATGTGTCTATCAACCGTCTTTGTGGGTGTAAATGTAACACTCACTCCTAATGAAGGAGGACGGAAATAATGTACCATGCAGTTCAATACATCCGCTAAAAGATACCCACATATCAGCATTACCATCCAATACCTGGATCCGATTGTCTCCAATCTGTTTCGGCATTTTACACGAGTATATAACTCTTTGATCTCTTGTTCTCTAACATGTTTATCTCCTTCTCTCATCATTTCAATATAAAATTCCTTATCCTCAAATAATTGTGCGGCCATCTTATTTCTTAAATATTGTCATTGGGTGATATTCTCGTTAACCGCCTCACTAAAGTTTCTTATTTGTTTCGAAGCAACGTGAAAACCACAGTTGCCATCCCCATCGACATCGTCGGTGGACACAACAAATGGTACAATGAGTAGAGGGAGTTTTTCAAATACTCATCGTGTATAGGTTGGGTTTGAATTAGTTGGGAAAGAATTGTAGAGACCTTAGGTTGACTTATCGTGAGCTTGGTCCACCTTGATCCTTCATTGGACGACCCCTTTTCCTTAGAGTCGACACATCTTCATACTCATCTTTAGTATGTTCATTCCTAGAAAGGTCACATTGACTAGATAACCATTCCTTCAACTCTTTTCTTTGAATTGACCTCAGTTTTTCGGTATTCGGCCTACCTATCGCCTTTCCTTTCATTGGTTCTGAACAACCTTTAGACAGGGGTGAATGGGTTCCTCTAAATAGAGCATCAATATTTTCTTTTGTGTCCCATTTGACGTAGAGTAACGCTCGAGTATTCGTGCAAATATTTCCGACTCCACGAACGACACACCATCAACCACCGGGGTGCTTGGAGTGAAAGTTAATTGCTTCCAAAAGGGATGAATATCATTAATGTCAATCACTTCAATATACCTTCCAAGCATGTGACGACACGAGAGTCCAATACCTATCATCGTCTTGCAGTTGCAAACCGTAGTCTCATCATCGTGATCTTTGTACAACTCCAATTGTTTTATCATTAAATTTATTGCCCACCAAGAAACTTTTTAAACTATACCCCTTAGAATATTTTTATGTATTAAATGGGCCAACGGGAATCTATGCCAACTTTTTTCCATTGAACCATAAATCTTAGTGAGGTCACGATTGGTGAACTCATGGATTGCTTCTTCGACCGACACAACCCCATTTTGACTATCGACTAGTATGTTCTTTAATCAGCCATGATACCCCTCTGGAATGCTTGTTGTCTCGTTCTTGAAGTTCCGATATTCATATATCCATACAAACAAAAACTTATCCTTATGCGGTCCCAATCATTGTGTTTTGTAATACTTTACTGGTTTGGGATAGTTCTTGCCCCATTCATCCTCAAAGTTCTTCAAGTTGTATTCATAAACTTCCTCCGTCATCGACCAAACTATCTTATCTCATGCTTTTAGAAATAGAGACCACTTTATTCCATCTTCGATCCACTTTTCATCGGCCAACCTTTTCTCTTCTTCTCGTTCTTCCACGGTTAGTTTACTAATACGTTCATCCTCTTCCTTCGACCTCTTGGTACCTTTGTTTCGTTTTTTAGCTTGGATATGATGTCTGCAGTTGGATTTGATGTTGCATTGAATGTGCCACGTACAAAGCAAATTTTGGGCTTCCAGAAACACTACCTTTATTGCATTCATCAAGGCTTGATCGTTATCCGTTACAATAACCCTTGGAAAATGCTCGCCGTTATAAATCGACCTTAATGTTTGCAACATCCAAATGAAACTCACATCGTTCTCAGCATCCATTAAACCCCACGCCACCGCAAATGTGCATTGGTCCGAAGTGTGGCAAGCAATATTCAAAAACGACATGTTGTACATGTTTGTCTTGTAAGTAGCATCTATCAACAAAATTTGATGAAAGCATTAAGCCAATTGGACCATCTTCGGATGTGCCAAGAAAATACGAGTCACCTTACCATCCCTTTCTTCTTTTCTCAACGTGTAATTGTGTTTCTTGCTAACCACTCTGATTGTTGCATAACCATTCGACCATCCCATTCCATTCTTTTGATCGTTGATAGCGCCGACCTAATTGTATACAACGAAGACAAGTTGTTAGGGTCGTCCGCCTTTATCTTAGATATAATAGAACTTGCTTTCATTACGTTCCTCATAGACTTCACCGTCTCCATTTCCTTTGGTTTTAACTTGGCAACCATTACGCGCCCAACAAGACTTTCCGGATCTTCGTGGTTGTGACGACCATTATCAACTCTATACATAACCCATACTTTACCTTTCTTACCGTCGGACTTACGGAAGATAATCTTAAATGGGCATCCAATCTTCTTTGAATTACCTCGGTATATCTTCTCCGTCTTCTTTACGTATTTACGATCCTTTCCCCGTGACTCTTTCGCTCGCCACCTCTCTTATAAATCATTTCAAATCGATCAAACCTCACGCAATTGTTCTGAACTACAATGCACATCTTCTTTTTTGCCTTGTTGATAAGCCACTCCTCTGCCTTACTTCCAAATGTATTAATTCGCATGTAACATACATTCTTAGAACAAGGAAAGAGTGGGTAGGTAGCATACCAAATTATTTGCATAGTGTAGGGAAGTATCATGACCCTCGTATGAAACATGATTAACCCATTCAATAATCTACGTTAAATAGCAATGAGTTAGACATCAATAATCGGTAGATAATTATGTTTACTTACTACCGATTAGTAACAATCGGTAAATAATAATATCCCCGTGCTACCGATTATAAACCATCGGTAGCTAATTTTGTTCTTTTATTCTGTACACAAAACAAGTATAATCGGAGTTTAATTTGCTAAACAACTACCGATTGCAATGTAGTTGGTAGATAACGATATACAATATACTATCGATTATAAAGTTTGCAAAATAAAAAATTTATAGGTTTGGAGAAATTCATTTTTGGGGCGACAAACATAATCGGTAGATGATAAGTGTTCCTAAACTACCGATTATGCAAACAAAAATTCAAAAAAAAATTTAATTTGGGAATTTTGTATAATCGGTAGTAAGTAATCTTCACGAGACTACCAATTATATCATTATTTTGGAACATGAGTATAATCGGTAGATATGGTACTCCATTATCTACCCATTCTGGGACGTCCATGACATTAAATGCATGTAAAAATGATTTTTTTTGTTACCGATCACATACAAACGCATACAAAGTGGGTTTTTGAGCTTCTTAACACAATACCTGATTGTTTGATGCATTATTATCTTCATTTTGATGTGATTCATCGTTTTCTCTCGTTAAATCGTCGTCTAGGTTTTCTTCCACACCAAAATTTGGATCATCCAACAAATATCCCAAACCGTCATCTCTAAACGTCTTTGAACCTTCAATATTATGTTCTCCATGATGATTCTCACATTCTTCATCATACTCATCCATGTTTGTTATTGATTTTAGGTAAAACCTAGTTTTTCCAAACTTCTTCTTCTTTTCTAAAACAGTCTCTATTTCTATTCTAAAACTATAACTCAAATAATTTTCTAACACTAACTATAATCAAAATTAACTAACTAATTAATCAATATTAACACTAATTAAACAAGGGCAGATTAGCCATTAAAAAAATATATGAAAAAGGGGTGTACTGATATTACTTCATAATGAACTTATTTTGTTTTATTAGTCGCCCCAAATTCTTTTTTTTGTAGCCCTCAAAAACGCTAGGTAATTTAGCATCTGTGGAGTTCTCTACACCTCATCTAGTTTTATTAGCTTAATTTGTAAGCTAAGGACTATATGTAATTTCCGCTTCTAACTCCTTTTACTACAAAAAAAAAAGTATTAGGTTTTAGAGGGGACTTCTTCTCCTTCTCCTTTTAGGACACTCTCTAGCTCACTTGAGCATCTCCATTCAAATGGAGCTCACTTGTAATCTAACACTCTTAGTAAAACCTTCCCGTGGACGTAGGTTTTAATGTTGAACCACATAAATCTCTTGTGTGCTTTTCATTTACACTTTCATTACTTGTATTTTATCTTTAAGATGTTTTTTGGGTGTACAATGGGATTTCCTGCAGCTACAAAAATATTCACCTAAAATTTGAACTGGAAAAACAATCTTAGTCACGAGTCATATGCTTCACATACCCGATGATGACCGTAAACTCAATACAATTTTAGCAGAAGAATAGTTGTGTGGGGCAATGTCTGGTTCCAAGAGAAAACAGTTTAACCCCAAAGATGTAAGCCAACACATAGAGGTGATCGATTTGGAAAACATCGAGTGAAAATTCCTTGGGTACCAAACCTTTGATAACAGGAGCTCTGTTTAGGCGGAGGCGTGCTCGAACTCGACCAATAAAAACTTAATACAGTATTGCTAAGACAGACAACCAATCCAAACGTCCGAGGAATTATGACAACGTACAATTGATTCTGGATTTTTGTGATAAGAGAACCCTTACCAACACGAGGTCATAAAGCTGGTTCACATCATAGCAATACTAGAAGGCGGTAGGCTCGGATCTGGAATTGAGATCCCTGAAAATGAAATGGACAAACATCGAAAATATCCATGCAACAACGGCGTTAACGCGATAATTGAAATTTTCCTACGTAGAATGGTCGAAAGATGCTAACAAAAAATCGATTTAGAGATGATAGGGTGCAACAACTCCATCGAGTTGTAGGGGCAGCCTTTAAAGATAACTAGTGAAATCACATGTGCGATGCACATGCTTGTATTGAACTCCTTTAATAACATCTAAACATTAAAAAGCTTAGACAAATAAAGTTCCCGCGTTGAACGATGATGAAATCCTCGCTTCCTACTGGCCGAAATAGGTCTTATGTGATGCGGCAATTTGGGTGAGGACACTTGGCAAAAATTTATTGGTGCAAATACTCGGGGGTAAAAAAAACTCACTCTCCTATTGGCTATTTTGTTTAAAAAGTATTACACTTCTTTTACATCCCATACTTAATTGTACCGGGTCAGCATCACCTACTGTGGGTGGACAACACCTCGAATCGATGATCTACGTTTAGTCATTTCTAATAAATGACTATGGTTAATTATATATTTATAACAAAAAAATAAAAAAATAAACACTTTATATATTGTACACCATAAATATTCCTAAACTTTATTTAACTCTTAATTCTTAATAATTTTTATTTTTTTTTAAAAAGGAAATATTTTTTTATAAAGACAATACAAATAGTTATATAATTTATTTAGCTTTAATTTCTAGCCTACCCCAACTTGTTTGGGACTAAAGGCTTAGTTTAGATTTAGGATGTTGACCGAAAACAAGAATGCATCATTATAGTGCATTTCTATTTATTTATTTTAAAAGAAAGAAGAGGAAATACTTCTTTAAAGTATGTTAATTGGAACCCATGAACATCCTAAGTCAAGTATATCAAATAGATACAACATAAAAATACCAAAGCAAAAAATTACAACATAAGGATTGTAATAGAACAAAAGTATATAATTGTTGATCACAAAAGTAATTGATGTAATTTAAAAGATGGTGTTTTGATTATGAATCCATCATTTAGAAAGTTCTTCTACTCCATTAAATGAAAATCTTTCATAAAAAATATAATTTGTACTAAACATCATTATCATGACCAATTCCAATAGCCATTGATCTTGTTTGATTGAATATTGATCATTGTCACACCGAAATTGATTGTCTTCGAAGATACACTTGAATGTATCATCGGGTTCCAATTGAGACGCCCCAAGGCTATAGGAAATCGTACTTATAGCGAATATAAATAACACTACATGACATGAAATAGACATGAGATATCAACAACAACATAAAAATACAAACTCTAAAACCTAAAATCATAATAATGTGACCTTTTTATTAAAAAGATAAAATACTAATTACAAAACCCAAACCTATTCGGAGAATCTGATATCTAAGATCATATCCGAGTAGATCTAGATTTGAAGACAAAGAAAATAGTAGAAAAAAACTTTTCGATGCATTTTTATTAACATATAAAGTTTAGTGTAGTTGCAGTAAATTCCACAACACATCCAACCTAATCTAAAAAAGTTTCATGATGTAATATAGCAAATAAGGTATAAGAAGTAGAAATGAGATATATTGAGATGGACACAAGCATTTACATGGTTCGACATAAATTCCTAGGTTCACAATGGGGTGATGGGTTAAATTTCATTATAAGTTTAAGGTTACAATGAACTCCATTAAAATGGATTGAAGCTCCCAGTAAGCAGATACACGTTTAGTGAGAAAATGAAAGAGAAGGTAAAAATGTCTCCCCTTTCCTAAACCTAATACACTTACCCTTTATAGAAAAAGAGGGTGCATAGATGATTACATGTTTACCCTTAGCTTAATAGTTAAGCATCTAAAGACTAGTTATTATATGCGTCTCTTCACGATGCTAAGTTGCATATGCTCTAATCTTATACCATATGTCGAGCAGAATTTATGTCGTCACATTTAGATTAGGTTAAAATGTAATGATCATAAATAAAATAATCCAATAAGTTATACGAATCCATTTGAACCAATAATTTCGATTCGTTGTAAGAATTCACCGAAATCAAACCAAAATTTAATATTACCTTCGTTTCAGGAAAAGAGTTACTATCACTTTTTTTCAAATTAACCTATTTTTAGGTTAAAATGAAAAAGTGATAGTAACACTTTTCCAGAAACAAAGGGAATAATATATAACAATAAACCATACCAAACCATTGGATAAATAGTTCAGTGTGGTTTTAGAATGAATAGGTTTGGTTTAGTACGGTTCAAAGTTGGAACGGTTTTTTGGACAGCCCTAAATCCTAGAGATGGTTTCGCAGACCACTTTTTGAGTAGGTGCACATAGAAAGATGGATATCCAGCCCACATTCGATTCTGTCAAATATCCAGCCCAATTGCAAACAAATACTTAATAACCCGTTCGTCTAGAAATCATTTCATCGTTCAAAGAACTGAAGAAAATAACCTAAAGTTTATTTCAGAAGAGAGAAATTCAGCCATGGATGGTATTTTGAAAAAGCCAGCTCAGAAAACTGGAGGTTTTTACGAAAGCGCTTATAAACTGTTCATGCGTCGGAACTCGGTTTACGTGACAGTGATTATAATCGGCGCCTTTGCCGGTGAAAGGGTAATTTTTTTTTTTTCAAATTTCAACTGTCTTTTTTTTCTTCTGTTCATCTGATTCATATTAAGAAACTTAAATCTGTGCTATTCGATTATTGATTTTGTAAGTATCGAGAAAAAATCGTTCTGATCTGGATCTAATGACTTAGTAATTAGGGGTTTGATGATTGTAGTTTTGGGCTTGATTTTGGGTGTTAAAAGAATTGTTGAAATTGGATTCGATGTTGTAATCTGAGTAATGACCTAATCTGATGAGATTATTGGTTTGGTCTTTGACTGATGATATGGATTTTGTGTGGTTGCAGGCCGTGGATTATGGAGTGAAGAGGATTTGGGAAAACAACAATAAAGGGGTAAGTTTCCTGTATCTATCATTAACTTTATACATACATTGTTTTTCTTATACGCTGCTTATTGAGTTAGTTTGCTATGATTGATTACTGGTTTCACTTAATTTTGTTTTCCTTGTAAACCTTATCAAGCAACGAATTTCTCCCTGATTTTCCTTGTAAACCTTTATTTTGTCTATGTTATGGATGTAGTCGTTGTAAACCTTTATGCCATATATTAGCATTTGTTTCTCTTGTCTACTTCCCGTTAATCTTACTAGTGGTTACATCCAAAATAGTCACCTGACCAAGCTTGACATCTTTGTTGGTCACTAACAATTCCTCCACATTGCAAGCTTTTTGAATAACATCTGGAGGTGAACTAGTTAGGACTGAGATATACTCCTCAAAGTTGGATCAATTCTCCGTTACAGAACTAGTTAGAACTAGTTAGGCTAAACATCCTTCTCTGGTCATCCACCCTATCTTCTCTAAGCAAAGCATGACATTGAAATTGCTCTTTGAATTCAAACAGTTGACTTGCATATTTAGAAAACAACTCATTTAGAACCTTCTCCCTAACCTCTTTTCAATGTATAACTGCTGGGGACGAACAACTTTGTTGTCATTCATTTTTATGCGCTCCTCGGCCTTAGTGATTGCTGTAGGCGATCTCTGAATGCTGCCGAAGTAATGGTCGAAAAATTGGAAAAGCCTCAAACACCACTTGGTAGAAACCTTATAACTCGCCCATCTCTTCACCATCTCCCTTGGCATTATCTCAATGTGCTTCTCTGTTGAAGATATCATAACCACAGTGTAAACAACAACTTCACAATAAGCTTTTCTATAACCGCACATGTCAGAGAACATGGAAAACCTCCAGGCGGCGCCTAAGCCCAGTCCGATTTTTCATAAATCGGCCCATAAGCCCAGTCCGA
>JAJJMC010021118.1:0-18145 GCA_023531435.1 Papaver californicum | reverse complement strand
TAAGCCCAGTCCGATTTTTCATAAATCGGCCCATAAGCCCAGTCCGATTTTTCATAAATCGGCCTAAAATCGGCGCCTAGGCCCAAAAACGCCTAATTTCTAAAAGGCATAAAATTTCGGGCTGCCTACGGCCGCCTGGGGCCTAGGCGCCGCCTTTTGCTACACAGGTCACATGTTGACAGAGCCAAAACAAGCTCCTTGGCAACGGAATTGCACAATAGCGTAGGTATCTGTATCTGACATTGACACATTGTCCAGGACGTCAGTTTCTCAAGAAACGTGTTAAAGGACTTACTCGTCAAGGATTCAGGTTGACCTGTGTCAACATAACACCCAACCTTCCTAGTAACACCATGTACAAGTGCAGTGCTTTCTGTTTGAAATCACCTAGTATTTTAGAATGTAAGAATGCAGATCACCAATACCAACCCAATTAGGCACTAATGCTCGTCTTTCGACTGCATTAGTCGAAATGCAAATCTGATCTCTAACAACAGATACATTATCAAACTTAAGATGCCAAGAAACAAACTTGTTTTCTGTATTTCACAAACTCTTTCTTGATAACTCTTTACTCGTAGTAGTTAGAGAAACTTCAACTGCGAATTTCACTAGTATAATTCTCTCTACAAGTTTCCTTACGACAAACCATCTCCTTTTGCTTATTGAAATCTGATTCTGACCTCAAATTAAGATTGTCTACTGTATGTATAGTTTGATTCTTATAAACATAATGAATTTGGTTTACCGGAATATGTATGATGTTTGTCCCTTCCTCGATAAAAGGACCAACATAGCCTGATGTAAGCAAAATTTCTTCTTTAACTACTGGATAGGTAATGTAGTTATAGACTGGTGGTAAGTCCCAATCTACAACGACTGCCTTTTCACTCTCACTCACTGAGAATGGTGTTTCCTCATGAACAACAGGTCTATGAAAAAGACTTTCACTGACTACTGCGAGTTCATATTCTATATTCATATTCTTTAGAAACTCCTTCTGGTGAATCTAAAGGGTTGCGCTGGCCCTCCGTTATATCCATTCTGGCTGTCGCACGTCCCGGTCGCTCCAGCCTGTCCAACCGTCGCAACAAGTTCTCCAACTTGTTTATAAGCTCCAGCCTGTCCAGCCTGTCCAACCGTCGCAATGCGTCCTCCAACATGATAATAAGCTCATCTCTAACTGTTGCTTATTCTCTACCTCTATGTACCATTGTAGAAACTAGGATTTGCTAGTGTTTTGCTTGTAGCGCCAACTGATGGGTTTCCTAGAAGTAAACCGATAGAATTCGCAATCAAACAACAATAAGCATGTAGAACATGATGTTAAAGTAAACCGATAGAATATCGCAATTAAACAACAATAAGCATATAGAACATGAGGTTGAAGTAAACCGATAGTATAGCAATTAAACAGCAATAAGCATATAGAACATGAGGTTGAACCTTAAGAACTTAGATAAATTGAGTCTGGGTTAAAACCCATTACTCTTGGTTGTGCTATGATATTATGATTTGTGCTTTCTTTCTTTCCTTTTTGGATATCTATCTATTTCTCTGTTGCCTAGCTTATTAAAGAATTCGAAATAATTGTTGATTTAGATTTTAGGGGAAGTTGGTATCATTTGTTCACGAATTCCAGCAGTTCTGCAACTGTTATTTAGCAGTTCATTCCCTTTTTGTTCAGTTACCGTTAAACTTGAGTTCTAACTTCACCTCTTTTGTTCTGGTTTTTTGTGTAATTACAGAAGCGTTACGAGGATATTTCGGTCCTGGGACACAGACCAGTTGAAGAATGAGCCATTTTTCCTTTGTTTTCTGGGTTTGGGACGTAGTACTGAGGACATAATAATACCTTCCTTTTTTTGGTGAAACTCTTTTTATTTCTCTTTTGCTGTTTTTCTTTTTCTTGGAAAAGGAACTACAAAAAAAACTCAAGATTCAGTTGAGTTGTATTCTTGTGTCAAAATCAGATGTTCAAAATTTTTGAGTCCTAAAAGACTTGTGCCAAAATCAGTATTCTGAAACATGTTATTCCTTTCCTTGACTTTTTTTTTTCTTTTTCTTTTTTTGATGAATTGAAATTCCAGCTTCTGCATCAAGCAGCCTTCATATCCTTGCATGTTGTGAAACTCTTTCTGGATTAATGTATTTCGCAGCTTCTGCATCAAGCTGCTTGATGTCAAGTATAGCCTACTTCTTCGCTCTTCAGTACATGGGTATGCATAGATATAACCATTATACCGTCTGGTACTCCTAGAACTACACATTCAAGTCTGGGATTAAGTGTGAGTAGAAAGACAACTCAATCTTTTAAAATACCATGGAGTCCGGATACATCGGTTGAACTCGATCATTTTAGCAAATCTTATCAATTGAACTCGGACACATGCCAAGAAAGATCCCATCAGTTGTCGAATCTAGCCTTTTTTCATTATCAATCTAGAAAGAGTTGTCAAAACAAATATCGTGATATGAAAATAATAATATCAGACCATCCACTCGTTCAAACGTCAAACAAACGCTATCTAATTAGATATTGATTTTAGTCAACAAAGTCCTCCTAGTTTGACTAGAACATGCCAAGTTGAGATCTTGATGTGAATCAAGGCTGCTTGATTGCATGGTCGACTGGGTTAGAATGGTATATTTTTGTTATCACCGGAGTATTCATGCCATGGTCGATACGGTATTTCATATATATATATATATATATATTTTTACCATACCCCCCTCTTTAATGTTCGTTATATAACCATACATAAAACTGTTAATTTGATAATTTGGGTGTTTACCCCTTTTAATGGCCCTGGGTGGGCAAAAATCAAATTTATCAACGTTAAGTTAGGGAGGATTGGAGAACATGTTGGTGACTGGGAGCATCTAACGTCAAGGATAAACAATTTCAGTGGAGAACTTCACAGTAAATACCCCAGAGCTTGTGGTAATAAACCTTGCACATACATGCACTTTATCCGAAGCCAGGCTTGTATTACAAGGGAGTGGTGGCATCCGTATACACAACGACACCGCGAAGAGTAAAACTACGACGAATACGGGAGAGACGAATGAAGAGTAATTGTGAAGCTTGCTGTTTGGCAGACATAACTCTAAATTTGATGTTCAAAATAACAAAATTATATACCGAGCTCTTGTGCGCACAAACAATTTTGTTCAGAAGATCTGAGGATCATGGGAACCCTATCCACATTGTGCTAATAATATCATTGCTCGGAGGTTGTGTGACATCAGCAGCAGTATTAGTGCTACCAGCAGCGATATTAGCCTTTTTCTCCGCCTTGCGCCTACGTTTTTCATCATCTTCCAAGTTATATTTAAGCAAATAAATCATATTCATATTCTAAGATGGTGGGACTATAAATTTAACTCCTAGGTAGAGACTTATGCCCATGTGTTAGAAATGGGCTCGAGTGTGGTTGGCTCAATTTGTGTTGGCCAATGGAGGGACTAATTAAGAAATGATGCATCTGCAGGATTGATGGTGCACTACTTGAACTCAGAGCAGTCTTTCTGTTTCATTATTGCCTGCGGTCCATGAGTAGTTAGAAACTTATAAACTGCTTGTACCCAATTTTTTAAGTTGAACAAAAAAAATGATGAAACCATAGATTGGAGGATGTATGATGAACCAATCTCCATAGAAAAAATGTAAGCTCATATGGGCACGTTTTCTTCAGAATATCTGAAAATTATGGGAACCCTATCCACATCGTGCTTGTAATATCATTGCTCGTTAGTTAGATGGTAACAGGATATATTTATTCAAAGAAATTTCTGTGTAACTGATCAATGTGGGACTATAAATTTAAGTAAGGGTAACGAACGTCTTTAAACTTTAGCGGATGGTTGGATGCCCCCAGACTTAAGTTAGGCCCATGTATCACAAATGGTCTTATCTAACAAACCTAGCATCCCACGCTAAACCCCTCCAAAACCGTTTTTCACATACAATTATTCAGCTGGGTTTTATGGCATTTTGTTTGGGGCTCATTGCTCTTCACAAATGTTCACCATTCCCCTTATAATGTTAAATATGAATACGTTTTGTCTCAACTGTTGATTTGATTAATTAATTCATGGATCATATAATTTAGTATATTATTTTCAGTAGTGGTAAAACAAGGAATATACTGAGAGAGATGAGAGAGATTCGACTATATTTCTATCTAGACTTAAACCTAAATATTTTCTTCGTTTCTGAAAAAATTTTACTATCATTTTTTTTATTTTAGTCTAAAAATAGGTTGAATTTGAAAAAATGATAATAACTCTTTTCATAAAACATAGATAATATTATATTAAATTTAAATTTTTATAAAATATAAAATAGGTTTTTAAAATAAAAGTTTTATAGAAATCCTTTATTTTTAGCTTAGGATAATTATTTTTATAATGAGAAATTAAGAGGAAAAAAAGATGACCAAGAATCAGGTTTCCTACAAAACACCAGTTAAAATACAAGATGTTCGGAGAAAAGGGAAAAACTAGAACGATAAAAATAGTTTTCTGCATTAATAAAGTTGGATCAGATGGAGGGATTTCCAATCTCTGCCTTATAGCCAATCGAGTGAAAGTCCAGACCTTGAATTTCTCGGATAATAATTCACACATGAAGACAATCGATGACTTCAACATGAAGATAATAGGAGATTATATTGATTATATATCATTTGAGAATATCAAAATCCAAATATTTCAATAGTAATCCCAGAATTAAAATGTAAATCAAACTACTGGATTGGTAGTTTTTTACCAAATATTTCACATGATAACAAGATCAGTAAAAACCCTATTTTCTCTCTCTACAATTAGAGAAACCCCAAAACCCTAAGCAACGGTTGTTCAGATCTAACCACCTTAACCAACCCCTTTCCTCATTCTTCTAGTCTTTCTATCAAAGTTATTGCAGTTTTTTAGAGTGTTTTTAGGTGTTTTCTTCCAGTTTTAGATTTCCTTTCCACTGTTTAGACTTAGCTCGGTTCTTCTTGGGTTTGTTTGATCTTTCCCTCTGTTGTTTGTGGTGTTTTGATTCATGGGAAAGATGGGTATCCTTTGTTTTCAAAGGAAATTGTCTAATTCTCTTTGCATCAACTATACAACAATATTTGCTTTTTCGACAGACTCTTCTCTTTCGATTTCAATAGTTTCTTCATCAACATCTCTGATAGCAGGAACAACATCAAAATCACTAGTTTCAAAGATGGCAGAAGCAGATATTACAAATGGTCCAGACTTAAGTTAAGCTCATGTGTCACAAATGGTCTTATCCAATAAACCAAGTCAAACAAAATGCTTCTGATGACAATATTTTTTTCATTTTGAATATTGCCACTATTTACCTGTGCTAAAAAGATTAATGGACCATCCCATCTAAACCCCTCCAAAACTGTTTTTCACATACAACCATTCCGTTGGGTTTCATCCCAATTAGTTTGGGACTCATTGTTCTTCAAAAGTGTTTATCATTCCCCATAAATGAGATATTTTGGAGTCTATAGGCAGTTTTGGATGGTTTATCTAGAACCATTGTTAACTACGGTTGCTGCTAGTCAATGCATTTGGCATATTGACGGAGTCCAGTAAAATTTGTATTTGTCATTTTCAAACTGAGCCTGTAAAATTTGCATCTGTGAACAATCATCCTTAATCATACAACGCATAGCACTTCCAGAGGTAGAATTTAATTTCTTTAATTTTAAGGTTTTATATCTTTATATCTTAGATTTTCATGCTTATACTTTTTTTTTTTTTTTTTTTGGATAATTTTTTTTTTAATTAAACTTAAGAATGACCAGAGTTGTGCTAATAAGTTACGAACAAATGATGGATAGTTATAATAACTTTCACATGTTGAGCTTATTCTAACTAAACGAGATATACCATTTGCAAATTGATTATCATCTCTTCTTACAAAAGAAAAACGATAGAAAGTGAAATCTAAAGACCTAATCTTTATTTCATTAATAATATTCACATTCTCCCACTGTACTAGAGAAAATGAATCAATGATAGATTGAATGACTAGTTTTGCATCAAATAAAATGTAAATTTTATCAAAATTTTTAGTTTTATCCCAACTAAGCGCCACACGAACAACCATGTATTCTGCTCTTCCAGGTCTTAGAATGCCATATGAGTAGGTTCCTTTGATGCCTCCACATTGTCCTGCATGATCCCTCAATACTATACCAAAACCCATTTGATTAGTATTATAGTCAAAAAGAATATCTATGTTAAATTTAAACACTCTTGTTGATACCAGGGCCATATGTTGTTGTGTTGAAACTAATGTCATAAATTTTGTTGTATGCACTTTTGAGTACTGTAAATTTCCTATATTTGGATGGCATTTCATACCTATACATCTTCTTTAGTGACATCCACAAACATTTGCAGTATGATGAGAGTGGTATTACTATCCAAAAGCTGATGTATCAAATTAATATTCTAGTTGTTGGTATCCGGATCAATGGGTTCAGAGACATATTCAAAAGATTGATAATTAACATCAGCTGGGACTGGAGGATTATGGATGCAAATTTTCAATCTACCTAACCAATTTTTTTTATAAATTTGCCGTTATTAATTTTCATGAAATAATTTTGTTGAACTATAACTAAACTTTTCTTAATACCAGTCCAGACACATGAATATTTTTTGAGGGAATATATTTGTGAAGAATGTCACCATCTTTAAAATACTTGGATTTCAGAACTTGAACCCATAATTGATTAGAGCTAGTGCAAATTCTCCGGGCAAACTTAGTAAATAAAGCTATATTAAGCTTTTCCAAATCTCTGAATGCTAGACCACCCAACTCCTTTAACTTGCATATTTTGTGCCAGGAAATTAAGTTGGCACCCCTGCTGGAGTTATATCTAGCTGGGTACGAGCCAAACAAGGGCCAACCCCGCCAGATTTTTTTTTTGAAGTGAAGTTAATTGATCAGTAAGTTTCTTTAGCATTAAGAAAGTACTAATTTGATAAAGAGGAACTGAATTTATAACATGTTTTACCATAATTAAAATTTGTCCTGTTTAGCATTATAAGAGAAAAAAGCATATTCTTGTCAACTCCACTAATAGTAGAAGATAGAAAATTAGGTGAAATATCCAATTTGGATATTAAAAAAAGTATCTAAAAGATGCTTGGATATTTAAAAAATATCTTTTTTTACTTGTTTTTGGATTCAGGAATTCAAATATAATGACTATTCAACCAAAAAAGTGTAAAATAAAAACTTGTGGTAAATTGGGAGTTGAAAAAAAATATTTGTGCTACATCTGGCTGGATCATGATCCTCAAACCTTCATATTCTTTTGATATATACAATATTCAAATTCTAAATGGTACCGTGGAAATCCTTCTCACCTAGAATAAGAATTTTTAGTTTTTTTTTCTTTTTTAGGAAAAGGTTTAAAATAAAAACGTTTAGTTGGGGGATATCCTTATAAATTGGGGGATGATTTAGGTTAAAACATGTTATTAGGTTAAAATATTTTAGGTATGTTGATAAGGGGTGTCTAAAAAAAATTAAAAACACAAAATTATCTTTTAAATTCGGCATGGTCTTTATTGGTGAAAATCATGCCGACAGTAAACACAATTTTCAACTGTCGGCATGGTCTTGAATTAACGACCACGCCGATAGTTCAAATTCGGCATGGCTATTGGATGAAGACCATGCCGATTCTGGATAATTTTTAGGCATTGTCTTTGTTTTTTCCTTAAGAAAAAACTAACTCAATCGGCAATCAATATTTATAATCTATATGTTAATCTCACTAATCTAAGTTTAGTTAAATTTATTAACTAATACAAATGATTAACAATCATTAATCAAGGATAATTTAGGTATTACGAAAAAGTTATGAATAAGTGATTTTTAAAAATACTTCAAAATGTCCTTATTTTGTTTTATGTGGTATCCCCCAATTTATTAGAATATCCTCCAATTAAACGTTCTAAAATAAGTGGATAAAACCAAAAGCTTTTGACGCTATTATTATTGAAAAACAAAAGAATTTTACAAGAAGTATATGGGTAGCCTACGACAAGATGGGCAGCAACACCTTTTTGAATCACAAGGCATATTCTATGAAAAAGAGAATCCCAACTTTACTATTGGCTTTGTGACTTGCTAGGCAATTCTTTAGTCTCTTCAAAATGACAATTGTATCACCTCCAAGTTCGCCTAAGGTCGAGAAAGCCAAGACACCAAAACCATATCCATGTGCAGAGCATTTGGCTAAATACTTATTGCGCTTACGAGTGACTGCGGCAGATATGGCGTGACCTGGTGTGAAATTGCGAGTGGCTGAGCTAGTGAATGTGAAAACACCAGTGGTGTCGAAGCAAACATCTTGACCATTTTCCCAGTTGTACATCCGCAATCCTGAAGGTATTATCGTTGTTTGACAAAAATCCTAAGGCTTCCTCTTTCCTAGCAGCGACCCCATCTTTGTAACATATATAGACGTCCCTTACTAAGTTATATCGGAACTTGAGCCCAACATCACTGGCACAATGTAACGCATGATCTCCGATAGTATCCATGATCCTACTGCAGCTTGGCTTCAAAGAGGGGTATAACCACTCTATATTTGAGAACTGAAGTGAACTGTCAAGGCCCAACATATTGGTTCAACCTATTAATTGGTATGGCTTTTAAAAAATCAAGTGCATGATTCATTCTGTTTCTCTGCCAGAGGATAACTTCTCGATCTGTCAGGGGGAACTTTGTGGGTAATTCTTTCTTAACAACATCAAAGTAAGTCAATGCCAATGAGTGCATAGGGTGAGGGGAAATGTCGCTGAAGTTGAAGTTAGAAAGGGATAATCCACAAATGTGCAAGTAAGCATGTAAAACATGTTGAAACCTGGGACTCGAGTCTAAATCAATAGGCGAATTCAGGATGATCTTTCGTAAGTCATGTGTCTGAATGCAAATTGCAAGAAAACTGTACTTACTAGTATCCTCCATAGTATATACACCCATACCACCATCCTTAATGGGAAGAGTAGCAATGCGTTGCTAAATTGGTCCGAAACCGGCACCATCATCTATAATTAGCTGTCTCAGGAATTGAAAGAGTTATTGATCAAACTGTGCTGTGGCATTATGAAGAATCATGGGGTTAGTAGTACGCAATGTAAAATAGAGTCTAGACACCCCTGTGCAGTTGCGCAAGAGGAGAAGTTCACATTGTGGGTCTTGTAATTTTTTGACATGATTCATAAGTTGCACTGTCTTGTCTACACGCCCCATGATCATGTCATCACAGAATTGTGTATCGAGACTTACAGGCACACCTAGTAACTTGACCCCATTAGATGGTCTACTTATATTGTATGGGAAAACACCCTCTGAACAACATCTTGGATTATGTGGAAGGCCAGAAAATTTCAGTTTTCTTGATATTGAGATGAAGACCACGGCAGGCACCTTCAGCTTGTATTATTTTCAAAGCTTTAACAACTTCCATTGTGTCACCAATGATGGTTCCATCATCTAGATACCAAGCATGAAGCTCAAGCTTGCAGTGAGAGGCAATCTTACTAATCAATGGATGTAATGCTAAAGCAAAAAGTAGGGGTCCCAGAGGATCACCCTGTTGGACACCTTAGGATGATGTTAAGATGGATTCATTGTAATACAACTTGGAAGGTTTGGAGTAGCAAAATTCAACCCATTTAGAGATGCTAGGACATTTGTTTCTTACTTCCCTGTTTAATGTTGTTCTATCCACTATATTGAAGGCATCGGTAAAATCTATAAGTAACATTGTTAGGTTATTATGATCACCTTTTAACTCAAGCAATCTGTTGGCTAAATGCAATATGCCTTCCCCTCCACATGGGATTCCAACTCCAACCTTATGGTTTCCTAAATAGGCTGTCATGTCTTTAACCACAGAAGTTGCAGCCAATTTGGAAATAATATTCTCCAAATAGTCCCAACTGTTATGGTATGAGCCCTCCTCCAGGTTTGAGTAATGGGGTCAATGGAGCACTAGCAATGTACTCACCCAAGATGGAAGGACATACTCCAGAAAGCCAAAGATTAAAACCCCCTTTAATGGATTCCACTAGATCTTCACACATAGCTGCGACAGATCCACTCAAGGCATCTAGAAAATGCTAAGCCCCAAGACCATCACGCCCACAAGAGGTACCTTTGGGAAAGATTTTTAAAGCTTTCAACACTGCTGCAGCATTAACAGAGATTGTTGTGGCTGAAATTTCTTTTGCAGGAATGATAAGATGAGGTGCTTGTGGATGCTTTTCCTCCAGTTCATAGAGAGTATCTGAGGTAGAAGGAGCAATTCCATTTGTCGAACGTATTCGGATGGAAGCTGTATAATGACCATAGCTCATCTTCTTCTTACAAGCTTGTATGCTGGAGTCTTTATTCTTCTTATTGTTGGGTTTGTGCTTGTTGGATTGTTTGGTCATATCAAGCAATCTCTGACAAATGTTGTAACGACCATTATTTTCTTTCCACTGTAGCAAAGCATTATTGATAACACCAATCTGTAGCCGTTTCCTGTTACCAGACCTTTCCTCCAAGGTGTTTTTGGGTATATAAAGATTTAAAGTACACACAGGCAAAATGAGGAGGTGTAGCCATGTAGGGAGATCCCTGGGATTGGCTTGTACACTATCTAAGCTGGCTTTTAAGGTTCTAGAAAAATTAAACCTACAAGGTGGAGGGATGCTTGCTATGGTGGTGATCTTTTTCTGAAAAATCAGATAGAGCAATTCCAATGGAAGGCACTCAGGAACATCCATTACATATGGTGTATGTGAAACATATGTCACAGTGTTATCAATAGTAATGGGTTTGTCTATCCCAAATATCAGAAAATCTGTAGTTCTACCGTTGAAGGGACAAGGTGAAACGTCACCAACATGGAAACGACATGGCTTCTTCCATGAGTGCATGCGCATACACTGACAACAAAGCCACATTTGTAATTAGTTTAAAACCCTTTCCAAAGCCGAATATACATGTACATGTGTTTGGATTCGTTCCCTACATATAGCTTTACATTCATCGTTGGGTAGATGTTTGTCTTGTATATGCCTGAAGAGGATCTTCTGGAAAATCCTCTTCCTTCTAAACCATCATGGCAATTGATAGGTGCATAAATCATACATTTTAAGTAGTTTTTCCTGACCCTTATTTGCTATATTTGAGTGAATTACTATGTTTTATCATTACTTTCGAAGTTTAGTTGTCTTTTCAGGTTACAGTTCAGAAACCTGCAGAATGGAGCTGTATGAGAAGAATTACCGAGGATCCGGTAAAACTCTGCTTAATTCAGGCCTTTCACCCTCCACAGTGTAGGAAATTGAATTACGAAGCCAACGGCGAAAGAACGAGGTCATTCTGATCTCATATGAGGAAGTTATGGGCAAAGCCACATGGTGGCAAACTAGCTTGTGCTGCTAGCGCCCAGGCGCTAAGTTGGCTGAACCGTAGGTGCTAAGGTGCTAAGTGGTTAGTTGGAGGTGCTAGAGTGGCTTGGTGGAGTAGTAGCTAGCTTGGGGAAGTCATATGGGATTAGGAAAGAATTTGGAGTTGCTATATCTTGTTGGGATAGAATAAGGAAACTTAGCACATTTCCTAATTCCACTAGGATTGTGAAAATGGCTAACTCAAGTTCTATAAAAGGAACTCAGGCCTTTCTCGTGGAAAGCCTTTTGGAGAGGTAGCTATAGCACATATTGGAGGTCCAAGGGATATTTGGGGGTCAGGTTTACTATACAAGGCAGGACACAAGTCTACTCACGTAAGGAAAGCTAAAAACGCAATGATTCTCGGCTGGGCTGGACTTAGCATTTTCTCGGCTGGAATTTCCCTTACGTATAAGAGGGAGAAGTTGGCTGGAAATAGAGGAATCTAATTCACGTTATCATACAGGAGATTAGGTTGGAGGGGAAAAAAGAGGTGCAAGAACACAGCAAAGGAAAAGGGGACAGCGCAACTTGAAGGCTGGTCACTTTTTCATACAGGTGATTCTGCAGAAACAATTCTTCACTATCTTTCCGGGTTGGATTGTATTTTCTTTATTGATTTCCATGGGTTTTGAGAAACCCATGATGAGCTAAGACCTTTATATTGGTTAGGGATGTAATCTGAAGTTGGAAAACATGTTTATCAATTGAATGGCGCATGCTCACATGTTCATGTTGCTTTTAATATCGTTCATGTTCTACTGATTATAATGCCATGTATGATTGATTGTTTGTTTGTTTGTTTGAGTCGCGAATTGAATAAGCATGCATTGATATCTACAACTAAATTAGAGTTTTCGATCCGGAATTATCGAAGGACTCTGGTTACAAGTAGTATAGCATATTTGTTAACGATACTTAAAATTGCCATGCAAGTATGTGTAGAAGCTTGACCTAGGTTGAATCCGAGTTGCACTTTGCGCCGGGTTACTTAGAATAACCTCAACTCACAAAGACCATTGCTTTCATTGGGTTGAACTTGTGTGGTGCATTACACCAAGTTATCCGGTGTTAAGGATTCAGAGAGTGGCGCGATACCCTCTCTGATGATATTAGGAGTTTTGCCGGAGTAGACCTGCGATAGGATGCTTTAGGGTTATTGGTGTTACTAATGCATGAATGTTGAGTATGCTTTGATTGATAACATGTTGGAAAACTGAAGATGAATTCTCTAACCAATACTTCTCTCTCTGATATTCGTTTTTATTAATCTGCTTTAGTTTGTTTTAGTATAATTTAGTCAAAATCACAACAAAAACCCCCCTGTTTACTTGCGTAATTGAAAGTAATTAACAATCACTAGCCTCTCTGTAGGAACGAACTTGTTCTTATTTGCTATACTTTAATCTATTTTGGAAGAGTAAGAACTCGATTATTTTGGTTGATTACGACACGACCAAATTTTGGCGCCGCTGCCTTGGAAAGCATAGCGGATTGTTATTTATTTTTAGTTTCGTTTTATTTTTATCTTTTGTTTTTAATACGGTTCTGATTTTTTTTTTAGGTACTTTAATGCACATACGACTTCGATCAGGCACTTTACTGAACGAACTAGTCCGGGCAGCCAACACGCCACTTCCTCCGAGTACAGCAAGCGAGTTTGCAGATTCGGACGTAGAAGCAGAACCAGCAACAATGGCTGACGCCGAGCGCACACTGAAAGATCTAGCGTCTCATAAGCTAGATACGCAACAATGGTGCATACAGACGGCTTCTACTTTTGAGATTAAGCCGGGACTGATGAGCTCCCGAAGTTTTACGGGATGACTAATGAGGACCCGAATAAGCATCTGATGGACTTCAATAACCTCATGATGGCCATGGTTGGGGCTGAACCCGACGTTGATGGAGCCGTGCTTCGAGCTTTTCCACTTTCTCTGATGGACACGACTAAAGAATGGTTATACTATTTACCTTCCGGCAGTGTTACAACTTGGAACGTCTTGAAGAAGCTCTTTCTAGAAAGATATTTTCCTGCATCAAAGGCTTCTCGAATCCGTAAAGAAATTTGCGGAATGCAGCAGATGGCAGGCGAAACACTGTATGAATGCTGGGAACGGTACAAAAGATTAGTCGATAGCTGCCCACATTATTAATTCAGCGATGCTTTGATCGTACAGTACTTCTACGACGGGCTTCAACAAAGCGACAAAAATCTTCTCGATGCCGCAGGTGGTGGTGCACTGGTAAACAAAACTGTAACTCAGGCTAGAGGTTTAATTGAGGATATGGCAGCAAACTCTCAACAATTTCTGAGTCGTGAGTCACCGGTCAAGAGGGTGGGCGAAGTTAGCTCCACACCGCATCTGGAGCACAAAATCAGCCAAATGGAGAAAATGATGCAACAGATGGCTGCCGTGATCATCCCATCCTATGAGGGGGAGACCGAACAGGTAAGTGCAATTTTTCCGAATCAGCAGAGGCAAAGGTATGATCCCTATTCCAATACATATAATCCAGGTTGGAGAGATCACCCGAATTTCAGCTATGCGAATCAGCAAGCTGCGGCTTCAAGGCCGGCCTTCAACCACCAGAATGGAATGCAACAGCAAGCGCAACCACCACAACAATCTCAAAATTCAGAGTCGTCAGAGATGATTTCCATGATTAAAAATATGACGGCACAGATGCTGAAAAATCAGCAGAACACGGAAAACGCGATAAAAGAGTTACAGACTCAGATGACCGCTATGGCCAGTAGATTGAACCTTTTGGAGACACAGAATAGTGGGAAACTCCCTTCTCAACCCATAAATCCAAGAGAAAATGTCAGTGCCGTGACATTGAGAAGTGGTACACGAACTGTACAACCAGAAGAAGCCGAGAAAATTAGAGACCCGAATGGGCCGGTCCCGGAAAAAGAGAGTAACTGTAACTCTGAAGAGAGCCCTGATGTCTCTAAAAGTGCTGAGGTATGTAACGAAAATTCTAAAATCCCTCTACCTACTTACGTTCCTCCTCTACCTTTTCCTCGCAGGTTTTGCTAACTCGAAAAAGACGGAACAAGATAAGGATATCTTAGAAATTTTCAAGAAAATTCACGTGAACATACCACTGATTGACGCAATTAAACAGGTCCCCAAATATGCGAGAATTTTGAAGGACTTGTGCACCAATAAACCAAGATTAACCGGTAATGAGGTAATGAGAGTGGGGGAAAACGCTTCGGCTATCTTGCATAAGAAACTCCCACTCAAGTGTAAAGACCCCGGTAATTTCGATATTCCTATTATTATTGGTGACACAACGTTTAATAAGGCTATGCTAGATTTAGGAGCCTCAGTGAATGTTATGCCTGCATCTATATATGAATCGTTGAATTTAGGACCGTTGAAAAAAACGGGAATTGTGTTACAACTAGCTGATCGCTCTAATGTATACCCTCAAGGTATTATTGAAGATGTGCTTGTGCGAGTTAATCAGCTAGTTTTTCCTGCAGATTTTTGCGTACTGGAGATGATAGACGGATCAACTGATTCGTCTATTCCGTTGTTATTGGGCCGACCATTTATGCGGACAGCAAAAACAAAAATTGATGTTTACGACGGCACCTTAACAATGGAATTCGAAGGAGAAATAATACGTTTTAATATTTGTGAGGCTATGCGGTATCCTAGCGATGTGCATGCTTGTTTTTCCAATTGACGTTATTGACCCTTTGGCTCAACAGATGTTCGACTTGGAGACTACTGATCCGTTAGAGGCTGTCCTCACGGGAAGCATGGGTTCTCAAAATTCAGCAGACCCGAGAACCAAATTTAAATTAGGGGACGCAATTAATGAGGCTGTTTGCGCACTTAATTCTTTTTCATACAGTTCACTTGCACAGAATGCTTCTTTTGTTTCTTTACCGTGCACTGATGAAAAATTATTGCCATCTGTCTTGCAGGCGCCTAAACTAGAGCTTAAACCTCTTCCGGATCACCTAAAATACATGTACTTGGGTGAGAAAGAGGAGTTGCCGGTAATAGTTTCAAAGGAGCTAACTGAATTGCAGGAACACAGACTCATTCGCGTGTTGAGAGAGCACAAAGCGGCAATAGGGTGGAAAATTACCGATATCAAGGGAATAAGCCCTTCTCTGTGCATGCATAAAATACTACTTGAGGAGGGGACGAAGCCTACGAGGGAAGCGCAGCGTCGAATGAATCCTCCGATGATGGAAGTAGTAAAGAAAGAGATACTCAAGCTATTAGACGTGGGCATTATTTACCCAATTTCTGATAGCAAGTGGGTTAGCCCAGTATAGGTCGTACCGAAAAAATCAGGCGTTACAGTGGTGCATAATTCAGAGAATGAACTAGTCCCGACCCGGATAAAAACGGGTTGGAGGGTTTGTATTGATTATCGAAAGCTTAATGCAACCACTAGAAAAGATCACTTTCCTTTACCTTTTATGGATCAAATGTTGGAAAGATTGTCCGGACACTCATATTACCGTTTTCTTGATGGTTATTCAGGTTACAATCAAATTGCGATAACACCTGAGGATCAAGAGAAGACAACCTTCACATGTCCGTTCGGGACATTCGCATACAGAAGGATGCCCTTCGGCCTCTGTAATGCGCCGGCCACTTTTCAAAGGTGTATGGTAAGTATTTTTTCAGATTACGTCGAAAACATCATCGAGGTATTTATGGATGACTTCAGTGTGTATGGGGATTCATTTGACTTGTGCTTGGATAACCTTACATTAATTCTTAAACGATGTGTTGAGACTAATCTTGTGCTGAATTGGGAGAAGTGCCATTTTATGGTAACTCATGGCATTGTTTTAGGCCATATTATATCTTCTATAGGCTTGGAAGTTGATAAATAAAAAATTAACATTATTCGTGCTCTTACCCCTCCCACCACGGTGAGGGAGATTCGTGCTTTTCTTGGTCACGCAGGATTTTATCGCAGGTTTATCAAGAATTTTTCCAAGGTGGCGGCACCATTATGCTCTTTATTACAGAAAGACATGGTTTTTAACTTCGATGAGAAGTGTGTGGCGGCATTCAACTGTTTGAAAGAACTTTTGATAACAACCCCTATCATTAAGCCACCGGACTGGGACAAGCCATTCGAGCTAATGTGTGACGCCAGTGACTACGCAGTGGGTGCAGTACTAGGCCAACGGATTGGAGGCTGCCTCACGCCATCTACTATGCGTCTAGGACACTGCACGGAGCTCAGCAAATTACACAACTACTGAAAAGGAGTTATTAGCAATTTTTTTTGCATTAGAAAAATTCCGATCTTATTTACTCGGTTCTAAAGTGGTTGTATTTTCTGATCATGCAGCACTCAGGTACCTACTTACAGAAAAAGAGGCGAAACCGAGGCTAATTCGATGGATATTACTCCTACAGGAGTTTGATCTCGAAATTAAAGACAAGAAAGGTATAAAGAATACTGTAGCAGACCACCTGAGCCGTCTGACTATAGAGGAAGAGGCTGTCCCGTTGAGCGAAAGCTTTCCGGACGAGCAACTCTTCACAGTTACAGTTTCGGAACCCTGGTACGCAGATATTGTGAATTATTTAGTGTCTAAACAAATCCCGAGAGATTTGTCTCGTGCTGAGAGAGACAAACTGAAAAAAATAGCCTATCAATATATATGGGTTGATCCATATCTGTGGAAACATTGTTCAGACCAAATTATGCGAAGGTGCGTACCCGAAACTGAATACACTTCTATCTTGTATTTCTGCCACTCATATGCGTGTGGAGGGCACTTCGGTGCCAAGAGAACAGCACTAAAGGTTCTCGAAAGTGGGTTTTACTGGCCCACTTTATTTAAAGACGCGTATGTAACTTGCGCAACTTGTGATAGATGTCAAAGAACAGGCAATATAGGTGCCCGAAATCAGATGCCACAAAAATATATTCTTCACGTTGAGATTTTTGATGTTTGGGGTATTGATTTTATGGGACCTTTTGTTAATTCTTTCGGTAAATTATACATCTTACTCGCTGTTGATTATGTCTCTAAATGGGTGGAAGCTAAAGCCACCTCTACTAATGAGTCTAAAGCAGTTACAGATTTTGTGAAAGAACAGATTTTTTGCACGGTTTGGCACTCCGAGAGCCATAATCAGCGATGGGGGATCAGACTTTCGATGAAGTGTGATCGAAACTTTATGTCTTCGTAGAAACTTTATGTCTTCGTAGCTATTTGAATGCAGGTGCTTTGGAAAATTTGGAAGTTGAAGTAGGTTTTGTGGGTACATCTCTGGTAAACCCTCACGAGACTATAACTCGTCCACTAGGGACACCTAGGGGTTTAAAGGCTTGTTGCACATGCTAAGTGTAACCGTTTACTCGACGAAACGGAGTTGTATTTTAGATTAGTTTAGATTTGTAGTTTGCTCGAGGACTAGCACAAGGCAAGTGTGGGGGAATTTGATAGGTGCATAAATCATACATTTTAAGTAGTTTTTCCTGACCCTTATTTGCTATATTTGAGTGAATTACTATGTTTTATCATTACTTTCGAAGTTTAGTTGTCTTTTCAGGTTACAGTTCAGAAACCTGCAGAATGGAGCTGTATGAGAAGAATTACCGAGTATCCAGTAAAACTCTGCTTAATTCAGGCCTTTCACCCTCCACAGTGTAGGAA
>JAJJMC010021113.1:0-17617 GCA_023531435.1 Papaver californicum | reverse complement strand
ATTATTATTATTATTATTATTATTATTATTATTATTATTATTATTATTATAAAAAATTTCATTCAAGGGAGAAAAGCATTGTTTACATTGAGTTGGTAGGGAGCCTAACCACAAGCTGAGCACCTACCCCTTTCTGAATGGAAATGCCTAATCTAAAGAAAAGGGAATCGCCTACTTTTTTGTTATAATCATGGCTAGCCATGCAATTATGCAGTCTCGTCATGAAGCCAATCGTGTCTTCTCCCAACTCCTCTAAAGTTGTAAAGGCGAGTACTCCTATGCCGTACCCGTGCTCGTTGCATTTGTCTAAATATTTATTAGGTTTGCGCGTGACAGCGTTAGAGATGGCAATCCCAGGCGTAAACGTAACCCTCTCGCCTCCTGCAAAAGGGGACACCCCTATAACGTCAAAGCACATGTCTCGACCCCCTCCCAATTGTATACAAGTATATCAGCGTGCCTAAGAGCGCTTGCATTTTCTGATAAGAAACCCAGATTGACTTCCTTACGGGCCGAGACACCATCTTTAAAACACATATCCGCCAGTATGTCTCTTACTAGCGTAATGTAGGGCGTGATCACCAAAGGAATCCATATCTCTACCGCAGAAAGAACATGAGCTACCCTCAACAAACGTAGCAATGCCCAGCCTATAACAAAGTATAGCCCCGAATTGGAGAGGCCCAATAGATTGGTGTAACCCAGCGATTGGGATAGCTTTGAGGTAGTCTTGTGCATGGCTCATCCTAATACATTTCCAAAAAATACAATCGCATTCAGTATGATTGAAACTGCTGGGGATACTCTTCTTCACCATATCAAAGTACAACACTGCCAGAGAATGCATGGGTCGGGGGGAAGTTGCTTTAATACTGAGAGTAGAAGGGGGATCCCACAGACCTGACTGAAGCTAAGCAAGGCTTGCTGGAAGCTGAGATGACATGTATTGTCCCTATCCACATGGAGAATGGTGTTATGCACCTGGGTTGTCTGAAGACAGGAGGCAAGGTAGCAGTAATGGCTAGAATCCTTCATAGTGTAAACCCAGAAACCCCCTTCCTTCATAGGCAAAGAAGCTATGCGCATATGGTAGGTACCAAAGCCAGCACCATTATTAGTGACCAAGTGTCTTAGGAACTGACATAAATGCTGGTCATAATACTCAGTTGAATGGTGCAAGACAGAGGGGCTTGTGGTCCTCATAGTGAAGTATAAACAAGACACCCCCAGCATAATTTCTAAGGAGAAGCAATTCACTTTGTGGATCCTGCAGAAGCTTCCGGGACTCCATTAACTGAAGAGTTTTCTCCACCCTATGCTGGACCATCTCGTTGCAAAAGTTAGCATCCAGACTAATAGGACCACCTAGGAGCTTCACTCCTCTTACTAGTCTACTGATGTTGGTCGTTAACACCCCCTTCTCCAAGCTTCTGGGGTCTGTATTGGGCCATAATAGCTCTGTCTTGTTAATATTGAGGGATAATCCTCTACTACTTCCCTCAGATTGGATAATGTGTAAAGCTTGAGCCACCTTTAAAGTTTCCCCAACGATAGTACCATCGTCCAAATACCAAGCATGCATGTCCAAGGTACAATTAAAAGCAATTTTTAAAATGAGGGGGTGTAATGTCAAAGCAAACAGTAGAGGGCCCAAAGGGTCTCCCTATTGGACACCTTGAGCTGACAAAAGAACTTTGTCATTGTAATAAAGCATTGTCGGCTTTGCATAACAAAATTCAACCCATCTACAGATACCAGAGCACTTGGACCTGAGTTCATTGATGATTGTGGTTCTGTCCACCAAATTAAAAGCATTGCTGAAGTCTATTAAAAGCATGCACTTGGTGGTGGAATTACCTTGCATCTCCAAAATTCTGTTTGCTGAATGCAAAATGCCTTCCCCACCATATTGGACTCCCACGCCGAATTGGTAATCTCCTAGGTAAGTGGCCATTTCCTTGCTGACCACTTACGCATCCAATTTAGAGCAAAGCCTCCTCTAGATAGTTCCCACTGTGATGGACCTTATGCCCCCTCCAGGCTTGATCAAAGGGGTAAGAGGGGCACTCAATGTAAGCTCCAAGCACTGCTGGACATTTACCAGCTAACCACAGGTTAACTACTCCTATCATAGAAGACAAGAGGTCATCTGCCACTGCGGCAGCAGGTCCACTGAAACCAGAAGATATTGGGCTCTGAGGCCATCTCGGCCACATGAGGTTCCTTTGGGAAACCCCTTGATGGCACTTAGAACTGCCGATTTGTCTACACAAAGAGGCTCAACCATAATTGGGTCATAGGGATGCATGGAAGCGCCGCAGCAGGGTGTTTATGGGTAAGCTCTGCAAGAGTATCTTGAGAGCATGGGGCTATACCAATAGAGGCCAACACTATGATAGCAGTCGTGTACTGGCCTAGTCCCAATTTCCTCTTACACGCTGCAAGATTGGAACTACCCAACTTCTGTATGTTGTTCGGCCCACTTTGATGTTGTTTAGATTGCTCCAAAATGGACTGCACCAATCCATAACACTCATTGCCATCACTTCATTGAAGTAAATCCTGGTTTATACTAGTCATCTGCAATTTCTTTCTGGTCCCTGACCTCTCTTCTGTGGTTCCCTTGGGTGTGTACAGACCTAAAGTGCACACTGGAAGGAGTAACAGGTGTAACCAAACAGACAGGTCCAAAGGGTTGACAATAACCCTGTATAATGAAGCTTTGAGTACCCTAGAGAACTGAATCCTGCAGTGTGATGGAATACTAGCAACAGTAGGGAGTTTCTGTTGGTATACAAGGTGTAGCATGTCCACATCCAAGGCTGCTGAAGCTGCAGGCACCATGTCATCCATGGGCACTGAGTTGGGAGGCAATTGTTTGCTGATATCATATACCAAATAGGTTACTGATGTACCATTGCAGGGGCTGGGTATAATGCCCTCTTTGTGTTGCCTACAGGGCCGTCTCCAGGAATATATATGCATGCAATCCGAGCAGAGCCATATTTGCATCTGTGACAAAACAGCTTCCTAGGCACAGAACACAGTCGAATCCTTGGTAACCCTCTCCCTGCAAACATCCACTGCCTCCATGGTATGAAGGTGTTTATCTTGCAAATGCCTATAGAACCCAGAACGACTAAGCCCTCTGCCCCCAACTCCATTGTTGTAGCCACCAAGGTGCTTATAAGGACAGTGAAACAGGGCATCATTCAAAACTCCCTCCCCTTTCTCAGCTGAACAAAGAGAATCTGAGCAAAATCTTGTTCTAGGCATACTGGTAAGAAGGAACCAAACTCACTACAGGAACCTAAAAACAGATGAAAAGATAGGCAAACACAGAAAAGGCATGTAGCTAATCCAGAAGTAAACTGAAATTGAGTTAACTGTGAGTGTGTCTTAGGGATAATCTCATACGCCAGAAAGCAGTTGCAAAGGCTGAAATGTGTCTCTGAATGAACTCAGAAACCTCACAGCAGGAACCAAAAACAGATGAACACACAGACAGCCACAAGAAAGACCTGAAGATAAACGAGATGTAAATTGAAATTGAGTTGAACAGTGGATGTGTCTCAGGGAGAATCACATACACCAGAAAGCAGATGCTAAGAGGAAAACTAAGCTTGAATAACAAATATGCTGAAAAGGTCGGTAAAAGTGATTCTTGAGGGACACAGCCGCAAAATATGGAATCCACAAGGCAGGCCTAGAGCTAAGCAAGCCACAAGCTGAACACCTACCCCTTTCTGAATAGAAATGCCTAATCTAAAGAAAAGGGAATCACCTACTTTTTAGTTATAGTCATGACTAGCCATACAGTTCTGCAGTCTCATCATGAAGACGAACGTGTCTCCTCCCAACTCCCCTAAAGTCGTAAAGGCGAGTACTTCTAGGCCATATCCGTGCTCGTTGCATTTGTCCAAATATTTAATACATTTACGCGCGACAGCGTTAGAGATGGCGATCCCAGGCGTAAACGCTACCCTCTCACCTCCTGCAAAAGGGGACACCCCCGTGACACACATCTCGACCCCCTTCCCAATTGTATACAAGAATATCAGCGGGCCTAAGAGCGCTTGCATTGTCCGATAAGAAACCCATCTTGACTTCCTTACGGGCCAAGACACCTGCTTTAAAACACATATCTGCCATCACGTCTCTTATTATTATTATTATTATTATTATTATTATTATTATTATTATTATTATTATTATTATTATTATTATTATAAAAGGTATTTGATTAGATGAAAAGAGTGATTTACAGAGAGATGGTAAGAAGCCCAAGCACAAGAGATTTGATTAATAATAATAATCTTATTATTATTATTTTCTATTATAAAAGGGATTTGATTAGATGAAAAGAGTGATTTACAGAGAGACGCTAGGAAGCCTAGCTACAAGCTGGGCAGCCACCCCTTTTTGAATGGAGATGCATATTCTGAAGAACAGAGAATTACAGATTTTATAATTGTAACTGAAACTAGCAATGCAATTCTGCAACCTCTTTACAAAAGCTACCTTATCCTCGCCAAGTTCCCCCAGGGTAGTCAAGGCTAGCACACCGAGGCCATATCCGTGAACGACACATTTGTCTAGGTATTCGTTTCGTTTGTGAGTAATGGCGCTCAAAATGGCTTGCCAAGGCGTGTGATTTGTTCTCTCCGCAACCAGTGAAGGGGGACACCCCAGTAACATCGAGACAGACGTCATGACTGTTCTCCCAGCTGTATACAAGGATGTCCGCTGGCCGTAAGGAATTCTCGTCGTCTGATAAAAATCCCAATTTGACTTCTTTGCGTGCGGACACTCCGGCTCTGAAGCACGTGTCCGCAAGCACATCTCGGACCAAGTAGTGCCTGAACTTTAGGCCCACTTTGCTGGCACAGCGTAAGGCATGGTCTTCGAAGACGTACATACCTCTACCGCAGCTGGGACATAAGCTGCTCTCTTCGAACATGGGTATACCAAGTCTGTATCTAAGCACTTCCCGGAACTGCCGAGGCCTAATCGACTAGTTGGGCACAACTATGGGAACTGCTTTGAGGAAGTATTGGGCATGATTGAGTTTGGTGCATTGCCATAGGATACTGTCACGTTCAGACATGGTGCATTTGCTGGATATATTCTCCTTAACATCATCAAAGTAGAGGACTGTCAATGAGTGCATTGGGCTTGGGGCAATAACTTGGATGTTCAAAGAAGAAGTCAAGCCACAGACCTGGATGAAACTGGACAGAGCGTGCTGGTAGCTGTGATGTGTGTCTGATGTCATCTGAGCTCTGAGGATGGTGTTCTGCACCTGTTTGGTCTGAACGCAAGAAGCAAGATAACTATAGTGGCTGGTCTCCTCCATTGTGTAAACACCCAGACCACCATCCTTCATTGGCAAAGGTTATCAGGCGCTGCTGGAGTGGACCAAACCCAGCACCATCTCTTGTGACCAAGTGCTTAGGAACTGCTAGAGATACTAATCATAGTGGGATGCAGAAAGATGAAGAGTCCAAGGCCTGGTAGTCCTCATTGTGAAGTAAAGTCTGGAGACACCAACATAATCGTGCAGGAGGAGTAGCTCAGATTGTGGGTCCTGCAACTTCTTCAGGGTCTCCATGAGCTGGAGTGTCTTCACCACTCTGCCCTGCACAAAGTCACTACAAAACTTTGAGTCCAGACTTACTGGACCCCCAAGTAACTTAACCCCCAGCACAGGCCTACTAATGTAAGCTGGGAAGATCCCCTCCATCAGGCTTCTGGGGTCAACATTAGGAAAAAAAAAGCTTTGTATTGGTGATGTTAAGAAGCATCCCCCTCCTGCAACCTTTTGCCTGAATGATGCCCAGGGCTTTGGCAACCTCCATAGTGTCACCAGCAATAGTATCATCATCTAGGTACCATGTATGTAAGTCTAACGTGTATTCTGAGGATATTCGGTTGATGAGAGGGTGCAAGGTCATAGCAAAAAGTAAGGGGCCTAGGGGGTCACCTTGTTGGAATCCTTGTGCTGACTTGAGGATGTTGTCATTGTAGTAGAGCTTAGCTGGTTTGGCATAGCAGAAATCCACCCACCTGGAGATGCTTGGGAACTTATCTTTGACTTCTTTGATCATGGTAGATTTATCAACCATATTGAAGGCATATCTGAAATCAATAAGGAGCATGCTCTTGTTTAGGGAATTACCTTGTAGCTCCATTAGCCTGTTGGCAGAGTACAGGATGGCTTCCCCACCACATTGGACCGCCACACCAAACTGAAAGTCACCAAGGTATGTAGACATTTCTTTGCAAACATCAGAGGCAGCAAGTTTTGAACACAGCCTCCTCCATATTGTGCCAACTTATATAGGCCTTAGCCCTCCATTTGGTTCGAGCAAGGGTGTCAAGGGGGCACTGGCAATATACTCCCCTAACACAGATAGGCACTTCCCTGCTAACCATAAGTTAACCACCCATGTTGTAGAAGTTAATAGTTCATCTGCCACTGCTGAAGCTGGACCACATAGGGCATCAAGGAGATGTTGATCCCTGAGACCATCCCTCCCACAGAAGGTCCCTTTGGGGAATCCTTTAATAGCATTCAGGACTGCACTTTTGTCTACACTAAGGGCTTCATCTTGAAATGGTTCTGCAGGGATGGAAAGTGGAGGAGCACTAGGGTGTTTCTGACTCAGGTCCAATAGGGTGGGTGGGGAATTGAAAGCAATTCCATTAGAGGCCAACACCTTAATAGAAGTTGTGTATTGTCCATAACTTAGCTTCTTCTTGCAAGCAGAAAGGTTAGAACCACCAGACTTCTTTTTGTTGGTCCTGCCCTTTTGAAGTTGCTTTGACTGATCCAGGAGAGTGTGCCCCATACTGAGGCATCCATTGTCATTCCACTGAAGCAGAGCCTGATTTATACTGCTTGATTGGAGCCTTCTTCTTGTCTCTGACCTCTCTTCCATTGTGTTTTTAGGATCATATAGGCTTAGGGTGCATATAGGTAGAAGGAGAAGATGTAGCCACACAAACAGATCAAAGGGATTAACAATGACCTTGTCCAGGGTAGCCTTTAAGGTTCTGGAGAAGTTGAGCCTGCATTGGGGGGGATGTTGACAACAACTAGCAGTTCTTCTGGAGGACCTGATTGAGAAAACCCAAGGATAGACCAGCCGGTGCCTCTGGTTCCACTAAATCACTTGGCTCAGAGATAGTAGCTTGTGTTTTTCTAAGCCATGCACCAGGAAATCTGTTGATAACCCATTGTAGGGCCCGGGGATGAAATTCCCTTCATGCATTCTACATGGTCTTCTCCAGGAGTAAATGTGCATGCATTGAGTGCACAAGCACATCTGTAATCCAGACAAGACAAACTCCCAGGCATTATAAACAGCAACATCAGTGTTGATCCTATCTCTACACATGGATTTGGCCTCCTCAGTTGAGAGGTGTTTGTCATGGAGGTGTCTGTAGAAGCTTGTTCTACTCAAGCCCCTCCCCCCCCCCCCCCTCACTCCATTGTTACACCCATCGAAATTCTTGAAGGTTCATTAGAAAAAGAACTCATTATGATGGCCCCCTATGTCATCTCCTGCTGGATCCTGGGAAGTGTCAGAGAACCTAGTTCTAGGCATGTTGTGAAAAAATGAACAAAAGGGAGAAAAGGGGTGGAATTGGCTAGGATGAGACCACAAAAGGATCTCAGAAAGGCCACAAAAAAGTAATTTATACAGACAAATTTCATATCAAATGGAACCCTAAAAACTAACCCTATCGGAGTATATACAAGTGAGACCCTAACAGCTGGTTTCTTAATTGACGGAAAAGAAGAAGAAGAATAAGATGATGCGAATTTCATCATACCTGAGGAGGAAGAACAATGGTCGGCTCGAATCGCAGCTCCCCCATTTCCCTCCATCACCCTGTTCTTCCCCATTTCTACCCTCTCCGGAGCTTCTCTCTCCTACACGACCCATTATTACTATTATTATTATTATTATTATAAAAAGAGATTTTATTGGATGAAAAAAGGTATTCACACTGAACCAGAAGGAAGCCTAGCCACAAGCTGGGCTCCCACTCCCTTTTGGATAGCTAACCCTAGTCTGAAGAAAAGAGAGTTGTCGATTTTTTGGTTGTAATCAAAGCTAGCTATACAGTTCTGCAACCTGTTTACAAAAATTATCGTGTCCTCTCCTAGTTCGCCTAGGGTCGTGAAGGCCAACACACCAAGTCCGTATCCGTGGGCCTCACACTTATCCAGGTATTTATAGCGTTTCCGGGTAATAGCGTTCGAGATGGCTTGACCGGGTGAAAAGGCGACTCTCCCTCCTCCTGTGAAAGGGGACACTCCGGTGACGTCAAAACATACATCCCGTCTGTTCTCCCAATTATATACAAGGATGTCCGCTGGCCGTAGGGAATGCTAATCGTCAGCTAAGAAGCCTAGAGGCACCTCTTTCCGCACTTCCACACCTGCCATGAAGCACATTTCAGCGACCACGTCTCGGACCATGTCATGCCTGAACTTAAGCCCCACCTCGCTGGCGCAGTGAAGAGCATGGTCACCAAAAAAATCCATCCCTCTTCCACAGCAAAAGCATACAATGTTCTCCGCGAACAAATGAATACCAAGTCTGTAGGATAAAACGGCCCAGAACTGTCGAGGCCCAATTGATTGGTTGAGCCCAGATATGGGGATCGCTTTGAGAAAATCTTGAGCTTGGTCCATCTTAGTGCATTGCCATAAAATGTTGTCCCGGTCAGATATATTGAACCTGGAGGGGATACTCTTCTTAACAACGTCGAAGTAGTGGGATGCCAATGTGCGCATTGGGCTTGGGGATGTCGCCTTGATGTCTAAAGAAGAAGTAAGCCCACATATTTGGTTGAATTTTGACAATGCCTGCTGGAAACAAGGATGACTATCTGTTGTCTGGAGGGATCCAAGGATCAAGTTTTTAGCTGGAGTGTCTGAGTGTAGGAGGCCATGTAGCAGTAATGGGCTGTATCCTACATGGTGTAAACACCAAGCCCACCGTCCTTCATTCGTAAGGTAGCGAGGCGCTGTTGTAAAGGACCAAACCAAGGCTCATCTCACGTTAAAAGATGTCTAAGGAACTGATGTAAAATATGGTCATAATGGGCTGTAGGTGACTGGAGGGCCTAAGGCTTAGTGGTCCTTATAGTGAAGTATAACTTGGATACTCCAGCACAGTTACGAAGGAGGAGAAGCTCACATTGCGGATCTTGTAGGGACTTCAGGCTCTCCATAAGATGAAGAGCCTTCTCAACCCTGCACTGCATAAAGTCACTGCAAAATTTGATGTCCAAGCTAACTGGGCCACCTAGCAACTTTAACCCAACCTTAGGTCTGCCAATGTCTGCTGGGAAGGTCCCCTCCTCCAAGCTTCTGGGGTCAGTTTGTGGCCAGAAAACCTCAGTTTTGGAGATGTTGAGGAATAACCCTCTCTTGCTACCTTCAGACTCAATGATGTTGAGAGCCCTAGCCACCTCCAAGATGTCACCAGCTATGGTTCCATCATCCAGATACCATGCCTGCATATCTAAGTTGCATTCTAAGACAATTTTGGAAATGAGGGGATGAAGGGTTAAGGCAAAGAGCAAAGGTCCCAAAGGGTCACCTTGCTGAACCCCTATTGCGGACTGAAGGGTGGAATCATTAAAATATAACTTGGCGGGTTGAGCATAGCATAACTCAACCCACCTTGAGATGCTGGGGCACATGACCCTAACTTCATTTACCATGGCTGACATGTCGACCAAGTTAAAAGCATTTCTGAAGTCTATGAGAAGCATACACTTGGTGAATAATGTATCTTGCAACTCCAAAAGTCTGTTGGCATCATGAAGGATTGCTTCCCCGCCATATGGAACTCCAACTCCCAGCTGGAAATCCCCAAGATATTCTGCCATGTCTTTACAAACAGCTGAGGCTGCCAATTTGGAGCATAATCTCCTCCAGATGGTCCCTACAGCTATGGGCCTGATCCCCCCACCGGATTTGAGCAAGGGAGCAAGCGGGGCACTAGAAATGTACTCCCCTAACTCAACTGGACACTTCCCTGCCAACCAAAGATTGACTACTGCTGTGATGGAGGTGAGCAGTTCATCTGCTACAGCTGAGGCAGGGCCACAAAGTGCATCAAGTGTTGTGCCCTAAGAGCATCCCATACACATAAAGTACCTTTGGGGAATCCCTTAATAGCACTTAACACAGCACTACTATCCACCCTGAGTGCATCAACCTCAACAGGGACAGCTGGAATGCTAGGTGGGGCTGCACTGGGATATTTCTGCCTGAGCTCTAAAAGTGTGTCTTGTGTGTTAGGAGCCACTCCACTGGAGGATAATACTTTGATGGCGGTTGTGTATTGTCCATAACTCAACTTCTTCTTGCAAGATGCTAGGTTGAAGACACAAGTCCTTCTTTTGTTAGGTGTGCTCTTCTGAAGATTCAACTGCTCAAGTAGGGTATGCACCAAATTGAGGCAGCCATTATCATTCCACTGGAGAATGTCCTGAGTTATCTTGCTGGATTATAACCTCCTTCTGGTGCCTAAACTTTCCTCCATTGATCTTTTGGGGGAATATAGGCTCAAGGTAAAGACTGGAAGGAGGAGGAGGTGTATCCAACCATCAAGCTTATGTAGGCTGGCTATAACTCTATTTAGAGTGGACTTCAGAGTTCTGGAAAAACTTAGCCTACATGAGGTTGGGATGCTAGCAACAGTTGTGATGTTGGTCAAGGTGATAGAAGGCTACACTACCAAGACACACATCTAGAGGATGAAGAATATCACTAACTAGGACATCTACAAGGAGAGCACATCCTGCATGCACTCAAACAAACCCCACGAGAACCAGACCAAATAGGGACTCAACCGCATGACCCCCCATACATACGTCAGCCACCTCTCCGAAGTGAGTATACTGAGTACACAGAGACTCTCCACGAAGAGACGTAAAGAGTTAAGTACATCGAAGAAGTTGATATCCTTGATACACAACCTTGTGTTCACAATATCCAGTTACCTATCACACGAGAAGTATGCAGGAGGCCAATATCATTACCTGCCAGGTCTCTCAACCTTCACCTATTTGACGGATCTAAGTAATGCTATGGAACATCTGCTTCGCCTCATAATAATATTAAATAAGTACATGATGCATGAAGATGTGTGTATACAAGAATTCAAAAAATCGTTAACAGGTGACGCTCTCAAGTGGTTAATCATATTTCCCATGAGCAAAGGTTTCACTCTAACCAGACCCAAAGTTCAACATTTGATTTGCCAACAGTTGATGTGGATTTTAGTTGTGGTAAGAATGGGTTTTAAACTATCGAACTTGTGAAGATTGATTTTAGATTTAATAAACTACTTTTTAAACTAGAAAATATACACAAAAGATGAAAGTAATATTCACAAAAACTAAGGTTATAGATTTCTCCATTGACCAATTAAAGTGATTCAATCTAATCAATATTCATGCAATTTTTTACGTTTATAGTGATTCTAATATGTTACAAAAGTAGACTTTCAAAGTAACAATTATAAATCGAAAGTATAGAACATCAAAAACCCTAGGCTAAGCATGCTCTACCAAAAGAAATCACAACTGCTTAATAAAAATCCTTAAATCAATTTTTACTCAAAGCAAATAATCAAAAAAAAATTTGCAAAAATCAATTAAAATAGAAATATACCACTTTTCTTGGAACAATAGCTTCCTTCGTCGCCTCAACAAAGGGGTTTATCTCCTCATATTAATCACTTGCTCAAAATAATGGTTCATGGCTCAAAGTGTATACAAATGATGAAAAAGAGTGAAAATAATAGAAACAGCGAGTTTGCAACGTTTATAAGCGTTACAGACTCACTTTTACAAAGGCAAGATAAATGTTGCAAAGTTAAAAGCTTTAGCAGCAGAATCTTCAACTTTTTGGCCACAGAAGCTTCAACCTTTTAGCAACGATTTCTTTATCTTCTTCATCACGAGCAGATTTTTCTGATTTTTGATTTCTTCCTCTCTGGCCTCTCCCATCCCCTCCCCCTTAATTAATTCCTAGCTTCTTTTATTTATAGTACAATGATTAACACTTCCCAAATCTTCGAAAATTACTGAGAAAAAATCTTCCGAGATTATTTTCTTCCTCTCAACAATCAATCTGCGTGATGTTATTACCTTCTCACAACTAACCAGTAATATTCTCTCGCTATATCCAATTTTAAGGAGATATTATCTCCTTTATTACAACAGATTTTTAACCAAGTAGCACCCGGGATTAAACTTCATTCCTTTTTACAGCGAAACCCGTGATTTTGAAAGATTCTGTTTTGATTCGTATATGTTTAAGTTGTCTACAACTCTTGCTTTTATGGCAAGAATATAATCTATGTTTTAACTCTGCAAATGGACCAAAAATACTCTCCAAATCACGTGCAAGAATATTCAGTTGAGAGAAGATATTTTTTTCCCGCCAAGATTTTTGCTTTTGAATTTTGAAAATGAAGGGGGTGTCCCTATCCAAAGTACAGGTGCCTTTATTATTTCTTTTTGGGTGCCTTGATCAATTTTGAGGGTGTTTTGATCAATTTTTCCACAAAAGTTTATTTCTCTAAAAAACACCTACAAACACATAAATAACAATATTAATACAAAAATATAAAATAAAAATAAAGAATTGAGGAAAAATTTAATCATTTGTCAAGCGTTTCCGAATGGATTACTTGAAGTATAACACACAGATCCCAGATAAGGAGTTCGTGCGACTCTGCTCTGCAGCATTATCTAAGAACATACGAATGATATTTGAAAACGCAGACATCACTAGTGTTGCTGAACTAGAGGAGGTAGGTTCACGAGATGATAGCATAGCAAAGGAATCCAACATAGATCCAAAGGTGTGGCCTTACATTACCTCCTATGAAAATGATAAAGGGACTCGACGGAGATGCCCATCTAATAAAAATGACAATAGGCAGCAAACGCAATTCAAGTACAAACACGGAGAGAAGAACCACTAGAATTTCCATGTGTGTTAAATGGAGCACTTACTGCAGTAAAGGAATAGATTCAAAATAATGATATCAAATTACCACCACCACTGAATAAGCCTACCGAGCAGGATAAGCGACATGCGAACTATTGTTTCTTCCCCGGGAAAGTGGAACACCCAACTAAGGAGTGTAAGACACTAAGATGGCGGTTTCATAATTGTATGAGGAAAGGCAAGGTTGATGCTAATGGGAAATCAATTTCTGACAACACCAAGTGTTATGCCCACCCATGAACAAAGTGAAAAGGATATAGGCCACACAACATACAAAATGGAGTGGTGGGACGGAAACTTGATAGGAGGAAAGATCAACGCTAGCTGCAACACAAGTCGTCCAAAGACCTCTTATATGTAAGAACTTGAATCTCATAAATAAAGTAATTTTCTTTTAGCACAATATAAGCTTGTATTACTTTCGATTATGATCCATTGGTAAAAGCCTTAAGATGAATGAATACCCTAAGATTGGTGGATGCTCTAAGATGAGTGGATGCTCTACGACGAGGGAATGTTCTACGGCGAGGGAATATACGACGAAGGACTGCTCTATGACGAGGGAATATTATACGACGAGTGGATGCTCTAAGACGATGGAATGCTCTACGACGAGGGAATCCTCTACGACGAGAGAATGCTCTGCGACAAGTGGATGCTCTACGACGAGTGAAAAAAAAACATAACAAAAAAAAATATTAAAAAAAACGAAGTTAGATGACTACCTGCGACTCTAAAGGGCGAGAAGGAAAGTATATAAAGTGATAAGAAGAGTTAGGACCCAACTCTGCAAGTTTAAGAAAGCGAAGAAAATAATAATCAAACAGAAATGAGAAGCATGTGAAAGAAACATAATCAAATATTTATAGGCTTAAAGCAATAAAGAGACAGTGAAAATAAAAATCGTACCGGAAAAATTGGGGATTGGACCATGATCAGGAGTCTCGCCGTTATACCCCTCGGTCGTATGGGAACCAAAAATATCTGGATAATCTTCAGAAACAACAAGAGTGGGGACTTTACGAGGATTACACCGACGTGGACTGATTACGTCTTTAGTAGCAGCCTACAAAATATATGCATATATATTAAAAATACTAAAGATGATAAAACACGTGTACACGGAGCGACCAAATAAAGATAAATATTTTCATGATTTTTTTTCCTTTTCAAAAAAAGGGGGGGAGGGGGCGGAGGAGGAGTACCACATACCTCAGGTGTGACAGATCAAAGCATCATGTGCTTGACGCACTGAAAGCACTTTTTTAATATGATCCTTAGTACCATCAGAGGAAACTCAGACATATCTTTATGCGCCCACGATGATTCATGAAAGGGATATCAGGCGCAGGAACATGTACGGGAGAAGAAGAACAGAAATCCACCATCGTTTCATCTCACGAGCCCAAAATTTACGCCAACCATGAGTCATCGTCAAGGAACGATCAATGACAGGATATTGACGGTGAGCAGCAAAAGTGCTAAGAAAGTCGTATTGGAACATAAGACAAACTGATCAAAACTAGCGTCTATATCACAAAGAGTGATCAGAGTATGCGAAGTAACGATTGTAAACATCATTGATCAAACCCAACTTGTCGTGCTACACGTTCTATATTGTAGGACTTGGCAAAAAAAAACGCACCCCGAAGAAACCAGGCAGCGGACCAGAAATGGTTGCAGCGAGGAAGTCCCAATCAGGACCAATGCCAGTGTCTGGACTAATGTGGGCCCAATGATTGGTTTCCTGAACAATGAAAGTATAAGTATCAAGACCACACACACCATCATTGTATAGACAGAACGCAAATGCTTCAACAACGTGCATAAGATCACCTAAGTCAAAGTCACACCCCGAAACATCAAGATAGCTATGGTCAACACTTCATCCTTAAGAACGTCCTTTTTAGGGTATTCAAATAAACCATGGTTAAGCCAATAAGCTAAGAAGGCAGCAAACTCAGGGCGATTACTAACGGCATGTAACTCATGAAAAGACGTTTGAAAAATACAGGATCACGAAACAGCGGATATACTCGGGGACTTTGCAACACTCAGGGACTTAGAGATGGTAATACCAAGAATTCCGGGGTATATGATTGCCGGATAGCCTGACGCCTAACCGAACATCCACGTTACTTAATGTAGATTCCCCAAAATTAAAAGAAGGATAAAATAGGGATTTCTCCTAAAAATATACTTATACGCATAAAAAGTGAACGACAAAGAGGAGGAAGTGATGAATGATGGCGTGCATTGGACGAGTGTCTGCATGAAGGGGTCCTTCACAGGGAAAGAAGAAAGAGAAAGAGAAAGAATGAAGAGGGAAAGAGAAAGAAGAGAGAAGAAGGAGAAAGGGAAGAAGAGAAAAAAAGGAAAAGAATAAGGGGAGATTTCCATGTGAAGGGGTCCTTCATGCGGAAAGAATAGAAAAAGGGAAAGAAGAGAGAATGAGGAAAAGAAGAAAAAGGGAAGATTTCCGTGTGAAAGGCTCCTTCATGCGGAAAAAGAAGAGAAAGAAAGGTGGAAGTGGGAGAGGTTGTCGCGTGATCAACTGATAGACACATTTTAGTGTCTAATTTGCACCTTAATTTCTAGTGAGTTAGTATTCGATTTTGTGTCTATTACGTGTTTTATTGCTTTTGTAGGTACATTAGAAGAATAAAGATTTGTGGAAAAATTGGCTCAAAAAGTGTTCAAGGCACCCGGGAAAATGGATCAAAGCACCCACACTTTGGATTGGGGCACCCCTGGATCGGGTCAACCCAGTGGGTCAACCCAGCGAGCTGGATCGGGCCGAGTCACCGGGTCAACTCATCGGACTCGACTGTTTTTACTGGCAACACAAAAGCAACGTGAAATTTGATTTCTTTTGCTTCCAGATTATTCCAAATGTTAGTAGATAACCCACACAAGTTAGAACAATCGAGAAACAGCAAAAAGATCCCGTGAAATCAGTTGAAAAATCATGAACATGGCCGGAATTTGGTTTCGATTAGGATTGGGATTTGTGGACTGTTCTAGAGAGTTCTATTAGGTTTAGAACTCTCTCTAGGGTTTCTACTATCTATAAATACCAAGAGAAGCCAAGAGAATCGAGTACAAAAGCTCAGAGAAGATTTTAGAGAATTCCGGTCACTATTCCGTCACCGCCGACGAGCTGCTGCTGCACCGGCCGGCTGTTCTTCATCCATCACTGCCGGAGAAGAAGACTCAGTAACATTTATAAGTGTTGCTGATTTGAATTTTCCTGTTGTCTATTGCTTCAAACCATTTGTTGCTTAAACTTTTCTGTAACAGCTGAACCCTCTCCTGTAACGCTTATAAGCGTATCAAATCAGCTGTTACAACGTTATTCAACCTTGTAATCAATATTTTGAGCAATGAAATCAACTTTTGAGCAAGTTTTCTTCACCATGAGCTAAGTCTATTTACTGGGATGATGGATAAGGTAATTTTCTCAATTTTATGTGATTTAATTATTTTCTAATAATTATTTATAATTCTTTTATCATTAAAATTGCATAGTTTTGAATAGTAAAAACGGTTTTCTTTCAACAGTTGTGCTTTTGCTTGATGGATTATGCTTAGTTAATTAATTTTGATAGTCCATGCTTGTGATTTACCTCTGTTTGTTAGCATAACAAAACCAATTTTGGCAATTATTTGGGCTTCAATTAATTTAAAAAGAATTATCTGATTAATCACATAGGTTGTTAGAATTACCTGATTCCTGATTCCTGGTATTTTTAAAATTATTCAAAAATCATCTTTAGGTTATTTAGTCTTTTTCTTACTTCTGGAATTTTCTAGAGTTAATTAGAATCATTATTTTCTAAAATCATTACCTTCACAAGTTCGAGAATCGAACCTCTTTTTACCACTATATAAAATCAAATCAATTTTTGGCGCCGCCGACGCGGACTTGTTTTTAGGTTTAGGGTTTTAGATTTATTTTTCAGGTTTTTATTTTTAGTTTTATTATTTTACTTTGTTCTATTTTACGTTTGTTTTGGTATTTTTCCTTTTTACTACAGGTTCGATTTTGATCGAAAAGAGATTACGCCCAAGTTTTGGAGTTAAAGCTAAAGACTTGGAATTAAAAAAGGGAAAAGCTTAAACAACGAAAAAGAAGATCGAAGATTTTATTTTTTTTAAATTAGATTTTTAGTTTATTTTAATTAGTTTTAATTAGTTTTAATTAGTTTTAATTAGTTTAGAAAATTGTATTAGGGTTTTTATTAATTCTGTAATTTTTATTTTATTTTTGGACACTTTTGGACATTTTTAAACCCTACGGAAGGGTAATTTTGAATATCAAACTGTGTGCAGGGACGGACGACAATTACGATATTGTCTCGGCCCCTCGGGTTCGCACACTATTAAAAAGGATATTAGTGGCCCGAGTCGACTTCAACAGTTCGTCGCCCGTCTAGAACGGGAGGTAAATTTCGATCAACCCACGAATCTCCTGTCAGTGGGTTTTCTGGACGCCTTTGTATGCATATATGCTGAGGACTGAATACGGAACTTAATTTCTGCATAGTAAAGGGCAAGGCCTGGCCA
>JAJJMC010021110.1:0-19430 GCA_023531435.1 Papaver californicum | reverse complement strand
ACGAAAGTAGTGTGATATTGACATTAGGCCAGTGCTGTAATAGGCACTAAAATTAGGTAAGATCAGGGAAATTTGTCTTGGAATTAGGTCAGCACCATAGAGTAGTAATGCAGGAGCCGTATTAGTGGTGAAGATGTATAGAAAATTGGCGCTAGAGAGGCTGGCGACGTGCAATAGGGTAGCGCCAATACTAGCCAAGTGTTGGGTAAAAGATTGGTGCCAATATTAGGCTGGCACCGTATAGTATAGTATCCCAACTAGGCTGGCGCTGTGTAGAAAGATGTTGGTACCGTGTATAGCGTTTGGCGCTGGCATTAGACCAACGTCGTGTATATGTAGGTTTGTCGTTAGCCCTAGGCTAGCACCGGGTAGGATATTGGCACTGGTGTTAGGCCAGCGCCGAGAAATATGGTGCAGGGAAGTTCAGGATGGTTTCGATGTAGTTTAGGCTGGTGTCAAAGTAGTTTCGGTCGACGCCAGCCTACTTTAGGTTAGTGTCATCCTAGTGTTAGTGCTAGCCCCATGAGTGATCGAGCACTCCATGCTATTCACGCTTGGTATTATTGGCTTTTTCCTCTGATGGAATGAGTGTTTATATCTGCATAACCATCGAACTGGCATTTTCATCGAGGCACGATAAGAAGACCATTATTAGTACATGATGTCAAGGAATTCATCCAGAGAATTATTACACTTGAAATAGGTTCAAATTTTCATATATAGTGGATAACCCATCTAAGAGCTTTGATATTCACTTGAGAACGAAGCTAAGGCAGAGAGTAACACAATAACTTAATTATTCTGAATTTATGTATTATGATTAATAAAAGAACTTATAGGGGGATTGCGATAAACACTAGTATCATTCGAGAATCAATTTGGGGATTTAATAAAAAAAACAAGTAATGAGTCATATAATACAGATAGTTCATCCAGGTGAATCTCTAATATATATATATATATATATATATATATATATCGAGAAAGAGAGGCTATAGGGATCAGTATAGAGCACGTATTTCCATTGGTTGACTTGAGACTGTATAATACTAATTCTTTGCGATCTTCAGATTATTCGTACAGACTGTATATTTTTAATATGGGACCAGAGAAATTTATAGTTTTCTCACGTGGATAAAAAACCACCATCAACATTAAGTCCCTGCTTAGTGCGGAACAGTAATGTTTCATAGTAAGCATAGATGGTGACAGTATGTCTAATAAATATCAAAAATTATTTCAAGAATAACTACTTAGATTTATCTCCTCCGGGTAATGTCCCTGACCCAGACTTGGGTAGAAGATATCCAGACCATCTTGAAAGAAATGCATGAAGGGGAGCACCAGGGCAAGAGAAAATTATTTCTCCAAGTCTATGAGAAATACTATTGTCCGAATATGGAGGACGACATGACTTCATTTGTTCAAAAATGTCACCAATGTCAAATCCACGGAAACCTCGTCCACACACCTTGCCTCCCTCTCACTCAGTAAGCATCCCTTGGCCATTTTATAGATGCGGACTTGATCTTGGTAAAATCAATCCATCCTCGTCAAAGCAACATGAGTACATACTCACTTCCACAGAGTAGTTCACCAAATGGGTCAAAGTTGTGCCTCTCAGAAGCACGATCAAAACAACCATATCATCCTTCATCAAAGAACATATTATATGCAGATTCGGGATACCAAAACACATCATAACGGAGAATGATACTCCATTGCCTATAGCCTTGTGGGCATACATAACTTCTCCAAGAAGTTTTATAGGGACATCACCATATTCTCATGTCTATGGGGCCGATGCAATCCTACCTGCATAAATTAAAGTCCTATCATCCAGGATCACAATAACAAGTGGGGTCAATTGGGACGAGTCTGAAATACCCAACTCCCGATTAGAAGATATAGATGTACTTGAATTCAGATGAGCCAGAGCAAAAAAATATGCGGAAGCTTATCGACACAGAATCGCCAGGGCATACTGCAAAGTTGTGCAACCACGGGTGTTTCAAGTAGGGGATCTGGTACTTCGCCTGCTCCAAAATGGAAAGGTCTTATGTAATCTCCAATGCCAATCGGATATTACAAGATCGTTACTATAAATTGAGGAGCCGTAGAGACAATCATCAATGGTAAATGACTCAAGGCATACTATTCCTAAAACACCTTCACCTTTCACAAGTTCAATATAACTTTAAAAATATATATGAGCTTTCAAATTCAAAGCCCACTACATTTATCCGAATCATCTGAAACATTCCTTAGTTAAACTATTCAAGAACCAAAAAAAAAAAAAAAAAAAAATAGAGAAGAAAATAACAGGAATGTTTCACTACTTTTCCTATAGCCTAAAAAAAATCTCTAAGTCAAGCAAAATTGCGGTTGTAAAAACTTCCCAACCTCTCTCTGTATCTTTCAATACGAGTCTGCATGTCTCGAGTCATCTCCTTAATATTGGACGACTCTTCCTTCAAGGACTTCTCCTCCGCCAAATCTGCTACATGACATTCTCTGACACTCTCCAGATATTAACGTAGCCAGTTTATGCTGAAACAGAGACCCTCACAAGTAGTCAACATCTCTTCCGACTCCTAGAGTTTTGAGTCCAAGATATTATACAGAGATGTGTTATCCATCTCGTCGATAATAGGAAAGATTCTGGTGACGGATGTTACGAGAATGAGAGGGTAATTCTTCAAAAGTTTTGTTGTAGAAATGTGCCTGTATTTCTCCCATATATTCGTGTAGAGGTCCACATGGCACTTCAGAACGACAAATCACCCTACCACTTCATACTTACGAGATAAGGATTCCATCTCCAACTCAAAGGGAAGCCCGGTGTTGGGGTAATCAAGAACATGAAGATTCAATTTGGTGTTTGTGATGGAAGTCATAGGATTAGAAAGATTCTTAGGATCATCATCAATATTTGCGTTACCATTCCCCGGTATAAATTCTCTATTCTCCTTAATTTCAACATGTCTGATCTCTATCTCCTGTTACAACCAAACAACCACGTGACTTTTGATGCGTCGGAAAACCGACTTTGTTTTACCGCAAGCGCGCAGTGTCGAAAGATGTAGACAAGAGCAAATACGGTTCGTTCCGACGAGGAGTTTATATTAATTAAAATAGTTTTTTAGGGTTTTTTTTATAAAGAATTAAATTAATGAGTGGATGAAAACTATTTAATAAAGTTGGAAAACAGTAAGAGGAAAACGTTAAGGTTCCGGGAATCCGTTGTAGATTAGGGTTTAATTGCGTTCGTCACAAAGGTTCTCGATTTTACTCATGTAAAATAGCAAATCTAGCTACTAATACACGAAAGATTTTTCGTTTAAGAATCAAAGAAAGAATTTTCAAAAAGAATTGCTTGTTCTCGACCTAAGGTAGAATTTTGAAGTACTAAGTATACGTGGCATAAAGAGTCAAAGAATATTCATAAAAACGATTTCATACAAGGTTTCAACGAGTTCTTCTACTAATCAAACAATGAACTATACGTGGCATAGAACATGAAAAATCATCGAGAAGGTAAAACATTGAGAGAGAGACAAAATAATGATATTAAGTTCATATAGTTGAAAACCCTAGTTTTGAAACACTAAGAAAACCGTCTCTACAAGTTCATCCTTTCGCCGTAACAAAGAGAATTAGCCCAACATGGCTTTCTCAAAAGCCATGAAAATTAATTAATAAGAAACATAAACTAACCGATGATATTCTCTATACGTCCAGGCCTGTCTCCAATTCCAGCGTCCAAAGAGTGTTCTCTGGCCTTTTTTTTGTCCGCGTCTGTATCTTCTCCTCTTGTTTCTGTCTATCCCTCTTCTGTGCGGCAACTCAAGGCTATATATAGCCAAAGAACTAAATCTTACACACAAACTAAAGTTTCATAATTTCACTTAAACACCGCCTTCCGTATCTCAACCATCCATCTATTAAGACCAACGGAAAAACATGCTCTCAATAGCCTGTTTTCTCGGCTAAATTCATCACCGCCCAAATAGAGTTTCCGTGTGAAGCACATCTGAGTTCCTTCCTGGATTGCCGCTCAAGTTACCTTATTCCAACCATTTGCGGACTGCTCTAACATCAATGACCGTCACTCACTGCCGTGAACTCCAATTCAACTTGATCACTTCTCAATTAAACCCATCAACTAACCAACAGTCCCTCACTGTTTTCTCGAGTTCATAATATCGAGTTGTTCTCTGCTAACCATCTATCAAGGAGAACCATCAGTAGCGTCTCTGCCATTGACTAATCACTGAGATTACTGCTTTCTTTTCCACCCTTGACTGTCATCACCATTCACTGTTGGTATTAAAACCCATTACTTCCATGAACATCATCGCACTCCTTCACATACTCCATCAATCACAAGCTCATCGCCATGACCAAACTACAACACCATGAATTCAACTCCATTAATCACCTAACTCAACTACCACCATTAATGGAAGTAACTCCATCTCATCAATCAATGGCAGCGTCCACACTCCACAGCTCAAGTCCCTTGTTGTCAACCACAAAAGCCAGTCGTGAAGAATGCAGGAAGAACAGGTCCCTGTTCTCGCGTGAAGAAGATGATGAAGGAAGTGATAGCCCCGAGAAGAAGAAAAGGTGTCATTAGTAATATTTAAACTTTGGAATCCCTTAGACAATGGTCAGGTGTCATTATAAATATTCTAAAATTTTTCTAGCGCTTAGCGGACTGGCTGGTGCCAATAGTAGTTCCCTTGAAATGACTATTTTGCCCTTAGTCTTTGTTTTGCTTATAACTTTCTCATACGAAGTCGTAATGCAATTTTCTACAAGATGGAGAGTAGAAATCCTGGAATAGACTAAGTTCCACTGGGCATCTGGCAATTCTTCTCTTGTAAAGCTTCATTTCACTTGTTTCAGAGATGTAACCTAATAAAATACATAAACTACAAAAGTAATACTAAATCCACATAAAATCTAGCAAATAAGTGTAAGAAAATGATACCTAAAATGTATAAATTATGCACTTATCAAATTCCCCCACACTTGCCTTTTGCTAGTCCTCGAGCAAACTACAAATCTAAACTAACCTAAAATACAACAACTCCCTTTCGTTGAGGAAACAGTTACACTTAGCATGTGTAACAAGCCTTTAAACCCCTAGGTGTTCCTAGCGGACGAGTTTTGTCTCGTGAGGGTTTACTAGAGATTTACCCACAAAACCTACTCCAACTTCTAAGTATTCCAAATCACCTGCATCCAAAGAGCTACAAAGACATAAAGTTTCTGCAAACTAATAATAAAAATTCAGATGTATTAAAGAACATTATTCTCATGCTTAACTCTTGAGTTAGGATAAAACCACCATATGGAAGAATTCAAAATCGAGAGCAACCGAATGTTTCTGCCTCACCAATAGGGTTTTATGAATTTGACACTCAAAGGACGCACTTTATGGTTCTCATGTGTGAAGGCAGGAATGAAGATAGAAATCTTGCACATGTTGAAGGGTAGGAAGGAAAATCCTTCCGAATTATATCCGAGTATCCCATAGATATGTGGGAGGAAAAATACCTGTTTTCTGATGATCTCTACGAAAGGAAATCAATCACTATGCGAGGATGGGAAAGCTCACTCACCTTCTCACCCAATCTACAATCAACACCACTCTCACAGCGTCCCATAGAAACGTCTTCGGCTTCAACTGTAGATGATGAACTCTTGAACTTCGTAGAACTCTGACAATTTATAACTCTTTTCTGCTCAAATTTTTGTTGCTTTTTTATAAAAAACTCATTTATAGATTTCTTCTTCCCCACGGCCTTAGTGAATAAATATAAAAACAAATGTACTCTAAAGTAATAAAAACAAATATATATATATATATATTTAGATATATATATATATTTTGAGATATATGAAGTACAAAATAAAAGAATAACAATGAAACTAATATGGCCGTGGAAAAAGGAATTTACCACTTGAATCTTCACAACTTATATTGTCTCGGTATCATAAACTTCTTAAAAATCCACTTCTTTTGATTTTTTCGCTTTTGTACTTACTTTTCAACCAGGATATTAAATTTTTCTCCTTGAATTGTTGCTTATAAACCTGAAACATCTTCAACTTTCTTAAAATTTATAATCATACGCTTGTTAATGATGATATGTTTCTATGGACCTGTTGTTGTCGAGAAAAATAGAGTGGTGCCAACTGCAAATCAGACTACAAGGTAAGGTTTTTTCACAATTCTGACGTCACCCTCGTGATTGATAGAATTAGCTTTCAAGAGATCAAAGTAGTGCTGAAATGGTGCGAGTTTGGATAGCTCATCATTCTACCCGGAATTTGCACAGATGAAACACTCTAAACGGATAATTGAAGGTTTGGTGCCTCACTCAGGGTATTGAATGATCACAACTCTAATAGTGAACTCTCCACTGGCGGTTTAAGTCCCTTTTTGTCATCTCTAGCCTCTTAACAACTAAGCACCCCGAATATAGTTCTCTAATACTTCTAAATTCAGTTATTTCGGTGAGAACTCTGTATGTAAACGTAGCTAGAAGTATACTAAGTAACTCTAAAATATCTAAAGTTGGAGGTTTAAATTCAATACTTAAGAAGCCTTAACACTCCCCCACACTTAAACTTTACATTGTCTTTAATGTAAACTAACTCATCCAATGTAAAATCAAGATGGGAAAACCTAAAATTATATAAAACAAGCAAAAACTAAAAAGATAAGGTGAAGGAAACAAATATGATGAGTTGACTCCCATGAAGCAAATGATACTTGTTTCCCTCATAGTATCATATATCAATAGCCGGAACAACTGTGGGTTATCTAGATCAAATAGTGCTATCACCAGTAAAAGGAAACTGCAACAGGCCAAGAAAAAGAACAAATCGAGCACACCCTTATCTAGTTTTCTATTTAACACAACTACTTCTAGCTGTGGTTCAGGTTCAGGCTCTATAAAAGGGTCTAGATAAAATATTTTCGTTTGATGGATTTCCTTATAGGTAAGAATCGTAAGATCAACAGGGTTAGGTTGTAGAGTCTGGAGAAACTCAACTAAGAACTTAGAAGCACATAATAATAACCTGAATAATCGTGGATCCTCAAAGTCAATCTGATTTGACTCACACAGTTGATTACTATGAAAATGGTCATTCTTAAGCAAATGTGTTGATTCTACTCTCCTAAAGTAATCAGGTTTAGTCTCAAAACTTAATAACTGACACATTCGAAATTCATATGTTCCCACATATGGAAGAAAATATTTTGGTGGGAAAACAAAGTTAATCTTGGTATTATCGCCTAGGTAAACCACATCGACCAGAGGATGTGTTTCTAACAACTGAACTTCTTTCTGGACATTAGGTTCAGGAAGTATAGTTTGAAGATGATCTTGCAAAATAGTAGAGGTGCATATGTCAAGTCCCAAGTCAGGGACCTTTCTAAGAGTCAAAGGTAAGGCACAGGGAGAATGATAATCACCCTCAAACTTAGAATTATGGGTGTCTCTAGATATACTAGTCACAATTTTCCTAATTCTAGATCGTCAGATTCTTGAAAATAGTCAATTGCTTCTTCTAAATTATGATCAGGTGGTGCATAATCTAACAAAGTTTTCACCTCATTAATAACACTATTATTCTCCATATCAAATCTAAAGTGGTCTAGGCATTTCTCTAATGGATCATCTATATGGTTCTGCAAATAAGTATCATGGACTATTTCATCAATTATGCAAATTGTTTCATGGTTGTCAAGATTTGGAGGAGAACGTGCGACATGAAAAATATTCACTTCCATTTTCCAATTACCAAAAGTAAGTTCTATAATACCATTCCTACAATTTATGATTGCATTAGAATTTTCTAAGAACGGTCGTCCTAAAATAATAGGAATATGACCACTAGGTTTTATCACAGGTTGGGTATCAAGAATTACGAAGTCCACAGGATGAACAAAACTATCAACATGTACAAGAACATCTTCTACTACTCTTCTAGGAATTTTAATGGACCTATCAGCCAATTGGAGTGTAACACTAGTGGGTTTCAAGTCACTAAGTCCTAATTGCTCATACACAGAATATGGCAAAAGATTTACACTAGCCCCTAAATCTAACAAATCATGTTCAATCTTGTGTTCTCCTATAGTGCAAGCAATAGTAGGACAACCAGGGTCTTTGTATTTGGGTGGTGTTTTCTGAGTAATAATAGAGCTCACTTGTTCAGCAAGAAAATTCTCTTATGAACATTTAATTTTCGTTTCACAGTGCACATATCTTTTAAAAACTTAGCATACATAGGAATCTACTTAATGGAATCTAAGAGGGGATATTGATTTTAACTTGTTTGAACACTTCTAAGATATCATTAGGGCTGGTTCCTTTCTTATGGGATACTACCCTTTGGGGGAATAGAGCACAAGGAACATAAGTGTTTTCAGATTCACCTTTTGCGGTTTCATTAGTTTCTTTTTGTGTTAAAGGTGTTTCCTGCGTAAAAGTGGGTGGGTTCCTATCTTTCTCTTTCTCCTTAGGATCACTAACATGGTTGTTGATGACTTGGCCATTTCTCAAGGTAGTGACGTCCTGGACATGATCTGAGGGATTAGCACTAGGTGTGCTTACCTCATAAGACCCCTTTGGGCTAGGCTGTGTTTGACTTGGGAACTGTCCCTTGTCTCTCTCACTTATTTGGCTAGCAAGCTGACCTATTTGTCCTTGTAAGGTTGCTATGGACCTTGCATTGTTCCTTTCTATATTTTCTAGTCGTTTTTGGGTGGCCTGCATAAAAATCTGAAGACTTTGTTCCATACTAGGTACTCTTTGGTTAGAAGAATCAGTAGGCCGGATGATTTCTTTGTATAACTACTAGTATTACTAGGTTGACCTTCATACTGACCTCTAGAACAGGAAAATTTATGGTGTCTTGCCCACCCTGGGTTGTACGTATTGGAATAAGGGTCAAATCTACGATGATTATCTTGGTAGAGAGCATGGACTTGTTTTCCACCATCGTCATGAATGACTTGGTCTACAGAGTCAACAAAAGGTTTAGATTTAGCACTATGTTCTAATGATTCAGTTCTTCTTGTCAAAGAAGTTATTTTACCGTCAGAGTCGAATTGGATATCAACTCTATGCGCCCCCTTTCTACTAGCCATTGACCTTATGGGTTCCTTAGCCTCCCACTCTTGGGTTTTATCAGACACATCATGCGAAAACTTATAACCCTCCTCAGCAATTTTATCAGCAAAATTACCACCACATAGTGATTCTACCATAGTCATTGTTTTGTGATCTAATCCTTCGTAGAGAATCATAGTGAGTCTCAAGGTATCGAATCAATGGTATGTATATTGCAGCAGAAGTTCATGGAACCTTTCTAAATAATCATGGAAAGATTCTCCATCTTGCTGCGAGAAACTATTAAGACTTTGACGTAAGGTTGTGGTTATATGCCTAGGAAAAAATTTATGCAAAAATAACTTAGTCATCGCATCCCAAGTTTGTATGGAAGAAGATGGTAAGGCATCAATCCACGATTCTGCCTTATCTTTTAAAGAGAAGGGAAACAATCTCAATTTCAAATATTCACCGGTCAAGTCTTTAATCTTCACAGTACCACATAGTTCCTCAAAGTCTCTAATGTGGTAGTAAGGGTTTTCATTTTCTCTGCCATAGAAGTTTGGAAAAGCCTGGATGGTATTAGTCTTAATTTCAAAGTGGGCTTTAGTGGTATGCAAAACAATGCATGACGGTTGAGAGACTCTAGTTGTGTACATGTAGTCTCTCAAACTTTTAACTGGAGGGTCTACACCCTCATCATCGGTTCTAGCCATGAATAATGGATTACTTCTAACAAGACGATTACCTGATGTCTATCCCAACCTACCGGTATATCGGGCATATACTAAAAAAAGAATAAAAAAATAAGTCCTAATCAAAATAAATCCTAATTGGAAGGGAATTCTTAAGCAATCACAAGCAAGGCTGACTCAACCAAATCAAATCTAGTGTATCTAGTAAAAAAAAAAGCATGATGGTTCCACTTAGATTGTTTCTAGACCAGCTTCTATTCCTTCACAAGGCAACTAGTTACAGTTCTAGAAACCTCTTAGAACGATCTGAATTAGATTAAGTAGAATAGAAACAGGATAAGCTCTAAGAAGCTTTGATAACCTGTCTCTTTGGCAACGTTTCCTTGGGTTACAAGGTGGCTCTAATCCACTTAAAATAATCTTTCTGAACTTCGATTTCGGCTAACAAAGTAACCAATACAGTACTTTTGAATGACTTTCCAATAAGCCCGTTACCGTATAGGTCTCGTTGTAGTCAAATTTTAAGGCTTAGGTTCGCGTTTGGTAGCGTGTTCCTAAAGCGGGCAAGAAGGAAACGGTGATGAAACCCGAGTCCTTATCTTGTATGGACAATTCTTTCCCTTTACTAAAAATAAATTTGTATTCAGTTCCTCAACATATATGCAAACAAAGGAATATAGTAAACCCACTTGCAGGGGATTCGTGGATTGATAGAGTTTTACCTCCCGTACCAGACGGACGACGAACCGTTGAAGTCGACTCGGGCCACTGACTCTGTGTCAGTGTACGAACCCAATGGGCTGAGACAATATCGTAATTGTCGTCCTTCCCTGTGCAGTTTATATTTAATACTACCCTTCCATAGGGTTTAAAAATAAAATAATAATGTCCGTAATGTCCCGAAGTGTCCAAAAATAAAAAAAAATTACAAAAATAATTAAAGATTTCCTAATACAGTTTTCTAAATTAAATTAACTAATAAAAATCCTAAAAAGTAAAAATTAACTGTTTGTCTTCTTCTCCGTTCTTCCAGTCTTAACTTTACTCCAAGTCTTTTAATCACCAAAATCTTTGGCTCAATTTCTTTTCGTTTCCGTTCCCAAAACCTGCAGGAGAAGATAAATACAAAAAAAAAACGTAAAATCGAACAAAATAATAAAAATCTAAAAGTAAAATCTAACCTAAAAAAAATCTAATCGAAAAACAACTCCCCGGCAGCGCCGTCAAAAACTTGATGCGTCGGAAAACCGGCTTTGTTTTACCGCAAGCGCACAGTGTCGAAAGATGTTGACAAAAGCAAATACGGTTCGTTCCCACGAGGAGTTTATATTAATTAAAATATTTTTTAGGTTTTTTTATAAAATATTAAATTAATGATTGAGTGAAAACTATTTAATAAAGTTGGAAAACAATAAGAGGAAAACGTTAAGGGGAATCCGTTCTAGATTAGGGTTTAATTGCATTCGTCACAAAGGGTCTCGATTTTACGCATGTAAAATAGAAAATCTAGCTACTAATACATGGAATATTTTTCGTTTAAGAATCGAAGAAAGAATTTTCAAAAAGAATTGTTTGTTCTCGACCTAAGGTAGAATTTTGAAGTACTAAGTATACGTGGCATAAAGAGTCAAAGAATATTCATAAAAACGATTTCATGCAAGGTTTAAACAAGTTCTTCTACTAATCAAACAATGAACTACACGTGGCATAGAACACGAAAAATCATCGAGAAGGTAAAACATTGAGAGAGAAACAAAATAATGATATTAAGTTCATATTGTTGAAAACCCTAGTTTTGAAACACAAAGAAAACCGTCTCTACAAGTTCATCCTTTCGCCGTAACAAAGAGAATTAGCCCAACATGGCTTTCTCAAAAGCCATGAAAATTAATTAATAAGAAACACAAACTAACCGATGATATTCTCTTTACATCCAGGCCTGTCTCCAATTCCAGCGTCCAAAGAGTGTTCTCTGGTTTTTTTTTTGTCCGCATCTGTATCTTCTCCTCTCGTTTCTGTCTATCCCTCTTCTGTGCGGCAACTCAAGGCTATATATAGCCAAAGAACTAAATCTTACACACAAAATAAAGTTTCCTAATTTCACTTAAACACCGCCTTCCGTATCTCAACCATCCATCTATTAAGACCAACGGAAAAACATGCTCTCAATAGCCTGTTTTCTCGGCTAAATTCATCACCGACCAAATAGAGTTTCCGTGTGAAGCACATCTGAGTTCCTTCCTGGATTGCTGCTCAAGTTACCTTATTCCAACCATTTGCGGACTTCTCTAACATCAATGACCGTCACTCACTTCCGTGAACTCCAATTCAACTTGATCACTTCTCAATTAAACCCATCAACTAACCAACAGTCCCTCACTGTTTTCTCGAGTTCATAATATCGAGTTGTTCTCTGCTAACCATCTATCAAGGAGAACCATCAGTAGCGTCTCTGCCATTGACTAATCACCGAGATTACTGCTTTCTTTTCCATCCTTGACTGTCATCACCATTCACTGCTGGCATTAAAACCTATTACTTCCATGAACATCATCACACTCCTTCACATACTCCATCAATCACAAGCTTATCGCCATCACCAAATTACAACACCACGAATTCAACTCCATTAATCACCTAACTCAACTACCACCATTAATGGAAGTAACTCCATCTCATCAATCAATGGCAGCGTCCACACTCCACATCTCAAGTCCCTTGCTGCAACCATAAAAACTAGCCGTGAAGAATGCAGGAAGAACAGGTCTATATTCTCGCGTGAAGAAGATGATGAAGGAGGTGATAGCCCCGAGAAGAAGAAAAGGTGCCATTAGTAATATTTAAACTTTGGCATCCCTTAGCCAATGGTCCGGTGTCATTATAAATATTCTAAAATTTGTCTAGCGCTTAGCGGACTGGCTGGTGCCAATAGTAGTTCCCTTGAAATGACTATTTTGCCCTTAGTCCTTGTTTTGCTTATAACTTTCTCATACGAAATCGTAATGCAATTTTCTACAAGATGGAGAGTAGAAATCCTGGAATAGACTAAGTTCCACTAGGCATCTGGCAATTCTTCTCTTGTAAAGCTTCATTTCACGTGTTTCAGAGATGTAAACTAATAAAACACGTAAACTACAAAAGTAATACTAAATCCACACAAAATCTAGCAAATAAGTGTAAGAAAATGATACCTAAAATGTATAAATTATGCACTTATCAAATTCCCCCACACTTGGCTTTTGCTAGTCCTCGAGCAAACTACAAATCTAAACTAACCTAAAATAAAATAACTCCCTTTCGTTGAGGAAACGGTTACACTTAGCATGTGTAACAAGCCTTTAAACCCCTAGGTGTCCCTAATGGACGAGTTTTGTCTTGTGAGGGTTTACTAGAGATTTACCCACAAAACCTACTCCAACTTCTAAGTATTCCAAATCACCTGCATCCAAAGAGCTACGGAGACATAAAGTTTCTGCAAACTAATAATAAGAAGTTAGATGTATCAAAGAACATTATTCTCATGCTTAACTCTTGAGTCAGGAGAAAACCACCATATGGAAAAATTCAAAATCGAGAGCAAAAATCGAGAGCAACCGAATGTTTCTGCCTCACCAATAGGGTTTTATGAATTTGACACTCAAAGGACGCACTTTATGGTTCTCATATGTCCATACAAACTATTTGTATTAATCGGAACACACTGATTATGTAAAATTATGAACATTCGGAAAGAATGCTATGTCATCTTTGAACAAACACAAATTAGATTCATACCATCTAAATACAGAGTCGCATCAAATATCATCTGAAGTCGCAAACTTCCACGGTAAAATTCCTTAAATATGTTCTATATGCACTGCATAAAAGCCAAGCAAGATGCCAATATTAAATCTCATGCAACTGATAAACCCTAAATATGCTACTTTCGCTCTAAGCTTAAGTATAAGCCATAAATAATACACCACTCCTCTTGGATACCCCACAATTAAGAAGAAATTTCATGAAAGGTGCATTAAATATCCGAGCTAGGATAACCCTAGCCTTCTCTCATATTAGCCACAATAGTGGTAAAAGCGCTAACTCTCCTGGCGCTAAACCCTAGCACCAGAGAAGAGCTAACTAACCAAAAAAGGTCTTAGCTAGCACATTTTTGCCCAATAAGGCCTTAGCCAACGAATCACCATCTTAGTACCTAAACCTAGCACTAAAGTGCTAACCCTAATTCTAGCGCCAAAACGCTAACTTTCTTGGTTAGCTCTAGCCTGACGCGCCCTCGAGTAACGTCTAAGGCCAATACGCCCCTAGCTTAGATGTGTCCCTAGTTGACTCCAACACATCCGAGATGCCAAGACCAGTGCGTCTCCAAGCTAGAGCGTCCCTTCCAGGCCAAAGCCTCCCAGCCCAATGTGTCCGTCCAATGCGTATCCAAGGCTTAGATCATCCCTTGCTAGCCTAGCACGTCCCTAGGCGACCTATGTGCCCTACCTAGCTCAAGCACGTCTCTAGAAACTCAAATGTGTCTCTGCTAGCTCAAGCACGTCCTAGCATGGCTTATACGCCTTAGCTCGAGCACGCCCTTCGTGAATAATGCGTCTCTATCCCTCCATGGCAAATACGCCCTCATGCCTAGCGCATTCATACTTAGCCACAAGCGCATTAAACACTAGCACTTTAGTACTAACTATATTTGACTCAATTGAAGTACTAACTTCGAGCCTTCTTGACACTAGCTTCCTAGCCTTAAGACAATTTATATTTACCATAAGTTGTGCATATTGGTTTTACTCCTAAGACATTAGCATACTAGCCTTTTACATTAAAAGAGCTAACAGATTTTTATTTGCGCTAAGTAACTAGTACTTTGCTAACTACTTTCCTAATAAATACTTCTTTCTTCTTAATATGGGTCCAACATTGAGTCTTATACAAATTCTAATAGATCTCCCTGCTAAAGGAGCCCTTTACAATATTTGACCTCAAATGCCTCTCAGACTTACAATAAGTCGCTTCTAAGCTAATACTTAGCCACTAAATATGCCACTACGATCTCCATAATCATCACTTCTCCACCTCTTATAACTTCCATGACTTACAAGAAATCAATGTGCCTCCTCTGAACTATAAATAGATTATTCTCATTTATTCGAAACAAGAAAGAAAGACAGACAAGATACTTAGTCTGACGAAACAAAACCTACAGAATCAGTGATTCCTTTCAGAGAATCCATTTTCTTCTTCATACACTATCACATTGATATTTTTTCACCCTTCTTTGCTTCTCTCCCCTAAAACCTACCCAAGTCATTTTGGTTTAGGCTCGTCCTATTCGATCTTGATCTCTCGAACCTACCTGAAAGTACCATTTTGTAGTACATTTGTTTTCACCCTAAAACAAACACCAGCGAGTGTCAGCCTTGGCAAGCCTAGCTATGCTTCCAGCATTAGTCCGTACGCCAATAACCAACAATCAACAAGCTAGCATCAGTGCTAACGCTGCCAACAACGCTTTGCTAGCACCAGCGCTAGCGCTAGCGCCTCTTCTCTCATTTCCCTTGTATGGGCCAATACTTGTGCCATCCTTGCTTGCTTAATGCGTCATTCTCGCTTGCCCGTGCCAACGTTATCCTTCGCTACTAGCGCCAATACTAGGCCATAGCCACAAAACTAGCATGTGCTAGCAATACTTTGATCATGCCTATAACACTCGCATGCGCTATTGTTACTAGCATAAATTGCATGTTGCAAACATGCCATAAATATGCTATTACCATGCTAAGTTAGTAGAAAACTTATTGATAGCGTTATCTTAAAAAAAACTCACTCACGTGCTTTGAGTCCATAACTCCACTAACTCTTACGAGAAATCAAAAAATATTACATGGGGGGGATTCTTCATGGGTACTGGTTTGGTGTTTACAGCAACATGCAGTGTGGCAACACCCCATGATGTGAAAGTTACAAAGTAGTGGTGACGGTTGAAGCAGTTAAGGAGATAATGGAGTAATGGTTTCAAGAAACTTCCCAAACATAATGGGCGGTTATACCATTATCCCCACAATATCCATCTCTTCATCTCCTCCTGCCTCCACTACTTACAAGGAAATATTTGTGTTCCCAAGCTATTATAAATAGGCTACTTGGCCCATTTCAGAAGGACAGAACAAGCTTATCATTCTCACAAGCTTTGTCATTCTCCATAGTTTAATGCCTCAACACACAACTTATCACACTAATTTCCTCACCTTTCTCTACTTTCTTCCCCTAAGACAACCCATCTTCTCTCCTTGTGATCGAAGCAGGAGTGAACGACTACTTTCGTGGTTTAGGTTTGTCATGTACGATTTTGATTTCTGAATCTAAAGAAAGTACTTCTATATTACATTGTTTCGCCTAGGAGCAAATTTTAGGTTATAACAACTGGCTTATTCTCCGTTTGCTAATCGTACTGCCTCTGCAACTAATTTGGAGGATGATGACTTGTGTACGAGAATCTAGAAAAAGTATGGCCATATTGCCACTAGAAAGTTAGTACAACATTGTACTTCTACTTTGGTCTCTATAGTAGAATGTCTTCTCCCCATGATTGATGAAATGGAGAATGTAAGTCTCCATGATGTCACGAACTCGTCTATCCAAAGATGGGAAAATCTGTTGTGTACCTGTGAAGTCTTGAAATTTAATGTAGGTTGGCTTCGTCAGCGGCTGGATATCGTCAAAGTGAACCGCACAGGTATTATAGATAACACTATTCCTTCTTCTAAGACTATCATGTAGAAAGAAAGAACTCTAGAAAAAGAGTCAGCAGGAGTGGAGAATTTGATTCAAGACTTGAAAGTTCGTACATGAAGCTTTCAAAAGAGGATGAAAATGTTGTACAAGAGGGACTTTCGATGGCTTAGTGGTTTATTCTAAGCAGTGGACTTTGATTTAGGTGTTTTTCTTTTGAATAAATAGGTAGTTGAAACAAATGATTGCAGTGTCAATGTAAGGAAATTTTTCTCAGATTAATGAAATCTAATTTTGACGTTGGGTGGACTATGAAATGCATACCATTACTTTTGAAGGAACGGAAAAAAAAAAAATTACATAGTAATATTCAAAAGAAATGTCAGTCTTTGTTCAAGTATAGTATTCTTTGAACGACTTTCCATTGGATATGATTCCTTGCACACCCGCACTGACAACGATGATTTTGTAGTACCCACAAGACATTGCTTTAATAATTACGTAAGGACTTCCATATTTATGGGAGAATTTCGGAGCAGGCATGTTTTGTTGAATATGCTTGGCTGTTTTGAGCACCAAGTTTCTTATTTTGAATGTTCTGAGATTCACTGCTTTGTTATGTTCCTTGGAAATTCTTTGACGATAAGAATTTACATGCCTCTTAATTCTAGCTCGCCTAGATTCAATAGTGTCTAGTTCTACTATCTTGGAGTTAGATATTTCAGCTTCATCCCATTGAACTCCACTTGCCCTAACAATCCTGGCTGATGGGATCTTGATTTCGGCTGGAAGGATGGCGTCAACACCATAGACAAGTGAATAGGGTGAGATCCCAGTAGAATTCTCGGGTGTAATCCGATATTCCCATAATGCCATGGGTAACTAATCATGACATGGCTTAGGGTTGTCATGAATTGTTCGACTAAGGATGAAAATCAGAGTGTTATTGGTGCTCTCAGCATTATTGCAATCTCGATCATACCTTCATGTGCTTCCTTCAACATTATTGGGATCTCGGAGTTGGCTAAGCATCGCAGTAGGTTTCCTCCAAAACTTTTACGGTACATGATCCGTTCATGAAAGATAAATCTATTGGCTTCTGTTTTATCCTACTTGGTTCTTGCTTGTCTGAAGGTAGGACATTATCTCGAATGTACCTGATGTATAGTTCTCGCCAGTCCCAGTGTGGTGGATGGTTAAAACTTTTAATTTATGTGGTGGTGCTTGGCAGTTAGAGCAAGCACCTTGCAATGCTCGAGACTGAGTCTCCATGTCTGGCCAGTAATACCCGAGTCGTTGGAGGCGTCGGTAGAAGATTACTACTAGAGTTTGTCCGCATATTTCATTATGGACTTAATTAAGTTGTTGTGCTTCTCCATCCCCTAAGAATCTTGACAGTGATCCATCTGAATTTCTAAAATATAGTACTCCATAAAGCAGAAAGAAATTCTTTAGGAATTTAAGTTTGACTTTTCCTCGAGGAAGTGAACTGCTGAGTTCCTCGATGATCGTTGTCCTCCAGTCATTTGCTTGATTATTCTCAGATTGAACTAACCAAGTTGATGACATAACGCGTCTTTGTACCATCAAAATGTTTTCTTGTCCTTCAAACTATAGCTTCGAAGCTAGCGTAGCTAGACAATCAACCTATCTGTTATTAGCACGCCTAATATGAACTATTGTTGCTTCAGCAAAGTGGGTCAACCATTACACCAGAAATGGACATTAGCAACTGCCTCCTGCTGGTGCAAATTGGGGTCGCAACTGCACTCAGCTGTTGCGAAACATGCTATAACAAATTGGGGTCGCAACTGCACTCAGCTTATAAGCAGTTGCAAATTTTTTACTATTAGTTGTGAAATCTTGACTAAGTCAACGAAGACTGACCTAGGATTTTATGGTAAAAGTTTAGCAACAGAACTCAGTTGTTGCTAAATTTTTGCAACTACAAAAAAAAAAAAAATCTTCATTGACCTGGTCAAAAAATTTCTCCCCATTCTATTTTATCCTGCAGCTACCCCATAACCCTGTGATTCACTCACTCAATCAATCAATTAAATTCTGCACCACTTATATTGATATTGATATGTTCAATGATACATGAGAACATCATCTAAGACATTTTACAAAAGAAACAGAAGGAAACAACTATATGTTTATCATTTGTGACTACAAATTTACTCTAGATTTCAATAAAATTCTACCTTAGTTTAGTTTCATAAGTAAGATGTCATATGAGCTTGAAGAGTGACAAGTTCTTTTTTGGTAACTTCCACAAGTTCCTGCCATCAGTTAACACTCGGAGAGACAACAGCACCGACAGCATGTCATCAGAAATCCAGGACCATAGGTAGTCAAGATGTGATCCATTTTTTCTGCACCACAGTTGTATGGCAATATAATGCAGGGTATACAATATGAACAAGAGTTATGCTAGATATGTATTTTGATAACCTCATCTAAAAGATATTCTCAAGAAGAGGGATTAAGATGGGTAGCATTTCATTACTACATGAAAAGAAAAACAATACCTTCAGCCAACACCAGGCAGTTTCACGCCCTTCCCTACTCGAGCATTATGGTTGCATGTATTGAAGGCTCCTAGTAAGAAGTATTTGGTCAGGACCAGAACATGTATTCCCTATGTTGTAATTTTGTGGAGTATGGACTACCTCATTAGAAAACCGAAAGTAAACGCCAGCTGCCTCTGATGCTGTGAACTGGTTCTTCTGATGTTGTTATCCATTTCGGCTTCTGACTGCAATAGTGTAGCTTCCTTGAGACTCTATACAATTAATGTACATCGTTCCTTGCCTATACATTGCTGCAAGGAGATAAATCAGATGATCAATGAGTTGTGATCAAAATAGTA
>JAJJMC010021109.1:570918-587517 GCA_023531435.1 Papaver californicum | reverse complement strand
GCCGGAACTCCACCGGAATTTCTCTGAATCGATCTCTAGCGTTTTTTCCCCTGATTTCTTCGGCTTCTCTTCGTATATATAGGGTGTAGGAACCCTAGAGAGTCTTCTAATCCCATTCAAACTCTTTAAAATCTATACAAATCCTAGTTTTAATCCTCCACAGCAAAAGAAATATTTTCCGGCCAAAACTCGGATTTGAGGTGATTCTTCCGGGATTTTTCGTTGTTTTCTCGATTGATTTGAACTTGTATTGGTCTCTACTATCTTTTGGATAACTTTAAATCCTAAAACATCCCAGAAATCCGTAACTCAGTGTATCCAGTTCTTTTCCTGTTTGGAAAAGGAAAACCCGATGAGTCAACTCGGTGACTCGGCCCGATCCAACTCGCTGGGTTGACTCGCCTGGTTGACCCGCTGGGTTGACCCGATCCAGCTCAGCCCGATCCAAGGGTGCCCCAATCCAAAGTGTGGGTGCCTTGATCCATTTTCCCGGGTGCCTTGAACACTTTTTGAGCTAATTTTTCCACAAATCTTTATTCTTCTAATGTACCTACAAAAGCATAAAAACACGTAATAGACACAAAATCGAATACTAACTCACTAGAAATTAAGGTGCAATTTAGACACTAAAAGGTGTCTATCATGCAGATATAGCATCTCGGATTTCTTAGTTGAGTACCTTCCGGTTGGTGCCTATGGACAAAAAGGAAGAACTGGTGAATTCTCCTAGTCTGGTTGTTTGGAATTTTGACTAAAAGCGGCCCGTCACCTTGGAACGATTGGAAAACATCAACCTTAGTTGGTTCGTCTTCCTTATCATTCCACTGCGCCTAGCACCACCAATTACAATTTCAGTTACGCCCTTCCCAAATTCATTGGAATTAACTATACGATTTCAAAGACTTGAACTCCTACTTCTTGCCTAGCTTTCGGCTCGGACTTTTTACGCAATGTAGAGATTAGGAACTGATGTGATTTGGAATTACCCAATAATAATAACCGCAATCGCACGACGTCTAACTAGTAGACAACGGCAAGTACGGGTCGAACCCACAGAGAGCGGGGAAATACTGCAATTAATATCTCTAATAAACTAACCAAGAGGAATATTTTTGTGATTTTTATATTAATAAATAAAATAATAAACTAACTAAACTAATAAAATGTGACCGAGTAGAGAGAGTCGGTAACCAGGGTTTTTCAGTATCCACCACTATTTAATTCATGAATATTTAGAGTCGCAAATATCGCTGGGACGCCCTAAACATGATGCATCAAAAAGCCCTAGTCTCAAGCATACACCATAAAATTGCGCTAGCGAGAAAATTGTACGAAACTAATTAAAGGTCTACAAATAATATTTGGCTATTCTAAGTATACCCCATCAAAAGATTTAACCTAAGCATGGAATATCAAATAAGTATACAAACATATTTTTAGAATAGCAACTGTATACCAGAAACATGGAACATCAAAACCATAGGCCAAGCATGCACCATAAACGACAATACAATTGTTTAAAGTCATGAATTTAATCTATTTAAATCATAATGGTCTGTATCAAATATTTAGTTCAATTGATCTAAAACTATAAGTGGTTTCAACATTAAACCCTAGTTACAAATTAATTTAGAACATGGAGAAGGGTTTCTCAAAACCCATAAAAATAAATAGAAGAGAAGAAAGAATTAACCCTTAGTCACCGTTGTCACCCGGCAAAAATCGTCTTCTTCTTTCGTCTGTCTCTAGATCCCTGTACACAGCTGAAATTCGTCCTGTACTCTTCCCCGCCTCCGTAAACAGAACCTCCTCCAGTCGAAAAACTTTCCTCTCACGTTAACATCTCTCTCTTTTTATAGCTTCTCTTTCTTCCGTCAAAAGCAACAAGAAGGGCCCTAGACTCCCAGCCTATCTCTGACTCTCTTTCCTTTTCTTCTTTTTACTTCAAATCCCACGTGCTAACCTAAGACATAGCCTTTCAACCAAACAACCACACTATACATCCTCTCCTATTCTCACGTACAGGTCTTCACATTCACGCCTCCACTCCAATAGCCGTACTTCCTATATCTTCACGTGAATAACAATTGTATCAGGACAAAGTGTACATGCCACTTCTCTTCTTGATTTCACTTTAACCAGCCATAATCCCTAGTCTACGCCAACACACTTTCTTTTTGCACCTCACTTCTTAGCCAACCGTACCTCTCATTCACGTGAACAATCCAATTCACCTCGTCACGTCTCTATCAGCATCATAAGCTCTTGTACCCCACTAGCCACACTACTTAGCCATCTCTTTCACTTGCTTATCAATGTGTACAGCCTGTCCGAGAGCTTAAGCCAGTTTGAGACCATGCTATGCCCATTTAACCATATTTTGTACATACTTTGGATTTTATGTGAACCACCTAATAAAACAATAAAAATATATTATTAAGACAAATTCAAGTATTAGCAAATATAAATTAAGCGGTAAATATGTATGAATTATGTCCGTATCAGGAACAAGGCCTATTTTTTATTATAATAGTTTTTTCAAGTTTTTTAGGGGTTGTTGCCCTCGTTTATTATAATGGGGCGATCTGAAGTAATGGTCCCTGCCGGGGTGTTTACATAATCTAACAATTTTGAGCATCTAAAATCCACTGGAAGCAAGGGCTTAGTTTATATAACCGTCCATTTGACTTTGAAAAGCGAATGGCTCAAATTATGGATTGATTTAGCTATCTTTCCGAGGAGCTTTCCCTCAGCTAACTATTGAAACGTATGTTAAAGGACCTTTTCGACGATAGCAAATTTCAAGGTATTTAGAAACTAGATTCCTCCCTTAGGTCGTGGAAGAGTGCTCTATGGAGGTGCATGGACATCTATTACGGTTAGTTTGTTCTCTGCCCGGGATCTTTTTTGAAATAGGAAGATCTAGGATAGGCGGCTAACCTCCTGTGGAAAGCGATGTGCATAGACCAGGTGAGAAGGGACGCAACTCACAATCCACTGCCTTGAACCACTTGGCTACATCCTCCCTGTAACTCCTAAACTTTAGTGCGTCGGGGCGGCTAGGTCAAGGTCGACCTAATCTGGTACTTGAAATACAGTTAAACGTCCTATAAGTGGGAAGCCAAAAATTGGAACACATTGATTCCGCTCGTTCTCGTCCTTCGATTCAGGGCCTGTCCCTCAGTGGATGAGCAGTCACTCACTTTTGACAGCTATATGATTCCAGAAGATGATTCAAAATTGGGTCAATCACGTTTATTAGAAGTGGGGAACCTTCTATCCAACCGACTCATAATGCAAAAGATCATGTTCCCATAGTATAAAACCACTCATTATAGAGGCAGACGAGCTTTCAATACTCCAAAAAATCTATAACATTGGGCAATTTACTTTATACCTACTATTCCGTATGGTTTTTGGTTTCTAGTCTTATTTACCCCAATAACAAAGACTTCTAGCCGGTAATAGATCCATCTGCAGAACGATATCCACGAGTGTATCCCTAAGTCATTGGTGAGGATGGCAAGAAATGGGGTTTATTGAATAATTGTCACCTGAGCTGTCCTAGCCTATTATTATGTACCAATCATGTGTAACCAATTTAATGAATGGAAAATTTCTCAAGTTGGTTGTGTACCATTCGGACTTTGCATTTATCTTTCACTTCTTTCTCTTTTAAGAAAGACTTATAAGAAATGACCGGTTTCCTGGCGAAACTGTCCTAGATCATGGAATAGCGAAATTGGCTTCAAGGTTAGGTAGATCAGCATGGATTGATGGGTTGACATCATCTGGTAACCTTCTAAAATCTAAATAACATCAAAGTGTCGCAACTCGTAGAAAGAGACCCCCTAAAAAACAAAGGAAGGAGACTTGACTATAAGTCGGATCCATCCATGAGCAGTAAGTAGAAAGCCAGTGACTTCATCCCTCTCATTTCAGTCGAGTACCCGTAGGCCCCTCTCCGCTGGTCGAGTCACTAAAGTCCCTGGTTGATCACCGGGTCGGGATCGAGAAGTTAAGTCATAAAAAGAAATAGGGTCTGAGGCCCCCTGTGAATCCGTAATCTGAGGAGCATGCCGTAAAAAAAAGATGGTCCCAAAATAAGTACACCCCATCATGGTGAACCTCTCCTTATGATCAGGATGAGGTAGATGCCTCCCAGTCGGGGGACAATCGAATCAGAGTTTCCTTAGGTATCCACCGACCTACAATTATCCTTAAACTTCCGTGCTTGGTGGAGAAGATACGAAAAAAGGCACACATGCTTGTTGTTTTGTTCTCTCTCGTGAACTGGGATCGCTCGCCATCTAGGTCAGATTAGATCAAGATTGTATGAGAACATATTACCCATTTTCGGGGACAAGGGGAGGAACGACCTCTCGATCTACTTACTGCAGCCCAGGATGGGAGTCGGCCTAATATGAAAGCCAATAAGGAACCATGCCTCACCTATTGATTTGAGCAAATTTAACAATGGATCTGTACATAATTAGTAAGGGTATGTTAGTGAGGCACGTAGGGACTCAGTTGTCCTAAAGTCAAAGGGATGATTATATAAACTAAGCCCTTGCTTCCAGTGGATTTTAGATGCTCGGCTTTCGAGGTTACAACTTGGGAAGAAGAAACTTATCTGAAATTCGACTAGATTCCTGTAAATACTCGTTCCGAGTTTGATCCATTCAGTTGAGGGACTCGTGTTGTAGTAGTTATACTCTGCGTGCCAGCAAAGCTCCTCTCCCACGTGTAAACCAATATCCCGTGGTAGACTTAAGCTCTTCTGAGTCTCATACTTTCATTATTTTTAATTAGATGATTGGAAATGAGGGGGGTGGCTTAATTCGTTATTGGTGGGTCAGGTCCATCAGTTACGTTAGGTGGTTCAACTGGGAGGTATGTGTTAGTAGAACACATATAAAGTTCAGTTGGTAGCGCCCGTCCCACTACTTGTTAGTAAAGAGTAAATGTACAAGATAAGATGATTGGAAGGGATAAATATGAGCTTATGCTATTATGAAATCCGAACCAGAAATCACATAATAGTGGTAAGGGCCTTTTAGACTCATGGCCGGTAACTTCGGGTCCCCAACATTCATTCTTTTAAAGCCCGTCGCTAATGACTTGCTTTGGAAGAGAAAAAAGTTTACAATTCGAGGACTTTCATCGTAGTATAATTATAATACAAGCTTTCATTTCCCGAGAAAGGTATTAGCAGGGAAAAGCTCAAGTTATAGGTCCTCTAGCAAAATCGCTCAAGATGAATGAAAAATATCAATCATTGTCTTTGATGCCGATAGTTCTCATACCAGGGGATATATGAACTGGCAAGACACCCAGAAGAAAGCGAAAAAGAAGAGAACTTCTGACACTATGAAGGGAATAAAACCATATCGAAGTCCATCTTGTATGACTTTGGTATGATTTCCTTCAAAGGTGGATTCACGTAGAACATCGCGGGGTATCTTTCACCCGGTTCACTAGAAGCTCACACGAGGGCCCAGAACGAACAACTTCATCTTTCTGCAGATCCTGCTTGAAGTCCAGGCATAAGCAGTCTATGCGGCAGGCCAGAAAGACAGCGTTAAAGGCGTCGCACATTCATCGAGTCATTTTTTCATTCTTTCCTTACTAGAAAGATGATTGGAACCTCTAGCAAAGGTGGACCTATAACTTGAGCTTTTCCCTGCTAGTACCTTTCTCGGGAAATGAAAGCTTGTATTATAATTATACTACGATGAAAGTCCTCGAATTGGAAGCTTTTTTCTCTTCCAAAGCAAGTCATTAACGTCTACTTTGTTCTGCAGAAACCATAGAAAGAGGAGCATCAAGTACACCAACAAAAACATGTATATGATATCGATGAACTCGAGCATATGGAGTATGGCTATTAGACCAGCTAACTCACGATCGATAAACCAAATATTTATAGATCCAGAAAGAGAATAGATCACAATCAACTATTTAAGCTTCTTCCCTTCCTACTTCCTTTCGAGGGATAGCCCGTACGGTTTTGAAGCCAAGCGTTTCCAGCAATGGGGCTTAGGGAACGATATGATGATTGGTTTAGGTAGGGCGGCCGACACCTTAAAAGCTAGAAAACCTTCTCTAGATCATTAGAGAGAGGAACAACATCAAGATACTGCTTTGGCCTCTTACCCATCGACTTTGGGACAACCTTTCCGGCTAGATAACTCCTAGATTCTCGAGGTACCCGGGAACATTAGATCCATTGGCTTTAGCTACCTTACTTGTTTATCACGTGTCCAAGGCCTTAACTTGCATATTCACTTTGAGAACCTGCTGACCAAGTGGGATGCTTGCTTTTTCAGTGGATTCAGGTCCCTCAATGGGGTTTGAGATACTATAGAGCTTGATTTCCTTTCTTAACTGGCTCATCGGGATGGATGTCTGAGCCAAGCTAAAGGCGCTTCAATTGAGCAGCTGAACTCGTTGCCCCATCCCTTCTTCGCGAACCTAATCCCAAGTGAACATTTCTTATTTAGTTCTCAATTTACCTTGCTGTAAAGAGAATGAATTTTCCAATAGATAAACTAGAAACGGTATGCTGGAGAGAAGAATAAGAATACGAGTTAAAGTAATTGTTCTTTCCTTCCTTTCAAAGACTAAGGCAAGCCCGATCCTTCTAGTAATTTTTTCTATTGCTCAACGCATCTGCTGGTCTCGACTCACCTCCCTCATTGAATCCCGATCTCATGTAGCTCGCTTTTATTTGAACTCCCACTTTGTTTATCACCCTAAGAACTTAGTAACTTTGAACAATCAATAGCTTGTATGGATACTTAATTAGAAGCACTTGTTACTAGATTATGATGAAGGTATTTCGTAGCTTCTTGAAGAGAAAATACCGTTGCATAGAAAACCAAACGAAATCTCTAATCGAATCGACAAAGCTGTTGTAGCTTTTAAGAAAAACAAATCCTTTGTTATGTGTCCATGTGAATAAGACACGGTTTGGGTTTTTAGACTTTCTCACAATAAATTTAATTGCATAAAGGGAAAAACAAGTGAGCTTGGCTTTTCTTAGCTTTCAATGTGCCTGGCTTCGATAGTTTGCTCTCTTTATATAACTTTCATATTAAGAGCTATCCCACTTGTTCTCGAATACTTTTTTCAAATACAATTAGGTCTTTTGGGTTATAAACAATTTTAGATTTCCTTAACCGCATAGAATTCTACACGTCATCTCCTATGCAGGTTTATATTTTAGTCTTTGACGATTATTTTGTACTTTTCGTATTATTATTCTAATAATCACTTAAATAATTTAAACAACCACTGGCCAGTCCAGGATAATAATTTCCACACAATAATCCATGGGAATACCCACTCAATGTCGGATACCTTATTAAATACATATATTCTTACTGCGCACTCACAGTGATCCATCTTACACAGATATTGGATCTAAATGACCTCACTGCTTGGCAAGACAAGACAACCGAAAATACACGTAGGGTGTATACATATTCTAAGGATTGAGAACTTACGTAAAGTAATAACTTTGATCTATTCACTAGCTGATAAACAATGAATAAAAATAACCGACCGATTCGATATAATCATATTACATCAACCTTCTAAATTTAGAAGTCTTCACTTCTATGATTGAGATTTATCTTAATACATAAGTAATTATCATAGCAAGTTATATTTAACCAATAAACTTAATTCACATAAATTACGAACCAAAATTTTACAAATATATTATATCTCCCACTGTATAAATTATAAATAAAATATTCGACCATATCTCATGAAGCATATTTAATGTAAATACTAAATTTAACTTAAACTACGATGTCAATCTTATTGTTTTAGGGCATAACCCCAACATACCAATATTTGAAGTTTTTACCCAAACTATATAAGCATTTCATGATAAATTAGATAATTTAGGTGACCACGGTTTTGGAAAACCATTTTAAAAATTTTCTGATCAGAAGATAAAATTGGGTGTAAAATTGGTTTCGAAATTCTAATTTCGGTTCCAAAGACAAGGTTTTAATGTTTCTTGATATTTCAGACCTAAGACCGTAAGATATTATTATTGCTGTAAAATATAGGTGTTTCATGGATCACAACCAGCTCTGACTGTGCAGAAGCTCTTGCAGTGAAGAGAGCAATTGAATGGGCTTCAAAGTTACAAATGAAGGAAATACTCCAATAGAGGATAGCTGATGCGGGCTTCAGAGTTACGACTAGTAGTTTCCCGAGCTGATGCGGGTTGAGAGTTGAGAAGAGTCTGGGAGGCCGCATTTCGCTCAAAGCATCTGTGAAGGAGTGGAAGCTCCATAAGAGTTGGTATTAGAGCAACTGCAGCGGACGACTATACCAAAGAGTAAAGATTAAATTTACTCTTTGGTCGCCCAAAATCAACCGCAACGGACGAGTATATATAGGAATGAGGCGAGTAAAACCATTGTTCCAGAGAAAATTTTCTCCAAATCTTATATATACTCGCACGCTCTTCTAATTGGGCGTTAACAAAAGACGTTTCCTTATGAAAGCGTTTTGAAACACGGACGCATCGGCTGAAAAGCGTTTGATGAGACGCTCACAAAAGAATGCGTATGAAGTAACGCTTCACTAGGAGAACGCTGACAGAAGAAACGCAAGCCAAATGAGCGTCTGGTTAAAACGTTCTACTGAAATAACGTCTGTATATCATACGTTCTATTAAAAAGATGTCGGATAACAGGCGCTCTCCTAAGAGCGCCGGAGCACCAGAAGCTCTCTTAGGAGAGCGCCGGAGAACCAGAAGCTCTCTTAGGAGAGCGCCGGAGCACCAGTCTTATTAACGCTCACACTTGTGGACGTGCTTCATTACGCCTCTTTAGGTGAACGTGAAACTCAGCTCACGCTTCTGTTGGTGGACGTTTCAATACTAAGCGCTATTATAAAGGGGCTTCTGGCATTCAGGCATATTTTTAGGCACAACGTACATCACTAAACGTCCATTAGTGTGGACGTTAAACATACGTTTGATTAAGGAAGCGTACGAGAATGCAAACGCTCATTTATAAGTGCGTCTGGTTCCAGAATATGAAACGCTCACCCAAATGTGCATCCAACAACATACGTCCCACTAGAGAAACGTCCGTGTCACCTAACGTTCTTCTACAATAGCGTTTTATAACAGACGTCTAATTAAAACGACGTGCGATCATATTTACTCACAAAACCGTTGTGTAAAAAATGAAAAACAAGCAAATTTTTTACTCTTTGGTATTTGGTATACTCGTATCGTTGCAGTTGCCCTTAGGAAGACACTTGATAGGGAGGGCCAACACCCTCGAGTAGAGCAGATCTATAGATATGGGCCAACAATTAGTTAACCGCTTAGATTTTTTTAAAGCATCTTAACCGCTTAGACATTTTTGCATCAACGAATGGATTTGCATATCAGTTCCGTACTTTATGAGAATTTGTATTTACAAAATTTCTTTTTGAAGCAAAAACTAGGATTTATTTCTATTTACAAATTTCTTTTTTCTCGAAGCATGTACAAAATGTTCATGTACGGAATATTTTTTTCAATTTACTGATATGGCAAAAAAAATATTTTCTCTCTCTGTAACCCATTTTTTATAAAACTTTCAGCAAATAAATCTTCCTAAATCTTTGATTTTATAATATTATACTCCAAATTTGTTGGATATTATCGGAATTATTCAGATCTTTGTAGGTTTTTCAGTTTTAATTTCATTATAACTAATGGTATTCTCAAAACTATAAAAAAATTACAAACTATATAGGCGTTTCCAACTATTGATATAAAATAAATAAATATTATGTTTTTTAAGGATGTATCTGAACATGATATATATAATCTTTCTATATCAATCAAATATCTTCCTTCAAAGATTTATGGCATAAAGATAATTTTATAATCCAAAATGGAAATTATAACTCCAAAAGAATCAACCTAAGCATTAATTTGTGGATGCTTTTGGAAAATTCCCCCTCATCTGACAAGCTTCAAAATGAGTTAGTTCGATCCAAGTTTATGATAATGTGGGAAAAAATTCTTCGCATTGATCTTCAATGAAAATAACTTAATCATGAGTTAATTAACTGACAATCGAACCTTACATTTAATGACATACCATTGATTGGTAAGAACACCTTTTCCTTTGTAAACCAAAATTTTTAGATTGATGATGAACAAATAGTGCATTATATATGATTGTCAAAAGTTGGCCTACTGTCTCATTTCCTATTATCCTTTTAGCTTAAATTGAACACAATTTGGTAGGCATTTCTGTAAGGTTGATTATGAATTTGTATTCATAATGAACTCCGAAAAGTTTATAAAATGATTATTATAGTAAGATTAGGTTAACCATACAGTTAAATTGGGGTAACATTATTGTCAAAAAAAAAAACAAAAAAAACTGGGGTAACAAAAGAATAACATAGAAAATGATGAAGAAAAGATGAAAAGGGGTTATGTTACCCATCGCCATTATAAAAAGTATTCACATCTGAACCGCTTGGAATGTCTACGTATACACATGTACGTTAAAGTTTATAAACCGTATGATTAAAGAAGGGGGCAATAGTCTTACTTTTTTTCCAAATTCAAATGATTTGTTTAGATCTGACTCATTATATCTAAATCTGAATCATTATATTTGACTTAAAAATTATTAAATAATAAATAATATTCTTTTAAATCTTGTCAAATAAATGACCAACGAAATTGTACGATAGTTCGGATCGCATGACAATAATTTAATTTGAAAATCTCACCGTTGAAAAACAAAAAGTTTGCGTCACCAGGTACATAATTTAAGCTCTCTTTAACGAGTCCCAACACGGTCTACACTTTGCCCAGCTAGCTCATGTATGACAAAAAAAAATTAAAAGATATTTCATCCGTTTTAAAAAGATAGATTTTGTTTTAAAGAAGATAAGTTTATTTTTATATCTAATTTGTACATGAAACAAGTCATTCTTTTGAAATGGATGGAGTATAAAACAGGCAGCCCCTTAAACACACAAGGTGCACCACAGTCCCAAACCTCTCGGGGCATGAAGAATGACCTGTTAACCGTTTAAGCAATTGCAATACAGACATAACTTCTGTACAAGTAGTTCACGGCTTGGGCTCCGGTGTTGGGGGCTATAAGGCCAGTTCCTATGTACCTCTCAAATGATCAAATTTGATCAAAATAAGTTACTATGCACCTTTCAAATGATCAATGATGGGTTATTTTTATTATATACTGCAAGAGCATGGTTGTCCATGAGACAGTATGCAAGCACGGTTCGTTCCACAGAGATTTCAGAATTACAATTTCTAATTCTTATTTAATTAATGTGCTAATAATAAAATTGATTTGTTGATTATATTCTAAAATTCTAAAAAGCTTAAAATACTACAAATTAATGATAAACAAATGAAAGAAAACCTAAGACTCAAGACTTCATCACTACTATGCATACTAGAAGTTCAGAACCATTCTCTATAATTTTCTCAAAATAATACTCGAGACGATTTCGGACAATTATATTTACGTTTCGGAAAATATAGAATGTTAATCAATTAGTTTTTTTTTGCTCAAATATTAACAATTACTTCACTTTATAATGCTATTCTCTCAAACGAATATTTAAAACGACTATTTAAGCATGAAAGGACACATGAAGAAATTATTATCATTATTAATCAAAAAATAGGACTGTGAAGGATAATAGTCCCACATTGCTAATATCCCTATAATAAACTTAAAATATAATATGGAAGGGCCACTCCACTCATTGCCAATTGGTTTTGAGTTGGATGCCCGCAGACTTTAAAAGGACCAAGAGAATAATTATAAAAAAATAATTATAACATGATAGCACAGACAATAGGACTTCATCTCTAATCCAAGGGAAAAAATCTAGCTACTCATTGCAAAAAGAATGGAAGAAGAAACCATTTTATTCAAAATTATATAAGAAATTCCAAAGAAGAACTGACCATTATCGTCGCAAAGAGATTAAAATCTTTTATTGTATCTACAACTAATTTTAAAGGCATCTGAATAAGCACACATTTATCATGTATTAAATCTCAGAAACTGTCGCTGAAACTGTTGAAGAAACCGTTGTTCTAACCCTTTAATTCAAAGGATATTGCAACGTTTTCAACGACAGTTCCTTCTCGTGGTATATTCTTCTTCTTCCTCTTCTCCGGCTGTGTAGCAAAAAAAAAAAAATCGGATTTTTTCTAGTGAATCTGACTTGCAGCCAGCCTCCCTCAAACTCTTCCTTTAGCCTCCTATTTATAATAGAACACCCAAAAATCAATTTTCTCCCACAAATCTTCGATAAATTTTTTTTCACAAATCTCTTTTAGTGATACTCAATCTCGGAAAATATTTATTTCTCTTAAATTGATTTTCTTTCTTTTTCAATTCTGTTTGTTTCCCGAGTTTTTCAACAAGATATTGAATCAGTTAGAAGCAAAAGTCACGTGAAATTAGGAAAGAAAATCCTAACTTTCCCGTGACATTTTTCGATTTGTTTTTGGCAAGAGTCCAATATTTGCACGATTCTCTTTGATTTTATGTGTCCCAATCATATATACTGAGACAACCGGTCTAAGCTGAGCCGATAACGGCTAGTTCCATCCAACGACTGTTATCATATTTTCTATAAATTCAACTATTTTCACTTCCAAAATCATATCTTCTTCACCTTTTACACCCATAATTACCCGAGTAATAGTTCAACCGTATATTAATTATACAGAGTTTACCGTAAATGAAGATCTATCTCTATCTAGAAATTTTGTAATATACTATCAGGCTAGGGGTGTAGAACGATGATAAAGTGGTTTAGTGAGCATGATTTATTGGAATAAAATTTATGAAAACTTCTGTTAAATAAATTTGTTTTCTCAAAATATATTAAATATACTTTGTTTGATATTTTTATCTCGTTTTTTTTGAAAAAGTTGATAACAGATGTTATTGGGTATATGTTAGTTAAATGACTTAGTAAAAGGAAATTAAGTCCCTAACTCGTTAGAGACGAACCCAATTATATGGGTCACAGTTCCGAGACAATTATATAGTTGGACGACTAAAGGGATTTCTTCTATATGGTAATGGAGGTAAAAATACAAATAATTATTGCGATTATTTTAATCTCGTTTTTCTTCTAATATCTCCAAATCTAAACCACACTTCTTCAAATTGGAGCGAAGAGTTTGAAATAATCACAAAAGGTTCTGAAAATGTTGCAAAAAACTTCCTAATTTATCTATATTCTTCGAAAACTGCAGATGTATTTTTATGAGATCTCATAGACCCTAGGGTGGAGGCTCGATATCTCGATAGATCAACTCACCTTAGATATGAGAATCAAGCTCCTAGACAACTTGGATAACTTCAAGTGGTTCATATGTGATAAATTGATCCGAGCTGCCTCCTACCTGTCCTGCCCCAAAGCAGCAGACGCGAGTCAAAGCGTTGCATTGGGCCACATATTCCAAGCATCACAGAAGCCCAACTTTAGCTCAGGACCTTACAAAAGTTAAGTCTGTTTGAATGTTTGTGCTAAATCTTGCTCATTCTCATCTTGCTCTCTACTGTGCTCTCTTCTGTTGATCAAGGTAAACCCTAAAAAACTCCTTTTCATTTACATTTTGGTTATATTTATTGCTTAACCCTTAGAAATTACAATGGAAAAACAATGTAGTGACTCACTGAAATGAATTTATAGAATTTGGGGGTTTTCTAATGTGTGATTAGCTTAGGAATTTTTCATTTTTTTTTCTTTCTTTCTGTGTTTGTTTGCATACCTAGACATGAATTAGTCTAGGGTTTAGTAGAATTACTAGGATTTATGAACTAAGTGAAACCCTGAGCACTATTAGTTGATTTATTGTACTAATTTTAGGTACTTCATTTCCAGGGTTACGATGAAAGAAACAAGAAACTCAACAGACAGAATAAGTGAGTTACCAGATGGGTTGATTCAACGGATCCTCTCTTTCATTGACATGAAAAATGTTGTCAAAACTTGCATTTTGTCTAAAAGATGGAGGTATGTCTGGACTTCTGTTGATACTGTCCGCATAAATTTCGATTCCCCAGAGTTCAAGAAGTACCCAAGTAAAGAAAGGATAACTCGTTTTATAGATTTCGTGGACAAGGTACTGAATCTCCACGATGTCGTTGCTGACGTAAAAACATTTTGGCTAACTTTACCGCTTCCTAAAGTGGACGACGAAAGTCTAGAATGTCCAAAATATTTCGATATATTAACAAGTCGTCTAAATGCGTGGATTTCTTCTGTTGTTAGGCGTAATATCAAAACACTATCTATTAGTTTTTGCATTACTGCAGAATGGACATTTGAGCTTCCTGAATGTCTATTCAATTGTAAAACATTGGAGACATGGAGATTGGAATTGTGGGGTCGGGGTTACTCGCTGATTGTTGTCCCTAAATTATTTTGTTTACCTCGACTCAGATGTCTGGATTTAGAGGCACTTTCATTTGAAAATCCAGCAGCAGCTACGAGGCTCATCTCTAGTTGTCCAGTTCTCGAGTCACTGACAATAGCAGATACTGGTATAGAGATGGATAATCATCAGGATTTCATTATTGATTCTTCTACATTGGAGGAACTTTGTGTGTGCAATGGTGGCTGGCAAAATAGTCTAATAGCTAAGACCATCAAGTTAAATGCTCCAAATCTCGCATCCTTGTTTATCTCAGATTTTATGACGCAAGGATACTCTCTAGAGAACCTTTCTTCTTTAGTCGATGCTGATATTGGAATGTCAATGAAAGAGGTAGAAAACAACGAGCAATACCCAGAATTGTACTTGGAGCTTTCTAAAGAGGATTAAGAAAAGTACAGTAAACATTTACTGAAATTTTTAGGTGCACTTCGAAAAGTGAAGGAGCTAGCACTTTATGAAGGTATACTTGAGGTATGGCTTCTTCTTTTCTTTCCATCATAATGGGCTACATTAGTTAGTATATATGTCTTGTTTCAACCAACAACCATTAAGTTGATTGTGGTTTTACAGGGTGGACTCGCCATGGAAAAGGTCTCAGTTAGGATTTTTCAATCGTGTTCCGTATCCATAGAATAGTTGTATGTTAATATATTTAATCAAATAAGAGGAAAATCGTAAACCTTGAATTCTGTCAAATAATTATCATCTTTATAGCAGTTTTAGCACACTTTAATTCTTTTGTGTATAATATACCCCATATTGCTTTAAAATCCAACTCTAACCTGAGGCGTAGTTCTCAAACCCTTGTGCCCGTGTGTTGCTTGACACCAACTTGACTAGACATGATAATATACACTGTTCTTGTGAACTTTTTTTTTTAATTCGTTGTAATCATTGCAAGCTTGGTTTTTGGCACTTTGAGATCCATGTGTGAACAAGCATAAAGATCATAAATTCTACCAGTAATATTTGGTTTCTTATCTTTTAACTTGGTTGGTTTGATGCCACATTAACAAAACGGACACTTATTGTTTGTCAAGGTGGCCTCTGGAGCTCTTGATTTGGGCATTCAACTCCCTCAGTTTTGCAATTTATGGTGTTTAAATCTGACCTTCTGGTTGACAAGAGGCTGCTTGCGTTCTATAGTATACCTACTCACCATCTCTCCAAATATAGAATCTCTTCGTCTTTGTATAGTAAGCACCTTAAACTTGGTATGCAATCTATTCCGTTGTTGTCTTTAGAGCATTTATTTACAGTTTTCATTCTTGTTCAGAATTCCTTCACGGATTATCCCCTTCCACCCCAATTGGGAATACTAGGCGAAAATGATGATAGAAATGTTGGAGGTAGCCATCATTTTAGTTTATTAGTGAAAGTAGGAGATGATTGGAAAGCAGGGTTGCCACTGCCATGCACGTTGCTCCACCTCAAGCATGCTACCATTGTTGGAATTGAAGGACAAGATAACGAGCTTGAGTTTCTGGAATTTCTGTTGAAGTATGCCGTGGTTTTGGAAGAACTGGGTCTGTGTTCTTATCTTCAAGATGTCTCGCCTGATAGAAAGAGACAAATTAACAGATATTATGAGAAACTGAGAACACTTCCAAGAGCTTCTTCAAGTTTGAAAATCAAGTTTGAGAATCTGTGTCTAACCAGAGAAGGTCGTGAAATCCTGACATGGCCGATAGCTTAGCAGTATAGACGGAATGACGGATCAATCTGCTTTACATCTCTCTAGTTCACTTAACATTTAAGCACACTGCTAAGAATGATGTTTTTCTGAAATTGGGAGTCTGTACTTGGATTGTAGTTTATTTATTTTTACAACTAGTAAAGTCTTGCCTTTATTAAATTTCTGATCTGATAGTGACTACCACTAAATGCTCTCCATTATCTTTATGTCTATTTTGGATTCTTTCTCACTACGTGCGGTTCTTGTTTACATTTTCAACATAAAAGATAATGTGCATTAGAAATTAGCTTTTGTCTCGAATAAGTATGGAACCTCTTTAGTTGTCATTTACTTATAGATTTTTATTCAAAATAACCAATTAGTCAACATTTCATCTGATCTTATGTTGGTTTGATACAGATACAAGAGATAACATGGA
>JAJJMC010021109.1:481219-558492 GCA_023531435.1 Papaver californicum | reverse complement strand
TGGTGTTGGGTATTTGGGAGCTACGTAAGCTGGTGGTGGTGGTGATGAGTAAACATATTTAGGAGTGTATGTTGGTGTTGGGTATTTGGGTGCGACGTAAACTGGTGGTGGTGGTGAAGTGTAGACATATTTAGGAGTGTATGTTGGTGTTGGATATTTAGGAGCTACATATACCGGTGGTGGTGGCGATGAGTAGACGTATTTTGGAGCTACGTAAGCTGGTGGTGGTGGAGAAGTATATTTGTACTCATGTTCTGGCTTGTATTCATGTTTAGGAAGATATACCTCAGCGGTAACCTCCACAACTGGTTTCTTGTAAGGAGTTTCTTTGTTGTAGTTGGGTGTATACGGCTCGTACTCAGCTAGTGCAACATTAATCAGAACAAATAAGGTTAAAGCATAAACCAGAAAAGCTGAAAGTCTTGCCATAATGAACTGCGGAGGCAAGGTAGAAAGAAGGAGTTTTTTAGTAAGTAGTTGTTTGTAAAGCTTGTGATGAGAAGAGAGACTTCAATACCCATTTATATAGTGTAACACTTGATTACATTTTCCACTCTTCATTGAATAAATTTGTAGGTATGTTAGTCAGTGGTGTACCACTAACTCCATGTATAACACAATTCGAGGCACGCACGATCTTTGGGTGATGAATATGGTTGACACATTCTTATACGCGTTGGTATCCAATTTTTCTAAAACTACTTAGACCGACAGTTGACCATCAAACATTGCATTTGATTTTATTATTTTTAAGTATCCTATTTATAATCCTGATTTAATTAATTAATTAAATCAATTTCAATAGTTAACCTTATACCTCAACGTTCATTGCTTTTATCAAAGAATAAGTTGCTAAACAATTACCTTCTTCTCCCTTACAAAGATCATCAATATTTAAAGATTAATCGGCACAATCACAATTATTAACAACACTAAATATTTTATCTTTTGCATCTTTTTCATTATCTACACCATTTACATCCAATTCCATCAACTGATAGAATGTTAATCAGATGATGAAAATGATGAATGAAATGAAGAACATGATCTCATTGTTTCTGTTTTTGATAGAGAGAAAATCAAATTATTATTATTCAATCTTATTGTTTACAATAGCAAACCCTTGTTTTATAAGACACAGACCGGGACAGACTAACGTATACATTTGACAGTTAATAAGTGCTACTAACGTACACATTGTGACAGCTAACAAGTGCTAACGTACATAGGATGTAAATGAGGTGTAAACTGAGTTACGTGCTATTATCCCCCTTAAACTGAAGGAGTCAGGCAGAGACTGAACACTCAGTTTATTCCGTAATAGAGCAAATCTTGGACCACATAATCCCTTTATAAAGATGTCAGCAGCTTGATCAATAGTGGAGATATAGGAAATCTTTAAAATTTGATACTGAATTAGTTCCATGACAAAGTTATAATCCACCTGTGTTCTTGAGGACTGCTCTTTGGATTAGAGTTTCAGGTTGTGGAGTTTATAAAGCTCAACCCTGTTGGTCTTAATTTGTTTTTCTTAAGAGCTTAGATCCGTCTCTCTCGCGGTGGGAACCACGTAGGTCGTAGGCTCTTCTCTCTCTCAATATCTTTCCCGTCTCTTTGAGTTTGTGCACCACATAGCCGGATTAACTGAAAGCATAGAAGTAAGTGTACTTAGGTGGATTGCATGAACTAATCGTTTGCATATATTCAGAATGCGAATTTGTAATGCTGCATGTCAGTCTTATTACTGGTTTCGAATGTCTCTATTTCTCATATTTATTCGACTTGTGTTCAAGGTATGCTTTTTGGTGTAGAAGAGTAGACCATGTTTATCTCTCTTAATTAGCATCATTGAGGATAACATCCAAGACATAACCATAGGTCTGACGGAAGATTTTTACGACACTGATATAATCAACTGGGATGAACTTCTGAAGGTCGTAGAAAATGTTGAAGAGTACTAGAAATACGTTGTTTGTTAATCATGCTTCATAATTGCTCTACATTGATGTTCGATAATTTGGATTGCCCAACAGCAGTTCAGAACGAATCGAGTACCGGTACAAAAATTTAAGCTCGCTTAATTAGTCCCAACATGTTGCAAGAAAAAACAACCATTGCAAAGAGAAAGATGAATCTCTTTGCAACAATTACAATATTTTTTGATGATGGATATGAGCTATACTCGGGATATTGCTTGTTCGATGATGTTCGGATCGAATGTATTAAGGAGGTATAGATTCTGGTTATAAAAGAATGAAATCACTAAATCTGACTATGCTTGATTGACTCTGTGAAGAGACAATTTAAAGAGTTCATTATACTGGTAAACAAGTAGTATTAGCATAGCTGATCACCAAGATCTATAAAAATAGGTTGGGCACATTGCCAGGGAAGCTACTCTAATCACTACAAATGAATGATCATTTTTCAGCCTCTGTCATCCACAAACTCTTCTAAAGACTTGAAAGGCCCATTATCTGATACAAGACTCACACCTTTTCACCACAAGACTCACACCTTGCTCGTAAACCCATCTTAGACTAATCTGAACACACGAAATAAAAAATACAAACTGATTGTGTGACTCAAATACTATACCATGCATAAGACATGCAGAAAATATTACCAACCTGAGCAACAGATTTTCCTCTGGCCATGGCAATCTGGTTCAGCACCCCAGATCCATAACCACATTGGAGCCCCAAACGGTTCCTTTGGCTCCCAAAGTAGAGTATGCGGTAACCATGATATTGTTAGCCTTACAATATTCTCTCAGTTGATTTTTTTGCCATATGGGGTTCATCTCTACCTTAATCAAGGAAGTTGCCATCAAAATTGTATTAGAATGAACTCAATTTTATCAAAACTCTGAAGTAACCAACATTTTTATAAATTGTACTTACTTGATTTACCGTAGTAGGGATGTTGGCTGTGCCCAATAACTCTTGAATCTTTTTGTGGGAGAAGTTGCTGACACCGATCGACTTAGTGAGGCCAAGCTTCTGACACTCTTCTATAGCTGCCCATACAGACTTGTAGTCCATTGGAAGTAAGTTGTCCTTATTCACCAAATCTTTCACAGTCGTCCCTGGCTTCAAGCTTATTGAATAGTGTATCAGATATAGATCCAGATACTGCAATTTCAGATTCCTATATTATACAGAACAAAATCCATCATTCATTCATATCTAAGAATTCAACACAATCTTATATCAGCAAACCAGTATATACACAAGCTATGTTGTTAAAGGCGCCCAAGGCGCTCGCCTAGGCATGAAGTTGGCGCCTTGTCAGTGAGGTGTCAAAGGCGAAAGCTACTACTTTTTTTTTTTTTTTTCTGGTCACCTCGGGCGCCTTAGGCACGACTAGGCGCTAAAGGCGCGAGGCGAAGGGCTTGGCGCCTCGCCTCGCGCCTCACGCAACATAGTACACAGGGCGTAAGTTTTTCCTAAAAAGGCTATTGCAGTTTCTCTTTTGTTTTTATTTTTTCTTGACAATCTATTTGAATTCTCTTAATTTTTGATAGAAGTAGGCATGTATAACGGTTTGCACAGTAGCGTTGGCCATTGGGTTCACCTTGGAAAAAAACTTACCTCAGAGAATTCTGAAGAGCAAGGACAACACGATCAGGGTGAGCACCAGAGCTTGGAAGTAATAAAAAGTTCGTCTCGAGATTTGATGAAACCAAGCTGAAGTGCTTCAGCTATAGCTTCACAAACAGACTCTTCAGTTTGATATATGAAAGCTGTATCAAAGTGTTTGTAACCCACCTCTATCGCCAGCTTCTCCCTTTAGTTGGTTTTTAGCTGTTCCAAGACTAAAAATCGGCATCGCCTTGCCCAAGCTCAAAGTGATCACAGGTACACCACTTTTCTCCATGTTATCTCTTGTATCTGTATCAAACCAACATAAGATCAGATGCAATGTTGACTAATTGGTTATTTTGAATAAAAATCTTTAAGTAAATGACAACTAAAGAGGTTCCACACTTATTCGAGACAAAAGCTAATTTCTAATGCACATTATCTTGTATGTTGAAAATGTCACTATAAATATACAAGTAGCTCGGTGATTCTGTAAAGCTAGAGTGATAAAAAATCGTTGCTAGAGATCGAGCGAGAGAGAAGAGAGAAAACAAGATTCGGGTTAGTAATTTTATATCTTCTTTAGGTCTGTTTCTTTTTATTTTCTTGGGTTAGTATTTTTCTTTTAATCGATTTTTATTATTCTTAAATTCCTAGTAATTTGAATTTCTTAAGCTTCTTGCATGATATATCCAAAAAAAAATTCTTAAACTTTTTCATGTTCAGGGTTATTTTTATGTACCGATGTTCTTCAACGTAAAGATATCAGTTTTTTCTAGTACGGGATTAAGGAGAGGAGGGTTTATATATTATCATGGATGTCTCCATCATTTTACTCTTGTCTTAGTGATATGCAAGGAGAAGAATCTAGTATTGAATTGGGAGAAATGTAACTTTATTCATTCAGGAATTGTTCTAGGTCATATTGTTTCTTCCAAGGGAATAGAAGTAGAGAAAGCCAAAGTTGATTTGATTTCTAAGTTGATACCCCCACGTACGGTTACGGAAGTTAGATCATTCTTAGGTCATGCAGGTTTTTATCGTCATGTTATTAAGGATTTTAGTAAGATCTCACGCCCTCTATGCAACCTTCTAGGTAAGGACGTTAATTTTGTCTTTGATGAAACTTGTATTGCAGCTTTTGAAAAGCTGGAATTACTGTTAATTTCTGCCCCTATTATACAACCGCCTGATTGGAGTCTTCAATTTGAGATTATGTGTGATGCCTCTAATTATGTAGTTGGGGTTGTTTTAGGACAACGCAAGAATAAAGCACAACATGTCATTTACTATGCTAGTAAGACCTTGGATGATGCACAATTGAATTACTCTACAACTGAGAAAGAACTTTTGTCGATTGTGTTTGCCGTAGAGAAATTTAGACCTTATCTTTTAGGGTGTAAGATTATTATTTTCTTTGATGATGCTGCCTTGAAATACCTTCTAAGTAAGAAGGATACTAAACCTAGGTTGATTAGATGGATATTGTTGCTACATGAATTTGATTTAGAAATTCGGGACAAGAATGGTTCCGAGAATATAGTAGCAGATCACCTTTCTAGGATCATTTTAGAGTCTTCTGATGATGTCGTTGGTTGTGTCGTAATCAACCAAAATAATCAAGTTCTTACTCTCTAAAATAGAATGAAGTATAGGGATAAGAACAAGTTCGTTCCCACAAGGAGGCTGAGACTATCACTAATTTTCAGTCATGTATGCAAGTAATAAGTGGGTTTTGTTGTTGTTTTAGTAAAACTAAATTAAGCTAAAATCAATTATGCAAGTTATAGAAACGTGTAACAGGGAGAAAAAGCATTGGTTAGAGATTTCATCGTCCATTATCCAACATGTTATCAATCAAAGCATACTCAACATTCATGCATTAGTATTACCAAAAACCCTAAAGTAGCCAGTTATCTCGTCTACTTCGGCAAAACTCCTAATATCATCAAAAAGCGCAAAGCGCCACTTTTAGAATTCTTAGCACCGGGTAAACTGAGTGAGTACTCCACTCGAGTTCAACCCAATGATAGCAATGATCTTTGTGAGTTGAGGTTATTCTAAGCAACCCGGAGTAAAGCACCACTCGGATTTAACCTAGGTCAAGCTTCTACACATACTTGCATGGCAATTTTAAGTATCGTTAACAAATATGCTATACTACTTGTAACCGGAGTCCCTCGACAGAATCGACTCTCAGAACTCCAGTTTAGTTGTAGATATCAATACTTATTTATCTAATTTGCAACTCAAATAAATCAGCAATCAATCATATATAACACTATACTCGGTAGAACATGAACGATATTAAAAATAACATGGAATCATGAGATATGCGCCATTCAATTAATAAACATGTTTTCCAACTTTAGATTGCATCCCTAACCAATAAAGAAGGTTTAGCTCATCATGGATTTCTCAAAACCCATGGAAATCAATTAAGAAATAAATTACTCAAACTCGGAAAGATTGCGAAGAACGAATAAGACTTTGAAACGCAGCAATGGTAGCCAGCAGCACCAACTTACGCCTCCAGCCTTTTGTGATGTCTGTTTACGCCTGTTTTCTTCTTCCTCTTTGTTGTCTCCTCTTTCTCTCCGTGTATATTCTCTTAAACCTAATTCTCCTGTATAGTAATATGAGATAGTCCTCTCCAGCAATAAACTTCTCAGCCTCACGTGAGTTTCCTCTTAGCCGTCAAACTTGTTCGGCTGCCTCTTGTGTAGCCCAATTGTGTAGCCAACTTGAATATGTGAACCTGACCCCCAAATATCTCTTGGGCCTCCAATATTTTTTGTAGCTACCTCTCCAAAAAGCTTGCCATGAGAAAAGCCTGAGTTCTTTTTATAGAACTTGGTTAGTCACTTTCACAATCCTAGTGGAACTAGGAAATGTGCTAAGTTTCCTTATTCCATTCCAACAAGATATAGCAACTCCAAATTCTTTCCTAATCCCATATGACTTCCCCAAGCTAGCTACTACTCCATCAAGGCTAGCCACTAGTCCACTAAACCACTCTAGCACCTCCAACTAGCCACTTAGCACCTTAGCACTTGCGGTTCAGCCAACTTAGCGCCTGGGCGCTAGCAGCACAAGCTAATTTGCCACCATGTGGCTTTGCCCATAACTTCCTCATACGAGATCAGAATGACCTCGTTCTTTCGCCATTGGCTTCGTAATTCAATTTCCTATATTGTGGAGGGTGAAAGGCCTAAATTCAGCAGAGTTTTACTGGCTCCTCGGTAATTCTTCTCATACAGCTCCATTCTGCGGGTTTCTGAACTGTAACCTGAAAAGATAACTAAACTTCGAAAGTAATAATAATACATAGTAATTCACTCAAATATAGAAAATAAGGGTCAGGAAAAACTACTTAAAATGTATGATTTATGCACCTATCAAATTCCCACACACTTGCCTTTTGCTAGTCCTCGAGCAAACTACAAATCTAACTAATCTAAAACAAATACAACTCCGTTTCGTCGAGTAAACGTTTACACTTAGCATGTGCAACAAGCCTTTAGACCCCTAGGTGTCCCTAGTGGACGAGTTATAGTCTCGTGAGGGTTTACCAGAGATTTACCCACAAAACCTGCTTCAACTTCTAAAAATTCCCAAGCACCTGCATACGAAAAGCTACAAAGACATAAAGTTTCTACATACCAACAATAAGAAGTCAGAAATATAAAGAACATTATTCTCATGTTTAATCCTTGAGTTTGGAGAAAACCACCAAATAAAAGAGTCCCGGTTCGAGAGTGACCGAATATTTCTGCCTTACCAATAGGATTTTATGAATTTGACACTCAAAAGACGCACTTTATGGTTCTCACATATGTGCAGGCAAGAATAAAGATAGAAGGCCTACACATGTTGACAGGTAGGAAGGAAAGGTGACCTTCCGAGTCATATTAAGATGTTATCCCGTAGAAAGTGGGACAAGAAAGAACCTTTTTTATTTTTCTAGTGACCTCTAAGAAAGGAAATCAACCATTATGCGAAGATGGGAATTGTTACTTACCTTCTCATCCGGTCGACAATCAGCACCACTCTCCCAACATTCCATAGAAACGTCTTTGGCCTCAACTGTAGGTAATGAACTCTTGCACTTCATAGAACTTGACACTTTGTAACTCTTTTTCTCTTCAGTCTCAACTGTAACTCTTTTCTTTTCACGTTCTCAGCAGCACTTTTTCACGTTTTCAGCCTTTTTTTTTATTTTTATTTTTTTTTTACGTGAGTATGCTTATTCTCCTGGATACTTTTGCTATTTTTCTCAATTTCTTGATTCGTGAGTTATTTCTCTTCCCGTGAGTTCTGTTTCGTCTCTAAATCTGTATAGAATCTACACCTTTCGATTTCTTTCGCTTCTGTAAGTCTTCAACATGTTTAATTGTATTGTTGCTTTACTCAAATATGAATTTTTCTCTTTGAATTGTCGCTTGCACCTTGACGGTCTTCAACTTTCCTTCAAATTTTGATGTTCCGCTTGTTGATGATGCTATGTTTCTATGGACGTTGTCGAGAGAACGATGCCAACTGCAAACCAAACTACAAGAATAAGTTAGCAACTCTGATGACACCCTCATGATTGATAAAACATAGCACTCAAGAGATCAAAAATAGTGCTGAAAATTGGTGCGAGGTTAGGTAGCTCATCATTCTACCCGGAATTAGCGCAGATGAAAACACTCTAAACGTAAAATTGAAGGTCTGGTGCCTCACTCATGGGTATTGAATGATCACAAGTCTAACCTGTAATCTCCTACCGGTAATTTAGGTCCATTTTGGTCGGCTCTAGCCTCTCAAAAACTAAGCACTCCGAATATAGTTCTCTACTATCTCTAAGTTCAGTTGTTTCGAGTAGAAGTCCGTATGTAAACGTAGCTAGCTGTATGCTAAGTGACTCTAAAATCTCTAAAAGTTGAAGGTTTTCATGCAAATGTGTGTATGCCTAACAATGCTACGTAAAAATCTATATGCCTAAATACTCCCCCACACTTAAACTTTATATTGTCCTCAATGTAAATTGAATCATCCAATGTAACGTCAAGATGAGAAATTCTACATGCTCTAAAAATAAAATCAGAAACAAAAGAAAAAGATAGAATACAAAACCAATGGGTTGCCTCCCATTCAGCGCTTAGTTTAACGTCTATAACCCGACTAGGCAATCTGTGCTACTCCTCCAGAGGGAGCGCCTCTTCTAGTATTATGTTAGCCTTTTCAGGCTCAAATGACTCGTAGTATGGCTTTAAGCGATGCCCATTCACTTTAAGCTCCTTTCCCGATGTCAAGCTCCGAATCTCCACTGCACCATGAGAAAAACCGTTAGTCACAACAAAAGGTCCTTTCCAACGAGACTTCTTAAAATAGAGGTGAGATTTACTCAATAGAACTTTTTGTCCAATAGTAAACTGTTTTTTAGAAATTATATTATCATGCGAAGCCTTTATTCTCTCCTTTCTTTCCAACGCAAACACCTGTTTAGCCAAAGAATCCTTAACATTAATAGAAAAACAAGAGTGTACGTCACTAGGATATCGCATCGTCTCATTAATGTTGAAACGTATTATTTCTCCCTCGAATTCCAGTGTCAACGTCCCATTATAGACATCAATTTTTGTTCGCGCCGTGCGCATGAATGGACGTCCCAGTAGCAATGGTATAGCCGAGTCCGTGGATCCCTCTGCCATCTCTAGTACACAGAAATCTGCTGGAAAAACTAACTGATTAACTCGTACAAGCACATTTTCAACAATACCTTGAGGGTATACATTAGAACGGTCAGCTAGTTGTAAGACAATTCCAGTTTCTTTCAAAGGTCCTAATTTGAGAGATTCATATATAGATGCAGGCATACATTCACTGATGCTCCTAAATCTAGCATGGCCTTATTAAACGTTGTGTTACCAATAATGATAGGAATATCGAAACTACCGGGGTCTTTACACTTGAGTGGGAGCTTCTTCTGCAAGATAGCCGAAGCGTTTTCCACCACTCTCATTACCTCATTGCCGTTTAATTTTTGTTTATTGGTGCACAGGTCCTTCAGAACTCTCGCATATTTGGGAACCTGTTTAATTGCGTCAATCAGTGGAATGTTCACATGAATTTTCTTGAAAATGTCTAAGATATCCTTATCTTGTTCCGCCTTTTTCGAGTTAGCAAACCTGCGAGGAAAAGGTAGAGGGGGAACGTAAGTGGGTAAAGGAACCTTAGAATTTCCGTGACTTACCTCAGCACTTTTAGAGGCGTAAGGGCTCTCTTCGGAGTTACAGTTGCTTTCTACTTCTGGGACCGGCCCTTTTGGGTCTCTGTTTTTCTCGGCTTCTTCTGGTTGTACAGTTCGTGTACCACTTCTCAATGTCACTGCGTTGACAGTTTCTCTTGGATTGGTAGGTTGAGAAGGGAGTCTCCCACTATTCTGTGTCTCCAGACGATTTAATCTACCGGCCAATGTGCTCATTTGAGTTTGTAGCTCTTTTATCGCATTCTCTGTTGTCTGCTGATTTTTATCCATCTTTGCCGTAATATTTTTCAGCATGGCCATCATCTCCGATGATTCTGAATTTTGAGCTTGTTGTGGAGGTTGTGCTTGTTGCATCCCATTCTGGTGATTAAAAGCCGGCCTTGAAGCAGTAGCTTGCTGATTCGCATAGCTGAAATTCGGGTGATCTCTCCAACCTGGATTATATGTATTGGAATAGGGATCATACCTTTTCCTTTGCTGGTTCGGAAAAATAGCACTTACTTGTTCGGCCTCATTCTCATAGGACTGAATGATCACAGCGGCCATCTGTTGTATCATTTTCTCCATTTGGCTCATTTTCTGCTCCAGAGGCGGTGCGGTGCTAATCTCGGCCACCCTCTTGACCGATGAATCACGGCTCAGAAATTGTTGGGAGTTGGCTGCCATGTCCTCAATTAGCTCTCTAGCTTGCGTTACAGTTTTGTTCGCCAGTGCACCACCACTTGCGGCATCGAGAAGATTTTTGTCGGTTTGTTCGAGCCCGTCGTAGAAGTACTGTACGATCAAAACATCGCTGAATTGATGATGTGGGCAGCTGGCAACTAGCCTTTTATATCGTTCCCATCTTTCATACAGTGTTTCATCTGGCATCTGTTTAATTCCGAAAATTTCTTTACGGATTCGAGAAGCCTTTGATGCAGGGAAATATCTCTCTAGAAAGAGCTTTTTCAAGCTATTCCAAGTTGTAACACTGCCAGGAGGTAAATAGAATAGCCAATCCTTAGCCGTGTCCAACAGAGAAAATGGAAAAGCTCGAAGCATGGCTCCATTAATGTCGGGTTCAGCCCCAACCATGGCCATCAAGAGGTTATTGAAGTCCATCAGATGCTTATTCGGGTCCTCATTAGTCATCCCGTGAAACTTAGGAAGCTCACGGATCAGTCCCGGCTTAATCTCGAAAGTAGAAGCCGTCTGTATGCACCATTGTTGCGTATCTAGCTTATGAGACGCTAGATCCTTCATTGTGCGATTGGCGTCAGCCATTGGTACTGGTTCTGATTTTACGCCCGAATCTGCAAACTCGCTTGTTGTACTCGGAGGAAGTGGCGTGTTGGCTGCCCGGACTAGTTCGCTCAATGGAGTACCAGCTCGACGTCGTAAACGCATTCAAGTACCTGAAAACTTCAGCAAGAATTAGTAAACTAAAAATAAATAACAATCCGCTATGCCTCCCCGGCAGCGGCGCCAAAATTTGGTCGGGACGTAATCAACCAAAATATTCAAGTTCTTACTCTCCAAAATATATTTAAGTACAGGGATAAGAACAAGTTCGTTCCCACAAGGAGGCAATAGATTACTATATATTTCAGTCACGTAAACAAGTAAACAGGGGGATTTTGTTGTTGTTTTAATAAAACTAAATTAAGCTAAAATCAATTACGCAAGTTATAGAAACGTAACAGGGAGAAAAAGCATTCGTTAGAGATTTCATCGTCCGTTATCCAACATGTTATCAATCAAAGCATACTCAACATTCATGCATTAGTAATACCAAAAACCCTAAAGTAGCCAGTTATCTCGTCTACTTCGGCAAAACTCCTAATATCATCACAGAATGAGTACCTCCACCCTATGAATTCTTATGCACCGGATAACCTGAGTGAGTACCTCCACTCAAGTTCAACCCAATGGTAGCTATGGTCTTTGTGAGTTTCCTCTTAGCCGTCAAACTTGTTCGGCTGCCTCTTGTGTAGCCCAATTGTGTAGCCAACTTGTGTAGCCAACTTGAATATGTGAACCTGACCCCCAAATATCCCTTGGGTCTCCTATATATGCTATAGCTACCTCTCCAAAAGGCTTGCCACGAGAAAGGCCTGATTTCTTTCTATAGAACTTGAGTTAGCCACTTTCACAATCCTAGTAGAACTAGGAAATGTGCTAAGTTTCCTTATTCCACTCCAACAAGATATATCAACTCCAAACTCTTTCCTAATCCCATATGACTTCCCCAAGCTAGCTACTACTCCACCAAGGCTAGCCACTAGCCCATCAAACCACTCTAGCACCTCCAACTCGTCACTTAGCACATTAGCACATACGGTTCAGCCAACTTAGCGCCTAGGCGCTAGCAGCACAAGCTAGTTTGCCACCATGTGGCTTTGCCCATAACTTCCTCATACGAGATCAGAATGACCTCGTTCTTTCGCCGTTGGCTTCTTAATTGAATTTCCTACACTGTGGAGGGTGAAAGGCCTAAATTCAGCAGAGTTTTACTGGCTCCTCGGTAATTCTTCTCATACAGCTCCATTTTGCGGGTTTCTGAATGTAACCTTAAAAGACAACTAAACTTCGAAAGTAATCAAAATACCTAATAATTCACTCAAATATAGCACATAAGGGTCAGGAAAAACTACTTTAAATGTATGATTTATGCACCTATCATGAGGCACCAAACCTTCAATTGTCCGTTTAGAGTGTTTCATCTGCGCAAATTCCGGGTAGAATGATAAGCTACCTAACCTCGCACCAATTTCAGCACTGCTTTTTGATCTCTTGAGTGCTATTCCCATCAATCATGAGGGTATCATCATAATTTCTAACTCTATCTTGTAGTCTTGTTTGCAGTTGGCACCATTCTCTTGACAACAACAGGTCCATAGAAACATATCATCATCAACAAGCAAAACATCAAAAATTTGAAGAAAAGTTGAAGGAAATCAAGGTTTGCAAGAAACCGTTTAAGAATGAGCAAATTTCATATTCAAGTAAAGCAACAATACAATTAACATGTTGAAGACTTATGTACAAAAGCGAAAGAAATCAAAAGATGTGAGTTAGTGAAGTTCATGATATCAAGGCAATACATGTTGTGAAGAATCAAATTGTAAAGTCTTTATCCCACGGTCGTAGTAATTTCATCATTTATTTTTCAGTTTATATTGTATGCCAAAAAAAAACGATTATCATTACTTTAGTGTAGATTTTCTTTTGTATTCATTCAATAAGGCCGTTGGAAGAAGAAATTTATAGAAAAGTTTCTAATAACAAGAAATTGAGGAAATGAGTTACAAATTGTCAAGGTTCTACGAAGTTCAAGAGTTCATCATCTACAGTTGAAGACCGAAGACGTTTCTATTGGATGTTGTGAGAGCGGTGTTGATTGCCGATCAGATGAGAAGGTAAGTAAGCATTCCCATCCTCGCATAGTGATTGATTTCCTTTATTAGAGGTCCCTAGAAAAATAAAAAGGGGTTTCTTCGTCCTACTTTCTATCGGATAACATCTTCATATGATTCGGGAGGTTACCTTTCCTTCCTACCATTCAACGTGTGCAGAATTTCTATCTTCATTCCTGTCTGCACATATGTGAGAACCATAAAGTGCGTCTTTTGAGTGTTAAATTCACAAAATCTTGTTGGTGAGGCAGAAATATTCGGTTACTCTCGAACCTGGATCCTTTTATACGGTGGTTTTCTCCTAACTCAATGGTTAAGCATGAGAATAATGTTCTTTATACTTCTAACTTCTTATTGTTAGTATGCAGAAACTTTATGTCTTCGTAGCTCTTTGGATGCAGGTGCTTTGGAATACTTAAAAGTTGGAGTAGGTTTTGTGGGTAAATCTCTTGTAAACCCTCACGAGACAAAACTCGTCCACTAGGGACACCTAGGGGTTTAAAGGCTTCTACACATGCTAAGTGTAACCGTTTCCTCAACGAAAGGGAGTTGTATTTTAGGTTAGTTTATATTTGTAGTTTGCTCGAGGACTAGCAAAGGCAAGTGTGGGGGGATTTGATAAGTGCATAATTTATATATTTTAAGTATCATTTGCTTATACTTATTTGCTAGATTTTTTGTGAATTAATGTGTATTATTATTACTTTCGTAGTTTATGTGTTTTATTAGGTTGCATCTCTGAAACAAGTGAAATGGAGCTTTACAAGAGAAGAATTGTCAAAGACCCAGTGTAACTCAGTATATTACAGGCTTTCTACTCTTCGTCTTCTAGAAAATTGGATTACGAAGCCAACTGCGAAAGAACGAAGTCATTCCGGGTCGTACGAAAAAGTTACAAGCAAAACAAGAACTAAGGGCAAAATGGTCGTTTCAAGTGAACTATCGTTGGCACCCAGTCGTACGCTAAGGGGTAGCTGAGTTTCAAATAGAGTTAATTGCACCGTCTCTGTTGCTAAGGGCTATCCAGTTTTGAATTTTGTTAACGACATCAGCTTAAATGTTAAGGGCACCACCTCCCTTTTCTTCCTCACTTCGAACAGGTGAATTCAGAATTGTTGCTGTAGGTTTGAATCCAGGGCAATGAGTCATAATGAGCTTCGTGTTAGTTTCATATAGCTGGAGTTTGTGTTGATGGAGGGTGCTGCAGTTAAGCTCGAGGAGTTGAAGATGGAGAAACTCGATAGTTTTGCCGTGATGATCCATCATGAATGATCATGGCAGTTGAGAAGGATCTGATGCTCGTGAACTGGTGATTCGGAGTGCTGTGATGATGAGGCAGAGATGGTATGAATCTGTTGGTGGTGAACTCGGCTTGTAATGGTTTAACGGGTTTTCATGGATTGATGGAGTCGATGGAAGTAATGATAGATGATGGCAGTGACAGAGATGATGGTGAAGTTTGGTTACTGCCATTAATGACGCCATTTGACGATGGTGATTCTTCTGTGGCTATTGGTTGATGGAACCTGATGCTGGTGGTGTTTGAAGAGTTAAACAACGATGATGGATGATGGCAGGGATGATGATCATGAGGTTGCTGCTAGTTTTGAGCTGTTGTTGTCAATGGAGAAAATATGTGATGAATCAAAGATTAACTCGAGTTGGAGGCACTGAGAAGAGAGGTCGATGAACTGGTGGTTCTGTGATGGAACAAATATTATGGCAGTTATGGGTATGAGTCTGTGTGCTGTTGGTCGTGAACTGAAGGGTATGTGGTCAAGTTTATAGGAGATGGAGCTTATGGGTATGAGTCTTTGTGCTGTTGGCAGTTGAGAAGATACGGATTCCCTAAGAACATGGCAGTGATGGCTCAAGTTACTCGAGATAATGGTAGTCTGTGGTGTTTGGTTTAGCTCGAGTTAAGGATATTAGTCGAGAACAGAAACTGTTCGAATTTGGCATGGTTTGGCCGAGAAGTCAGGGTAGAGGTTGGACAACAAATCTTGGCCGGAAAATCAAGCTCTTGGTTTAAGGTGATGAACGGAAGAGATGTAGAGGTGAATAGAGTTTAAGTTGAATTAGGAAAGTCGGTTCCAAAACTCAAATTTGAGGATTGTACGTCAAGTAATATGAAAGCTATATAAGAACTCGAAGGAGACAGAAGATACACATACCTACACAGAGAATACTTCCCAGACGGACAGACATTCACATACCCTCTCACGGAGAAAAAGACCCAGAGATACCTTCACAGACACGGAGAGTACCTTGGCGGACCGGAAAATTGGAGAAGCCGGAAAATTGGAGAAGCCAGAATTAAGGGTTAGTTCGTGTTTTCTTTTCTTCATTAATTTTTATGGCTTTTGTGTTGGGCTAATTCCGACACATCAAGTTTTTGGATTAATTATGTGATATATGTTCTACAATTTACAGGCGATCAAGATGGTGTTTAATAAAGCATACTTACCTCCCGGTTACAAGTTTCTGCCGACCGACAAGCAGTTGATCCAAGAATATTTAGTCCCAAAGGTTCATAATCAACTCGATATGGAGTCCGTAAGTTCGTTTATATTTCACAAAGACATATACCAATATCCCAATCCCCTTCTCCTCTTTCAAGAGATTCACAGCAGCCACCAAGGCTATTTTTTCACTCCCATAGCAAAGATAAATTCAAATGGTACCAATGTTAAACGAACTACCGGACAAGGAAAATGGCATGGAGAAGATGCTGGTAAACTCATATATGAGGAGGATGATATCAAGAAAGAAAGAGCAATCGGAAAGGATAGAATGTATACCTTTCAGTGGAATCCGGTCGAGGGAAAGACATCGAGTCAACTGAAATGTGAGAAAGGCCATTGGATCATGCATGAGTATTCGTTGCTCCCTGATCAATGAACAGCCATTGTCAGGCGAGGGGTAGTACCAGAACAACAACAGCAACAGTTTCAGCCCGCAGTGGATGCAGCAAGACCACAGAAACGACAGCGCATGATCAATGAACAGCCATTTGTACCACCAGCATCAACACCAATGTTATCACCCTCAGTGCCTGATTTTCAAGATCCAGTTGACGCCCATCAATATTTAATAAATGCGATTAATTTTGACTGTGTGGTACCAGTTCTGGAAGGAAGTAATAATGATGTCCAACAAAAAGAAGGAGACAACGAATGGGCTGAATTGGCTGGTTCAATCGAGGCTTATTTAGAAGAAAGTAATGATGAAAAAGTGATGATTTCAGAGGTTGGAGAGAATATCAGTGCTGCAGAAGCCATGGAGACATGTGTACCCGTACCTGCAGCATCAACAACAATGTCTTCACCCTCACAGAATGACAACTGCTTCGATGTGATGGCAGAGTTCAACAGAAAGAGCATCACTGAAGATAATCTCGAAGACATAACAACAGGCATGGTGGAAGATTATGGCGACACTGATATAATCAACTGGGATGAACTTCTGAAGGCCCAAGAAAATGGTGACCTAGACCAAGTGATATTGGAGCCTTGAAGACGATGAAGTTGCAAGCTGATGATATAAAGATAGTGTAACTCTATGAAATGTAATAAGAACTACGTTGGGCTTGATCCTGTAGCCTGCAAACTGCTATGGGTACGTAGGCAGCCGTGTTCAGTTCCAATATAATATAAAAAAATATTTTCCCCTATCTGATTACTGTGATATGTGAATGAATCTGTCTTTGTAAACTGGATTGTTTGTTTCTTTCTTTGTTCTTTTTTTTATTTGAAGCATAATCCTTCTTTCTTTTGTTCCTTTGGGTCCTGCAAGTATTACTGACAGTATGTATAGTACAGGGTACAGTTGATTTGAGTCTAATGCTGAACCCAATTTGGTTACATTTTTCTACTACTAGTGCAGTTTCAGTGGTCATTCAGTGTGCCATTAACAAAAAACCAACTGAACGGAGGTCCGGGTTCTTGGCCATTGATTGCATAAATGTTAGAAATGTGTAAAATAAGGTGCCTATATGAAACAGTCAGGTGCTTTTATCCCTTTTTTCTTTGTCAAACAACATGTATGAGAAGATGGATTTAGGCATTCAAAGCAAAGTGTTGAAAATTGAAGGCCTGAACAAAGAAAGGATACTTTTGAGTCTCAGCCGTCAAATTCAACATCATCTCTTTCTGGAGAAGAAGAAGAAGAAGAGTTGGGTATCTCAAATTTAATTCAACAGAGTTGAAATTTAAGTAAGTTTTATTTTCCATCAAAATATGGTTAATTCAGGTTGTTGATCTGAAAATCTTGTTGAATTTGGTGTGGAAAATGTAAAATGAGAAATGGGTAGTGAAATTAAGTAATTCTAGTTCAACTATTTGGTGGTTTCTGAAGATGTATTTAGAATGTTTGTTTATATGTCTAGTAGAACCAGTTTCAGTTAGAAAAGGAAGTCCTTTTATTAGGTAAAACAAGTTCAACTGTTGATATCAACATTCCATTCCCATGGTTGGTGTTGATTAAATGGAACCTAGTAAGTTAGAGTTGGTTTAATTCAGGTTCATTCTGTGAAAGAATTCCCACTACTTCAGTGTACAAGTCTAGACTCTAGAGTGTCACTCTGATTAGCTTAGGAGAATGTAAAGAGAACCACAGAAGATCCAGCCATCCAGGACGTTGTGAATATCTACCCCGATATCCCCAACTGGTGTGCTTAGGAACTAAATAACTGCCACAAACCGTCTGGTTCTTCTGTGGTTCAGGTAAACAGCTTTTTGTGGCTTGCACTGACATCTTTCTTTAAAATTTTCTTTTTTGATTATTTCTTTATGTGTTTATGAACAAACTGAGGCTGCTAGATTGTAGATGCTGATCAGTCTACTGTTTTGGCTAGGCATGTGTCCTGAAATAGAGACTGTTCAGACATGGATATTAGATGCATCCTCTGTTAGGTGTTGGGTTTCAATCATTTGGGATATCTATCTTTTGGTAACATAAAGAATGAATTTATTTTCAGTCAGTTACTTGTAATTTGTTTAGGAAATATAACATTATACACTTTGTTGTTTGTGCAGTGGATGTTGAAACCCGTCTTGATGATGGATTTGGAGCATTAGATGATTGCTCTATTGATGAAGTAGAATTCATAGACTGTGAAGACAATGTTGCACTTCTTGAACCATATGAGGGTATGGAATTTGAATCTGAAGATGCCGCTAAAGCATTTTATGATGACTATGCTAGACAAGTAGGGTTCATCATGCGTGTCATGTCATGCCGTCGTTCAGAGGTTGATGGAAGAATTCTTTCTCGTCGACTTGGATGTAATAAGGAAGGTCGTTGTGTTAGTATTAGACGCAAACATGGACCCCTTAGGAAGCCGAGGACCAGCACACGAGAAGGTTGTAAAGCGATGATCCTGGTAAAGATAGAGAAATCCAGAAAGTGGGTTGTGACAAGATTTGTAAAGGACCATAATCATCCACTAGAGGTTTCTACCCGTGAATGTCGTCATAGAATGGTAAGTTCTCTTTCTAATTCTAATACGAAGTGAAGTACATTTTCTCTAACTCTATGTCTCAACTGAAATGTAGATTTATAATAATTAGAAGTACTCTACCTCAACTCAGGTCCTAAAACACATGCTCAATTGTTACATTTATGTTTTAGCTGACCTACCACCTATGCATGTTGATTATCTGTGGAAGATTTAGTACACTATTTATCATAGTCTTAACTTTTTGCTGATCATAATATATAAACATGTGACAACAATCTGCAAAAATAGGTATGGTACAGCCGTTCAGTGAACTGAGGCAGATTATTACCTACCTAAACTACTGGAGTTGTCTAGTATTCACTAATTAGAATTACCATTTTAGGAACAAGGTTAACTGGATGCATCACTAGTTCTGTAATTTGTAAGTTAATCTACAAAAATAAGCATCCAATTTTTCCTTGAAGGTGAATTATAGTTTCAGGTTGCAGAGTTTGTAAAGCTGAAACTTAGTAATACTTGGAGTAGTTCAAGAGCCATACCCCTAACGATCTTTTGTATGTCTTCTTAGGAAGCTGTCTGTACCATCAAGAGATGTATGAAGGTGGACAGTTCACTAGGGTTTTATCATATCTTTTAAATTCTATTGTTGATGTGAACCATTAGTTGTATGTCATTCTATGATCCAATTGGACCTGAGCATTACTTGTGTAGTTGTGTGACATTCTACGCATCCATGCTTTAGACTTCATTAAACCCTTAAACCCTGTTTAAATTTTTTCTTTGAATTTGTTTATATTTGAAGGATGAGAAGGACAAGAGAATTAAAGAATTAACAGCAGAACTTCGACGCAAAAAACGTTTGTGCGCGGCATATCGAGAACAACTAAACACATTTATGAAAGACGTGGAAGAACACAATGAACAGCTGTCAGCAAAGGTTCTAGTCATTGTCAATAATATGAAAGACGCTGAATCGGAAGATTAACAGATTTCACACCACACGGCACTGATAATCACATTTGGTGAGCTTTTCTGCAACATATGCTCTTAAAAGAGTTAAATCCATTAAATTTTGCTACTCAAATTGCAGTATCTTACCTTCGATGTCCTCTCTTTAACGTCAGATTATGTCATGGAGAAAGTAAGGGAGATTATCTTTAAGCCAAATTATACATGGGGTTCTATGAAGTGGATGAAGAGAAAGAAAATCCGGACAAGGAACAGTTGTAAAGTAATCCATACAAGAAAGTTCCATCAATCAAGACCTTCACGACAAGGAAAAGGCGCTTCAGTCAAGTTCTCAAGGTCAAATAGTTCAGCATACATATGTTTCTAGTGGAGCAACAGTCAGTTTTTCATGTAAAAAATTATTTCCCTCGGCAGCTAAATTAGTGTACGAGTGTATTTACTGGCCTGGATTTGCTCACTGCAGTAAGCACAAAATTAACTTTTGTAACCAAATTAGGCGAAGCTACTATTGGGTTTCGAACCTGGTAAGCTTTTATTTTTGTACTTCCAATGAATTGGGTGATTGAATTGGTAAATATTTGTATAAAATGTGTTTTATCTGAAGTCCTGCAATGGTCAAGGAATGCACTGCTCTTCTAAACTGGAATTAGGACACAAATATAAAATCATTGAATCTTATTAATCATCTTTGTTATAACGTACAAGATATGATTAAGCTCCAGATATTTACAATCCCTGGTAACGACTGAGACAAAGGTTCAAGTTGTATTTAGTGTGTAGCATTTGAAAGCAATCAAAACTCACATGCACTCAGGTTTCAATATTCAACCTGACTGAAGTATAGTGTGTTCAGATAGGGAGACCCCCTAAGATCCTGTTCACCTTGTCTGTTCTGGAAGCTGTTCTGATTTTTGCAGCTGCAAACTGCACAATTTGGTTGCAATAAATGGACAAGAGTAAGGTTGATTTCCTTCGATACCACTGCCTTTGTCACCTTCCGTTTGTTTTTCCCCATGGTACATCCATGGATGTGATATTTGCACTCACATGGTTTGTAACAGTCTCTTCATCCACAAATGCCCTTTCAAGAGATTTCCGCTGATTGAAATCAATTTCTAGGAATATGTCTATCTCTTCTAGTGCTTGCTTCAGTATTCTTTTGGCAAATGCACTAGATTTTTCACTGGTTGAACCCTTCACAGCTAAGGTATGTGCCATATGCGCCAGCTCGTTATGTTGCACAGTTACGGGCGAACTAGAAGCAAGGTGAACCGACTGATAGTCATTGTTTACGACAGCACCAGATCTTGCATCTTTTGTCCACCTATTTAAATAGTACTGTAATGGGATATCAAGCAACCTCCGGCTATGCAATACTTTAAGGGCATGAGCACATAATATACCCATGAACTCAAATTTTTTACAGCTACATTTCACAGTATTATCTGAGGAGTCATATATAACAATGCATGGTTTAACATTCTCAAAAGACGATACCTTGTACGTGCAATTTGTCCCATCCTCATCACTAACTTCTGCAAAAAGATCCAAGGTACCAACGTACTCTTCCTGGAACAATAGGAAGACTTTTCTGGTGTATCTCTCTGATGCTCGGGCTTCCGCAGGCCACATTGTGTGCAAAACTGGTTTTGTTTGCCTAGAACAAGAATCTTGATGTTTTTCCTTCTCGCGGAGAATCATTAACACTTTCTCATACATAACTACAAACTCACGCAGTGGTATAGTTCTCTTGAAATACTTCTTAAGAAACTTGTTCATACCTTCACTTCCTTGACCAGCTGAAAGACCTGCACAAAAGTATTCTCGTCCATATACATGTCCCCATTTCTCTCGCATATGGTATAAATCTTGCAACCATTCATTTTGTACCAAATTATATTTTCCAATAAATAAATTCCAGCTGGATTGGAACTCTTCCTCTGTCTCACTCTTATAAATGCAACTCTCAAAATCAATTTTGAAGGACTTGAAGTTTTCAAACATGTCAGTGAGGTGCTTCTTTGCCTCTTCATAAATGTACCATAAACCTAAACGATGATGTGTGTTTGGCCATACCTGTCTAATCGCCTCTGACAAAGAAAGAGCTGGGTCGGTAAAGACTGTTTTCGGTTGTTTGCCATTCATGGCATCCGAAAAAGTTCGAAATAACCATACTAACGACTCCGCTGTGACATCTAATATAAGTGCACACCCAAAGATAATAAATTTCCCATGATTGTTCACTCCAATAAATGATGCATAGGGTTTGTTGTAATCGTTCAGCTTATATGTAGTATCAAAGCACACCATGTCACTGAAGAAGCTATAGTCTACCCTTGACTTAGCATCGCACCAAAAAGAACTAGACAATTGGTTGTTGCTATCCATTCGTATTGCGTAGAAGAAATAAGGATCATCTTTTTGCTTTTTCTTGAAGTAGTCTAAGAGAAATTGTGCATCTCCCTTTTCAAGAATCTCATTACGGCTTCTTCTGAATAGGTAATTATTACAATCCACTTGCATAAAGTTGAGATCTTGGGCTCCTCCATCATCTAAACTCGGACATGAATAAATACTAGGAGATCCTATCCTTGCTAAATGAATATCTTCAATTAGCCCCCCAGCTTGTGAATGTGGTAACTTCTGTTGCGACCTGTTATGAACTTCTGAAGGAGGTGAAAGCTCATGGTTATGTTTTTTAATAAACTCTACCACGGAATATCTTCCATCATCTTGTAATTTGATAACAAGACGTGCCTTACAATCGGTTCGTGTTTTGGGCCGCGATTTCACAGGAGGACCTCTTGAATGTGGACAGCGATAACCTTCTTTGGAACAACAAAAAACTCGCCTCGAAATTGTCTTATTTGCACGATGGGTCGATGAATTCTTGCGAACACTGAAACCCAAGGATTTAGCATATCGATAATAAAACTCATATGCATGATTATCTGACTGGAAGACCATACCAAGTTTTGGAGTCTCAAACACAAAATCAGTGGAAACTCCAAAATCTAATGACATTGAAAAATCCCCACCTGCTCGCATAGTATCATGGGCATCTTGACTGCCACACTGAGAGATCAACTGCTCAGCAGATTCATTAAGTTCAAGTGGATGTTCTCTTCTTTGGATATCCATCCTGCAGTGAAAGGAAAGAAAATGCTTTAAATATCCTTCAACAAAAAGAAAGATAATCGTATTTCAAAACCAAATCTGATCTAAAGTTTCTCAAACACAAAGACATAACAACACAGCAATGTTCAGATATAGAAAGCAAGTTGAAACCAAGCCAGCAGAACCTAATCAAATAAACCATTTTCCGAAACAACTAAGACATGCATCTCAGTTCATTGAATAAAGGTTGAAGGGGGGTCATCCAACAGTACTGATATACTCCACTACTTACTTTTGGAGCATCCATGAAACACAAACTTCATTCTGAACTATAAACTCAAACAGCTAACATAATATAAGTAGCAGTTTGCATCAAAACTTGATAATACAGGAAAGTAACAAAATCGAGAGTTATCTTACGGTTCTCGTGACTTGATCATGCAAAATGGTGAACATCAGCTACCATCTAGGTCCAAGGAAGCATTTTCATCGGCAAAGGTGATCCAAAATTAGTAAGATGACTAAACATGCCAACACCAATTGTAACATCAAACAGTAAATTTCTTACCATCAATTTTAAACCTTCACAAAATAATCAGGGATTAGAACTCAACTACATTGCATATACTGTGATACACACTCATAACCAAAATGACAAGTAGAAAATAGCTGACCTAATTATGTCCTAAACAAACAAAAACTAACTAAACCCGAAAATTCTCAAAAACCGAAAAAAATTATGATGAGGAAACAAAATTAAACTCATTAAGTTAAACCCATGACTGAAATCAGTGTAATCTACTCAAAAGTCAATCCCATAAATGAAAATGAAAATGAAGAAGAAAAGAAATGCAAACTGACTTGAAGTAGAGAGGGAGAGCTTACAGAGTTTGAGAGACAAAAAAAAAGTAACTTAAAAGGTTTCAGACTATTGGATTTGAACACTCAAAACCAGAGGTAGATCAGCAAGAGAAGAAGATGAAGAATCAAGATATCAAAATATGATCTCTTGGAAATGCTGTATAGCCACGTTTGTCTGCGAGTTCGTTTGGGCGCCTGGATTTGGAGTATGGCACCTATAAAAGATTTGAGCTTTCTGCCACTGTGTTATGGGCACTCAAGTGATCGTTTCTTAAAAGCACTTCGTATTGGATGAGTAAGGGTAAACCTTACAAAATTGTGGAATATGATTCAAACTTACAAACTGGTTCTATAGATTTACTAAACTTCCCAATTTTGTAGAAGTGAGAATTGGATTGGTGTTGGTCTATCCGGGAAGATAAGCAATGGAGCAGTCGAAACTCGAAAGAAAGATATTGTGCACTGAAAGAGCAAGCCCATCATGTTCAGTGGCAGAAATAGGAGTCTACCAAAAGGTGGTCTTGACCAGATTTCTATTTGAGTTTAAGTCAATATAAATTGCCCTGTTTTTTCCATTTACATAAACAAAAGATGGAATGAGAGAGAGAGCAATTGTTAGATAACGATTTTTTTGGGTTTAACAATTTTTCTCATGGCTACGATGTGGTCGGACCACATATTTTCATCTATCAACATGTATTATAAATTAGTTATAATTAAAAAAAAATCCTATTTGATTTCATATAAAATATAAAATCAGTTTTTTTTAAAAGATAACTCCTCTAATTCCTGGGAAATAGGATCCCCTATTTAAAAAATAAAAGAAAAAAACAGGTGTTAAAAGGCCAAATATGTGGCCCGATCACATCGTAGCTACACCGAACAATTTTTTTGGGTGTAGTTAATCTCGTCTGAGACGGTCGAGATCTCGTCGAAATTTTTGGCATTTGATCGAGACGAGTCTCATAATCTCGGGGAGACGAGATTTGATCGAGAAATCCATCGAGACGGCCGAGAAGCCACTGAGATTCGACAGAGATCTTGCCTAGACAAGCTGAACATATAGAAATTTAGTTATAGAATCAAATCAAACCCAAAAAACTTTTTTTTTCTATTCTTAAAAATTGGTATTGTTACTTTATATTTATATAAACTTAACATATATAATGTATGCAAAATGCTTGGAATATATATTATAGGTATAAAAATTGAAAATAAAAACTCCAAAATTTCACAGAGAATCTCTCTGAAATAAAGTTGTCTCGGTGTCTCGGTTTTGGCCGAAACAAGACTGAAACCCAAAATCGACTACTTTGGGACCAACCCTTTGTATTATAAAAGGAACCTAATTCTTTAAGATTTCAGTTACACCCGGTATCGCGCCGTTATTAAAATCTTGAATTGTGATCAATAGAAGAAGAAGGAAAAAGATATAAGAGAAACTGCGCATCTTCCTTTTCAATACAGCTCTTTCTGAATAGGTAATTTCCCTTTTTTTATTTTTTCTATTTTTAAAAATAAAAAAACTATTTTTAAAAACTATACCAAACACACCCTAATTTATTATGATCCACTTGCACAAATTTAAGATTTTAAGCTTTGCAATGTGCTAACTTGCATTGTGACATCAAGTTATGAACTTCCGAAGGAGACGAGAGCTCATGGTTATGCTTTTTTTAGTAAAGTTATAACTTACATCCTCTTATAATTTGATAACAAAACGTGTTTTACAAATAACATGTGTATCGATGGTATATGGTTTAAATTGATGTATATAAAGATTTTAAAAATTAAAAATATGATAGAAAATGATAATTTGGTGATGACGTGATAAAATATTATACGATATGTACAATTCGATAATTTATAAATACACGTATTATTCGTTTTAAACTGAAAGTTCACAAAATTAAGTTGGGGTCCCGAACATACGGATCAAACAGAAGGATTCGTAAACTATATTGTATAATTCGTGGTCTATTACTATTAACTCTACTGATTGTACCACAATTTCCTTCTTCTTGAATCATACGAATAAAACTCGGAATTGATACTGTGACCTCTAATCTGTTGCAACGGCCAGTCCTTGGGTACCCGGCATCCGACAATTAAATTTTACCCTTTTATTTATTTTTGGCCACAATTTTGGCGCTCAGAAAAAGTTAAAACCTTGTTCTTTTTTTGTCTCCTTATCAATGAAAAAACTTTTGTCTGAATAAAGAAAGGTATTAACTCCCTCTCTCTCTCTTCCACTGTCTTCTATTCATGATTTTCTAATTCGTTAATTATTTTCCTTATTGATTTAATTTAAAAGTGGTAATGGTAATTAATATTTTTGAGAAGTAATTTCTTTTATTAAATGTAAAAAATCAAAATCCCCCCATCTTCAAATTCACACGAATGAGTAATTAATCGTTGAAATTTCTGTCTTTATAGCTATAAAGTTATCAAAAGACTTAATCTTGACCCCCTTTGAAATTAATCCCTCACTTATTTCTCTGGGGCAAAAAAAAAAAGCTTCAGTTTTGCCTCTAATGGAAGGTAATAATAGTTTGTTTTTTTGCTTTGGTTTAATCTTTTTCTTAGTATGCTGGTTTTGCGATTGTTTTAGTTACTTCTTCCATTGTTGTTTGCAGTACAAAATCAACATCCAGTTAACGACGACAACGATAACGACATTCCTTCATCTTCCACATTCAAATGGAGGATCGAGAATGTTTCTAAATTGAATGAGGAAAATCATTTCTCTCCTATTTTCGTTATAGGTCCTCATAAATGGTATATCAATCAACCCTTTTCTCCACTAGTACTGTATCTGTTCTTTAATTTCTGCTTTATTCAATACTCAAAATTTGCGTGTTAGGCGACTAGTGGCTTTCCTTAGAGGATGCAATGTCAACGGTTACTTATCGGTATATGTGGTCGCTGTTGAATGTAAGAATCCACAATATGTGAAATTCAGTTTGGCTGTTGTAGATCAAACTGATAACGAGAACACATTGAGAAAAGGTACGAAGCATTATATATATACACGCACAGAAGCGTGCATACATACAAAATGGATGATTTCCTTAGGTTCTAAATTGTTGCTCGTGCATTTGTATATATAGATACAGAAGGCCAGGTGTTCCGTTTCACCGATGATGAAAATGATTGGGGTTTTGATGACTTCATACAGTTAAAGGAACTCAAAGATCCTAACAGTGGGTATATCGTGAATGATGTTTGTATTATTGAAGCTGAATTATGTTTAAACTCAACACAAGAATCTAAGGAGGTTGGTAGCTTGTTATCCCTAAACCAATAATTATGATCCAAATTAGCTTCGATATATTATGAATAAATGAACTGTTGAGTTTGTTGATTTTGGGATTCAGAAGTTGGTGCCCATTGAACTCATGGAATCCGTTGAGGAGAGGGATCCAGATACCAGTAGTACCTTACTAGCTAGTAGTTCATGTCTGGATAACAGTTCAGCTTTTATTTGTGCATTTTGCCAAACCTCGAAAGTATCAGAAGTAGGTGGTTTATTTCATTTTGCTGACCAAATGAATACATATATATACATATAAACACTGTTTAAATTAGAGCAGCTTAGGAGGCTTGGATTTTGTTAACCATGTTTCTGTATGGGTGTGCACATTCAGGTTTCTGGATCCATGTTGCGTTTTTCCAAAGGAAAAGAAGTAGAAGAGGATGAGGTATCTGGACCAAATGTGATACATGTTCACCTAAAATGCTTTATGTGGTAAGTTTTTATGTTCTTGTTTAAATTTTCTTAATTTCATCTTATATCAATTTTAGTGGATTATATAAACATATTTGGGGATGTAGGGCACCTCAAGTGTATTATGCTGGTGAGAGAATTAAGAACTTGGAGCAGGAGTTGGTTAGGGGTTCTAAGCTCAAATGTAGTTGTTGTGGGTTAAAGGGTGCAGCTCTTGGATGCTTCGAACGCTCCTGCAAGAATACATATCATGTTACTTGTGCATTAGGGACTTCAGATTGCCGGTGGTATGATGTAAGTTACAGCATTAAGCATGCATCTTTATGTTGATTTGTGCGCCAATTTTTTCCTTGTTTGAAATAACTAAACTCCTTGACTATTCCTTTCCTAGGCGTGAGGCTAACTCATTTTATGTAACATTGCCTGGTAACAGGAAGGTTACCTAATGTTATGTCCCAGCCATTTTGATTTGAAGTTTCCGCATGAGAAAACAACAAAGGGAAAAAAGCTAGCGAAGGACAAGTATTCAGCTGTTCACAGGTATAGTTTCGTGTTATTCGCTTCCACTAATGTACCGTGTTTAAAATGATCAACATGATTCCCGTTTATTGAATATCAGTTAATGCTGGTTGAAGCTTACCATGAAATATGCATAGCTTTACATCAGTGCTATTTTAGAAAGATATTATTGTTTCTATAATGCTGTGAGATTCAATCACTTTATCTCGGGTTGGTACACTCATGCTTGTCAAATTCAATTTATGTTACTACTTTATCTACAAAAAAGATAAAAGGAGTGTTTCCTAATTTCAAGGCATAACCTTTACCACTTTCTTGGACTTGTACTGTGACATTCAAATCTTATGAAACTGTAAGACTTGTGTTGAAATAAGTTACTTGTTAATCTGAAATTTAAAGAAAAAAAAGTGACTTGACTTGGTAAGAGTCAGTAAATTCGCTTTTTTTGCGCATTTGATGTGGTGGCTTATCTATTTTTTACTGAGATTATATGATCTATTGATTCACAGAAAGAGTTGGCTAGCAACAGCTGGTGCTACTAGTAAAGTGGTTCTCTGTGGATCTTCCCTTTCAGCAGAAGAGAAGGTGCATATTTACACGATTTTGCATTTCATCACCATCCAAGTTTCCCCATGGTTGACATTCTGAAAACTGCTTTTGATGTTCTTTTCATGGTTCTTATTCAGCCTCTGTTGGCGAACTTTGCTAAAATATCTGGTGTAACCATCTCTGAAAACTTGAAGCCAAATGTGACCCATGTGATTGCATCTATTGATGAGAAGGGTGCTTGCCGCCGCACTTTTAGATTCCTCAAGGCCATCTTAGATGGGAAATGGGTACTCAAAATAGATTGTAAGTTCTCATCGTTACTTACTTACTTACATAATACCAATCTAACGATGAAAAAGCTGAACTAAATATAACTGGTTTGTAGCATATGTCATTTTGCCTTATCCACTTTATTTTATTCCGCTGTGTGGATGCAATTTGTGTTGCTATACAGGGATTAAAGCCTGCACAGAAGCAATGGATCTTGTCGATGAAGAGCCTTATGAAGTTGAACTTGATATTGATGGATGTCGAGATGGACCCCGGAATGGTAGACTTCGAGCCAGTAAAGGGGTAACTAATTTCTTACACAGGCCATATGAGATTTCTGATATTTATTTGTTCTAGTTAGGGGTTCATAGGTCAAAACAAAAATTGTATCATCTGATACATATTAAAAATTCTGGCATTATGATTCATCCTCCCCTGCTTATTAAGTATCGACTATTAGCCTTCAATGAAGATTGATATCTTTTGTGCAGGCACCAAAACTGTTCAGTGGCCTGCACTTCTATTTCAGTGGTGACTTTGTTCCTTCGTATAAAAAATCCCTTGAAGAACTAGTCTTAGCTGCCGGAGCTAGAGTATTGACAAAGAATTCTTTACTCTCACAGACTAGTGATGAAGGAGAATGTTCTTCGACGACTTTGATTGTCTACGATTTTGATGAGGAAGTGTCATTTATGGTTATTCTAGAAAGGCGCAGAGAAGCAGAAGCTCTTGCTAAATGGTCTAGATCTGTTGTCACTGCGCATACATGGATATTAGAATCAGTAGCAGCATTAAAGTTAGAAGCACTTCCTCGACGACATGACCTGTAAAATAGAGTGATGGACCGGTAGTGTAAAAAAGTTGCAGGAAATTTTTCAGAAGCTATTTTCTCATTTTTCTTATTTTATGCAGTCGTAAAGTGGTAATCTAGTTCTTCCTGCTGTATGCCCATTCTCCAGAAATATTCTAAACTTCAAATGGAGTTGTAAGATGGAATACACACAGTAAATACTTGTAATATATTCTTGGGTGGAAAAGGACTCTAATGCTATTATAGTAACCTCTCTATCCGTTCTAAGCGCTGTCCTCAGAAAAACAAAGCAGAACCGCCTTATCATTGCAATTCAATGGACTAGTTCTGTTGTTGTTTGCAGTTGACCATGGGATCTGATCAATTTTATATGGGTCTTGCCCAGCAGCCCAAGGTGGAAGTATGGCACCTGTATATAAGACTTGGGCATTCTTCCACTTTACTCTGGCCACTCAACTAATCGTTTTCTGAAAGCACTTGCCATTAGATCAAATAATAAGGACTAATGTTACGAAATTGCAGATGATGGAGTTATTGTAAGACCATCAAACTAACAAAGTGTTTGGTTTATTTTGAGAAGCTTAGAGCAACTCCAATGGGGTTGGTATATTGGCTAAATTGCCAATTACCACCCCACAATGGGATGGGTAAATCTAAAAAAGAAATTGTTAAATTGGTATTTGGAGGGGTTTGCCCATTGAGGCACAAAGTAAGTCGATCGTCTATGTTTGAGACGATCAACTCGCATTGAGCTGCTCGGTCTACGATAGGCCGTGGCTCGGCCTATCATGGGCCGAGCGGCTCAATGACATTCGACAACGGTCGAATCTCAATTGCTCTCATCCAACGGCTGTGATTCTCTCCTTATAAATTCAAACATTTCAACTCCAAAATCACACCTTTTTCACTCAAAAAATCTTCTAATTTCACTTCAATCTTAATCTTTCCATCTCAAACTTTTGATCCCAACTTATGGATCCTGAAGTGGAAAATGAAGAAGCACAAATGATAGGGGAACTATGGCTTCAACAAGCTCAAGGAATTATGCTACATATTGATCAAATGGATAAAGATTAAGACGATGATAGAAGGATGACTAATCATATGATACAATTATACTCAGGAAAAATACCTCGAGATCCAGAACCAAGAGGCGTATTGACAAGAAAATGGGCATGGAGATATTGAGAGGAAAGACATCAACAAATGATACGTGATTATTTTATTAACAGAAGTGTGTATTCTGATGAAGATTTTCAACGTCGCTTTCGCATGCCGTAACACTTGGTCGTGCGGGTTATTGGAGAGCTTTGTCGGGTAAACACTAAATTCAACTATCAATTTGATGCACTAAACATACGAGGACAGTACTGAACAAAAGGTCATTGCAGCCCTAAGGATTCTAGGTTATGGTGTGCCGGCGGATGCCTTTGATGAGTATTGTCGTATGGAAAAAACAACAGCATACGAAAATCTCAAAATGTTTTGTGAAACTGTAGTCAACCATTTTGGTCCACGTTTTTTACGACAACCAACGCAAGATGATGTCGACCGACTACTAGCTGAAAACACCAAAAGAGGATTTCCAGGAATGCTAGTTAGCCTTGATTTCATGCATTGGGTGTGGCATGGATGTCCTTATGCATGGCAGGATCGGAATAAGGGTCACTTCACCAAACCAACTGTTGTTTTGGAAGCGACGACCTCTTATGATTGCTGGATATGGCATGCTTTTTTTGAACTAACGGTTCAAATAACAATATTAATATTTTGCATAAATCACCTCTATTTGAAGGGCTGAAGTATGGAACTGCTCCAGCTTCAAATTTCACCGTCATCGACAATAACTATCAGAGTATGTATTTTCTGACGGATGGAATTTATCCGCAGTGTTCAACTTTAGTTCAAGCTTACGCTCAGGTAGCCCATGGAGAGCGTGCAAAAAAAACATTTTAAAGGGAAGCGGATGGCGGTTAGGAAGGATGTCGAACGAGCATTTGGAGTTTTAAAGAGGAAGTTCATATAATTTGTGGACCATATTATTCCTTCAAACCAATAGAAATAAATAGGGTTATGCTCACCTGTATCATTTTGCATAATATGGTAATCGAGGAAACCCGCCGAGATCCCACTTGGACAAGTTATCCACATCAGGATTTAAGGAGAGATGTTCAACCCCTTCACGTTGTGCCAGCAAGAGAGTACAAAATGGTAGAAGCGAGAATTGAACACAAATGATTATATGCTAGGCTATGGGAGGGTCTCACTGCACACCTGTGGGCTGATTTTGGAAGAAGAAACCCCCAGAGGATTTAGTTTTAGTTTGTGAACCTTTTATTATTTCAATCACTTTATTTCTTTTATTTTAATTGGATTTATGTAATCTAGGTATCAAAAATTGAAATTAAGGATCAAATTGGGTGAAAAAACAACACTGCAATTGAAATGAAATTTGATTACATTGAAACATTTAAACAAAGGATTATATTTAAAAATAAATAAAACTAGTACTAATCATCCAGTAGAATAATGGCATTACTGATATCCTCATTCTCCTCCTTATCAGAATCAACGTCAACTGAATCTGGGAATTGTTGTGCCTTCTGTGCTTCAATTTTATTTATTTCTTCTTGCCAGAGTTGCAGTTGCGTCTGATTCATCTTTGACGTGTCCATTCCCAAGATTCCTTTCATGTGAACATTAAAAAGATTTTGTTCAAGAGCCTTGCAACCTCTCCTAATTTCGTCAAACATTTTCTTGCGCTTTACCATTTTACCAATATCAGTCTTTTCTTGTTTTTCAAAAAATTATTGGAAGTTGACATCTGAAGTTGAAGATTCAATGGTTTCTTGAGCCGCCTTTCTGATCCTTTTAGATTTCTTATTGCCTGGTCTGTCATATCTTTTTGTATTCCATTAACATTAAGATTACTATTTGCATGCTGGAATACGCCTGCGTTGGGTTGTGGGGTGATCCTGTTTCTGGTGAAGAATAAGTAGACGGAGACCATTGAGAAACGTTTGTTGTCTCGTAAGGGGATTGATTTGGTACTTGATATCCATTCAACTTTTTGAGGTTAAATCGGTTAAGGACTTTGAGAATTTCGAAACATTCTTCGAAGTTGAAACTCAAACTTTCTTTGAGTTTCCATGCCTCTCGAGTTTTTCGCATCTGCAGTTTCAGCATTTAAAAATTAGTCATACAACAACTTGATAATACAAAGTTTTAAAAATCAATAATACAATTTGAAAGGAAACTAACTTACTATATCGGCTTCAATATCACCGCTTCCTCTTTGGCGATTTACTTGCATCATCACACCTACCCAAGCGCTCATGGATTTCCTGATTACATAAAAACGACCCGACAACCCGTTGAAATCACGTTTACTTGGATTCCCAGTTTCCTTATCAAGAATTCAAAAAAAATCTTCCAAAGTGTTGCAGCCTGTTAACTAACACCATTGATAACATCAAGCGTACATGATACATATCCCTCGCAGATAACTTTATCTTCATTGAGATTAAACCTTGGACCGCAAGGCTTTTGTGAGCCATTTCCTGATTCAGTATTATGTGTTTGTGATGAGCTGACCATTCTCTTTTTCTGATTTTTTTAGCAGAAGTGAGATCAATAGTTTGAGATGGAAAACTTAAGATTTAAATGAATGTAGAAGATTTTTTGAGTAGAGAAGGTGTGATTTTGGAGTTGAAATTGGTTGAATTTGTAAGGAAAGAAGTGAGAGTCGTTGGGATATGACGGTTATCGAGGCAACAAGAGCCGCTTGGCTTATGTTGAGCCGAGGCTCGATGCAACTTGCACCGAGCCTCGGCTCAACATAGGCTGAACGACTTTTATTGCCTCGGTCGATTCATATTGCGCCTTTTTACCCTTTCCCACTGCCCAAAACCGAGTTTGCCCATCAACTTGGCTTGGCATTTTGGTAAATTTCCTAATGCCCACTGGTATTGCTCTTAGGACTGCATTTGCTGAGCACGAGCAGCATAATAAGTGTCTGAAAAGAACCATTTAAAGGGTAAGTTCAGGAAGATTCAAGAGAAATTTGTTTCGGCCTTTTGGTGGTTTTGTCCAAAGGAAAATTTTAAAGTTTAAACCTCTCTAAGGCCAAGTCTTATGCACCCATATCAAATGGGTTAGTTTGTCCATCCATGTGGATGGACAAACAGGGCGTGCCACTATGCGTGAAGCTCTAGGCGGTGGAAACTATGTCGAGCTACATAGTGTTTATCGCCAGCGATCAAGTCTTTGTTGCTGACGATAAAAACTATGTCGCTCCACATACCAACTCCCTACCGCTTATAAATAGACAACCTCTCATTCACAATTTCACATCCAATTCAACCAAAATCCTCTAGAATAAATTTTAATTTAATGTTTTTACTGCAAAAAAATCTTCTTCCACAATGAGTTTCTTAAGAAATAAAAGAAACAAAAAAGGACAACCATCAGGAAGTCCAAGGAGTGGAGTGAACTGAGATCAGGATAGAGATGAGGGGTTCCAACAGGTTAGACAGCTTGCGGGCACTGGTGCAGTGGATGGTCATATATCAGGCCATCAAGAGAGAACTCGATATACCAAGCTAAGAGGTGGGTGGAATGAATTTAGTATCGTGTATGAGTTGCTCCCTTGACAACTGTTGTTCAAGTATTATTAGAACGTTGGTGGACGACAAATATGTTCTATTTCAAGGAATTCGAATGTGGTAAGTGTATTTGTTCTCTAATTAATGTTTTTCACTTTTATTTTTGGTTTTATATATGCAAACTTTAAATTATGCGAACATTAGATAGTGCAAACTTTAGATGATGCAAACTTTAGGATTTATAGCCGAAATTTAATTCAAAATGTTGTTTGTAGGAATTACGCCGTTAGATATTTATATGTTGACGGGAATACTATGCAAGGGAGATATGGTTCCATAAGACCATACAGAAGTGGTAAGGACAAAATAGAATGAAAAAACGTCTTGTATTGTACTGTGATTATGACAAAGAAAATAAGGAACACAAAATTATCCACGCTGGTGGAATCAGAGTCTCTGGGTTGAAAGCTTTTTTAAAATGCTATGCAAAGAAAGTGATTGAGGATCCTGATAGGCGTAAAATCTATGACCACAATCGCACGACGTCTACAAAGTAGAAGCGGCAAGTATGGTTCGTTCCCACAAGGATTAATATTATTATTTCTAATTAATAGAAAATTTATATGCTACAAGTGAAGAAAATATATTAAAACTAATAAAATAAATAAATATTCAAATAAAGTAAACTGGGGTTTTCAGATTCCACCAAATTAATTACGTAAACTACTCATGTAATCTCTAAAAATTATTCATATTATGAATCAAGACTATCGAACCTAATCAATACATCTCGGAAAAAATTACGGTTAAGACAAATATACAACTTTTGTTGTAAATTCAAAAATAATTTAATCTCCTTCATTTATAAAGAATCAATAGTCAAAAACTATCCAAAACGGTTAAAAAAAAATTATATTAAAAAAAAAATTAATAAAACAATTATACCCCAAAAGAATATTTATAAAAAAATACTAGAATTTTTTACTGAATGGATTTGGCTTCATCTTCGACCCCAATAGAGAAGAACTAGCCTTCCGTTACAATAAATAAAGAGAAGAACTAAAAGAAAATAGAAAATGAAAAACGATAAACCTAAACTAATCTACCAGCTTCGGCACCGGACATAAACTCCGGACCAGAACTGAAAATGAACTCCCCAGTGGCCTCCCCTTTTATAATCTTTAGTTACCTCCTCATAATATTCTCAAGATTTTCTCCATTTATTCACATTCAATTCGTATGCAAGCTGTATGGAAAGTCCGAGTATCACCAACATCCCAAGATTCCAAAGTTGGCTAATTTCTACTAACACACGTAAAAACGTGTTGAGCTTTAACAAATAAGGAAATGTATTGTTGATATAGAATTCCAATCAGTGTATTAGCAATACACGTCACCACTCAAATCTCTTTTTTATTTTCCCTTTTGTTAATTGCCACCACATGCTAGATGTAAAAGAAAAACCTAACTCTTTTTATTCTTTCACTTCATGTGTCTTAGGCTCTTCAAACAGGTCAAGCTAATTTCCTTGTGAATATTCTGTAACCCTCTATCTCATGATATATATATAATCGCATTCGAAATACGGTATAATAATTTGGATAAAATATTTTGCATTTTTGTAGGTTATGTATGTTTGAGATAATAGTTCCACATAGACTACTTCCTAAGCATAACTATTCAATATGAATATAAGGGCCACTTAATTCATTGTCAATTGGTTTTGAATTAGATGTTTAAGTGTTAATATGATATCAGAGTTAGGCTTTGTATGAGAAGTAAGACCCAAGAAGGCAGGGCAACCATACAATGGTCCACGATATAGAGGATTCAAAAAGAGCCCTACACGTGGAGGGGACATGTTGGAGATAATAGTCTCATATAGACTACTTCCTAAGCATGACTACTCAATATAAACATGAGAGTCACTCCACTCATTTCCAATTGGTTTTGAGTTGGATGCCCAAGTGCTAGTATTGTATACCTCTCTATCCATGTTGATAGACACATTTTCGTGTCTTATTTGAGCTCATGTTTATATTGCTTTTTCTCAATTCGTGTACTAATATCATTATTTTGTAGGTATTTTTTAGAAAATAAATAATCGTGGAAAAATTGGCTAAAATGTGTCAAAAGCACCCTCAAAAAGTGTTAAAGACACTCTCGTTTTGAATAAGGGAACCCATGGAATTGATAAAGGCACCCATGTAATGGTTCAAGGCACCCACCTTCTTAAATTCAAATTCAATTTTGGCGGGTAGAACTTAATCTCAACTGTAAAAGAATTTATTCGGCAGTTTGGAAAGTTTGAGGAGTTTTAAAGCAAGATATGCTCTTGCTGTAATAAGAAGAGTTGCGTACATTATGGAAACATGAAAAATCCGAAGAAATCTGATATAGTTGGCCACGTTAAAACAAAACAAAGAAACAAGATATTTCTCGAAAATTATATGAATCCGTGTAATAAAAGGAGATAATATCTCCTCGGGATTTTCTTCGAGCTAGCTAAGAGAAGATAAACAGCTTGTCAAAAAGAAAAAGGAAAGAAAATCGGGATCAAAGTTTCTTTCCCGGCCGAGAATATTATTCAAAGAAAGAAGAAGATTTGAGGAGTTATCACCAAGGATTTGGAGAAGATATTCAAGCATGTTGGGTTTCTAGTATAAATATGGAGTCGAGAGATCAATTGGAGGGTGTTTGGCTTCGGCCAGAATCAAAGAGAAGAAAATTCTAGTTCCGTTCTGCAACTCAGAGAGAAATGAAGAAGAAAGTGGAGGAAGAACAACTGCACTATATAACAGTCGCTGATAGTGTTTTCTTTTCTTTTGAAATACAACACCTTTTGCAACAGTGTCTGCAATAGTTCTGAAGCTTAATACTCAAGAAAGCAGTCGTTCTTCCACATTTGAAACTGCAACTCAAATTAGTCGTTAAATCGATAAGAAGCTAAAATAAAAATAATTGTAAGTCTTTTCCATATTAATAAAATTATATGATTAAACAATTTTATTTTATTCTTTTCTCCATGATTAGCTAGTTCTCTTCTTTAGGGTATATGAAAAAACTGTTTTTGATGTGTAACTACTGGTTTTCAATTTCTTTGTTATATTACTTCATATTTGTGTTATTCATAACTAATAATTTCCCTTCTAAAATGCTTTATTATAATTGTTCTGGATGATTTTAAAGTTGTTGATCATTTATAAGCAAAGGAGATTATATCTTTGTGAGATGACGAAAGTCATATAAATAATTTTAAAACGTTTTATCTTCCAAAACATGAGATTGGGTTTGAAACTGTTTTGATTAATTTGAGAGTAAATTTAAGAAAATAAATTGGTATATTACAAACATCAGAAATAGTGGAATCCAAAATCCTAGAATCTTCTCTTCCTGGTTAAATTGTATATTTATTTTATCTTGTTATTTATTTAATTCATTCATTAAAAATCATTCTTTATGTTTTTAGCACACATTACTTATTTAAAAATTAAAAATTATATTTTTAAAATCCTTGTGGAACGAATCGTGCTTGCATACTGTCTCATCGACAGCCGTGCTCTTGCGGTAGAACTTAAAATTCCATCACATGTCTAAGCTATGGCTTCAGAATACCAGTTTTTTTTTCACCTTATGGCTTATCTTTCGTATAGAAATAAACACAGGGTTTTCTTCACCTTATGGCTTGTCTTTCGTATAGCAAAAAACACGATGACCAACGCAAAAGCAATGGCCCCTTATCATTGTATTTCAATGGGCAATAGAGGAACTAAATCTGGAGGTCCAAGATTAACAGGGCGTTTGAAAACCAGAAGCAGAAATTAATCCCAGAAATCTGGAGCATATACAATTTACTTCATAAAAAATAGACTTTTTTACTTTTAAAAACCATTTTAAAATTATATTTTTAAATAAATTTATAATTTTTCAACTAAATTAAATTAAAAAGTAATATTAAATTGGTATCCGAACACCTCTAAGTTTCTTTCTTCCCCTCTAGACAAGATAGAGCTAATTTTGGAACCGCAGTTCGGATATTGGTCCTATTCCAACACCCCAAAATTTCTCAAATCCCAAAAGAAATGGTCGGGTATTAATTATCTTGAGCTATGGATTGAATCCAAAACCTAAATACGGCCTTTTCAATTTTAATTTTTTCTTTTTCATTTTATTATTTTAGGTTTCTGAATTTACTTCTTCAAACCTACCTTTCTTCTCCCTCTGTCAGTTCCTCCTCTATCTCAAACTCAGAAGAAGAAGAAGATAATAATCGAGTAAGGTTCAATTCCTTCTTCATCTTTAATCTCTGGGTTTTGCTTAAATTTATGTCTGGTACCAAAAAAAAAAATTGATTTTTGGAAGACCAAAATTATACCTAATAACATGCAAAGATTTTTGTTTGATAAATTGGTTAAGGTAGTAGAAATTAGAAACGAATGAATGATCTTGTTTATTTTTATTTGCATGAATGGGTTTTCAAATCCATACTAAGAATTGTAAGTATAATCTGAACTCTGTTTTTTGTATGTTAAACCCTCACAGACACATGACAAGTTTTTTTTTTTCAGAGAGAATTGGTTTGGGGGAAGTTTATTCTGGTTGCTTTGATTATTTTCGATATGGGTTTTGAAACTTATAGTCAAAGTTTTGATTGTTTTTTATTTATTTTTTGGTAGTTGTTTGATTTCATGGTAGTAATTTGAGGAAATGGGTTGTTGAGTTTTTGCATGAATCTGTCAAGTAAAAATCAGTTTTCCGATTGATGTGAATGATGACTGATAGTGTTTGTGAGACAGTGGAATTGGAGTTTCATGGTGGCGAGGTAGTGGTCGCGACAGAGAGTTCTACTGGAGGGGATTCTATTGTTTGTGAAGGTGAAGCAAATCAAGAGCCATGTGAGGGTATGGTGTTTGATTCTCCGGATGCGGCTAAAGCTTTCTATGATGAATATGCTAGGCGGATAGGGTTTGTAACGCGCATTGTTTCATCTCGACGTTCTGAGCGTGATGGTTCGATTATATCACGGCGGCTTGCTTGCAATAAGGAGGGATTTAATCTTAATAGTCGGAAAATTGGGAGGGTGAGGATTAGGAATAGGGAGAGCAAGCGAGAAGGTTGCATGGCGATGCTTCTGGTAAAGCGGGAAAAGGTGGGGAAATGGATTGTTACTAAGTTCGTAAAAGACCACAGTCATCCACTGGTTATCAGTACCGGTGTCAAGGAGCGTCCAACTCCGGTTAGTTGTCTCCATGATTTTGTTAGCGATGCGCTGCTCTTTGTTTTCCTAAATATGTGACTTGCATGGATGGTACTGTCTGGCATTTAAATAATCTTCTTTCTACCTTGTTATTCTGTCTTAGACATTTCTAAATTTCGAAAACATATAGTGGCTTCCTTAAAGACAATGTATAGAGAGGGCTTGCAGATTCAGTCCGTAGAAAAAATGTAGAGTACATTTACATAAAGGTTCTGGAGCTAGGTAGTACATATGAAGTTTCATCATGCAGTAAGTGTTATAAGACCTTCCTTGGCATGCACTTGCAATCATTGAAGCAAAAATCTCATACTGGGAATGCAGGGTGGGGCGTGTCACTACATTTCTTGCTTTATTTTCCTTAAGCCAACCGAACGAATGCGGAAGAACTTATTAAATTTGTATTTTTAGAAGTACCAACATTTAATCCTACTTGTTAATTTTTGATGATATAGGGTTTTGAGGTGCATTCGGTATCCCCTGTATTACGTCATGATTGATTCCTAGAGATTTCCTCAGTCACCTGTGTTTTTTAACCAAGGATGTTGCTTCTTAGTGAATGTGTCTGTCTGGATATCTCTTTGAATACGATTGTGCATCTGTTTACATAGGAACCTTGGACGTACGTACAAGATGAGAATATTAGTGGATGTTTCGTATTGTACCAAATTCCTGTTTTATGGCTCAGTTGAATGGTAGTCTTGAAATATATTACGCCACACAAGAAATAAGACTTATACTTGTTTTAGCTACCAAGCAGGGTAATCATCGCTCTCAGTCATAAACATCAACTTTACAACCTCCTATTTATAAGAAACACTGAATGTCTTTATGTGATAATAGTTCCCTGAGTCAGTTTGTCGTGTCTACCTACACGTGCCTAAAGAGAGATACTTCCCCTGTTTTCCTTGCTGTAAGTTTTCATGCTTACTTTAGTGTTAGAACTCCCACATTTACTAGCACTATATACGTTGTATGTTTCAGATGTCATGGTTTTGTCATGTTTCTTAGCAGTTTTTATCACCAGATAAAGTTAGAGTTTCTTTTCCATTCAAGTTTTGTAAATGGAATCGACTTTGAAGTTAAGAAGCTCAATGTAGCATATTCAAGGGTGGCAGAAGGTTGCTACTAACTTGCTTGTAGGGATCTTTTTACAGTGTTTTGCCATATTCGGTTAGAATACTTCTCTTGATGGCAAAGCTTGATCAACAATTCTAAACGTACCGAGAAAAGCAAACACCACAAAAACCGACCCTCACAAATTTGATTGGTGGGTCCTGCCCCGCCTCCCGAGGCAGCAGGGGGCACTTTATTGTGTTTGTCGGTTTTGGCGGGGTTTGCTTTTTTTGGTCCATAAAACATTTTTGAAGCTTGATTTGGGGAGGTAATGTACTATCTTATAGACATTATTGTTCTCGTGAAGCGAGTACGAGATCTAAAATATTTTTCAGGCTGAATATTCCAAAACGAGATTGCGTACTTCAGCATATGTTGAAGCATCGCAGATAAATGTATGGATAATCTTTGGTTATAATCCAGTGAACTCTATAGTTAGGCTTACCGGTTATCCACAAGGCTTGAGGGTCAGTAAAGGAGAAAAATAGAGAGAATATGTTCAGTCATTTAGTTTGCTGTTCAATGATGAAGGATACCTGTTATATGCTTTGATATGATTTTCAAATGCTGGCGTTAGACTTTCTAGGGTTTTTTTATCATTAAACTTTTTATGGGACATTCAGTCTTTAACAACTTAGCACTGTTGCATCGAGGACTGTGTCTATGTATACTGTGTTCTGCCTGTTGGTGCTTATATCATCTATATCTCCCTAGGATTTACTGCATTCTGTCTATATTTGTTTTTAACTTTGAATCATTTTATTGAATTACTTGATTGATGTAGGATGAGAAAGACAAGAGAATTCACGAGCTTTCTTCTGAATTAAATCGAGCAAATCGAAGGTTAGCAGCTTGTCGAGAGCGGCTCCAAACGTTCATGAAACTTGTGGAGGACCACACCCAGCGTCTATCAGGTACAGTCAATGAAGTTGTTCAAAACATCAGAGAAGTTGAATCTGAAGACCAACAAGCACAAGTCGGAGAAGAAGTTCTACCGTTTCCAAATCCATATCCTAACCAACCCTTTCAAAGTTAAAACACTTAATGTACAATGTCTTTATCTATTAGTGAATGGAATCAATCTTTGTGTCATTCTTCTCTTTCTCTCCCTAGCCTGTACAATATAGCTATCCATGTAACACTATTTTGTAGCAGCTTCTTCGTTGAGTTGTCGTGTATATATCGCGAGTTAAAACTTACTGACAAGAACAGAAACCTCACTCAAAATCTTTTCTGTTTTTTGAAAAGCATAGAATTTCAGAACTAACCACAAATACTCCCTCCATCCCTCCCCCCCAAAAAAAAAGTAAAAGTATCACTTTTTTTGAGACGGAGATAATAGCATACATTGACGGATAAACTTTTCTGTTAAAAAAGTAATGCACTAGTCACTGACTACCCTCAAACTCAATAGTGAATGGCTGAACCATCAATTGCTCTCCTTAATCATAATCAACATAATGTCCACCAAGGGCCATCAAAAAATCAAAAGAACACACACAAAAAGCATAAATGCATACAGCTAGAAGCACACCACAGGTTGAATATCTCGACAAAAAGCAATACCCACTAAAGTTTATGCCAAAGCAGAGCAGGTTTTGTTTGATTCTAGCTCAAAATTTATGCCATCGAAATTGATTATTCATGAATCCAAATTTGGCATTCTTACAAATGCTTCACATTTTGTTATACCAGCTAATGCACCTATTTATATTATTTTATCAGAGTTTATATCTGCCAACACAAACGACATCCTCCTTTAGTTCTTCTTAATTAGAAGCTGACATTTATTCTATCACCAGATACGGTTCTAAGTTTTCGATGGCCCAATACGAAATGAAAGATATATAACACGTATCTTTGTAAACTCATTTACCGGCTCTAGATCAGTCTTTGAATCGTAATGTTGAATATGAATAAATGGGGTTTCATTCGGCGGTAAAGGTTGTCGAACTTTATAAACGCATCATTTGACAGAAAGGTTGCCGGTAAGGATTGCACCCTACACCATATGGTATAATTTGAGACATATATAAATGTCTCTACTGATTCCACATATATAAGTGTCTCACATTGAAAATATGAGTTGTTTTAATTCGGATTTTTCTGAATTTATTAGAGGACACTTATAAGTGTCTTAAAATATGGCATTCTGTAAATTTATAACTTTACAACTACTTTTAGTCACTTAAGTTATAAGAATTTATATACTCTGATTCATAATTTGTTTTTCATTTTAATTTCAATTTTATTTCCCCAAAAGAAACCAAAGCCTTCTCCCAAAAATTCCCTCCATTTCCAATTTCTAAATCTCTCTCAAATTAATTTCCCCTCACATCTTTATCTCACACCAATTCATTTGAAATTGAATTCATATAATTGATACTCACTTTCCACGGTTTACTTTAGGTTTCCCTTTTTATTTTTGGTTGTTTTAATTTCACACAACATTTATTTCCGTACTTTATAAAATACCTTAATTTCTCTTTTAAGACCAAAATAAAAATATATCTCATTTAATTATTTTTTTTCATCGGGTGAGAACCTAAGAGGTTAGCGAGAAACCAGCATCATAGAAAAATTGAGAGAAACTATAAAACCCCAGTTCCAGAAATCCGTCCACTAAATCATCAAAGGTATCAAAAATCTTTTAACTGATTTTTGATTTTCTTACCTTAGAAAGTGGTGTAGAAACCCTATTTACAGAAATCAAAATCTTTGATTTTGTAAACATAAAAAGTAATTTTTACTCTTTATCTTGAAATTCTCAGAAGAAGATTAAATTTGTAGAAGTAAAAATCCTTGAAGATCTCTATTTTTAGGTATGAAAAACCCCATCTACAGAAATCAATAATACCTTTGATTTGTAAACCCTAGAAATTTGATTTCTAATCTTATATTTGAAACTTAAAGTAAAATATTGAAGTGAAAATCATAGAAGATTCAAGTATAAACTCTAACCCTACTACTTGTTAATTTTTTCATCTTACAAATATTATTTTCTAAACCCATTTGCTTGATTTAAGTGATTGTGCATACTTTAAACCAAGTGGATGAACAAACTTAAAAATCCTTTACAAAACACGTATCCAAAACAGAGGAAAAATAAATAAAAAATAAAATCAAAACCAAAACCAAAACCAAAACGAGTAGAGTAGCTAAGAAAAAAATGAATACGTTGAATTCAAAATAACAATAACAACCACAATAGCAAACCAAATGGATTCTCGTATGTCTAAGGGAACCTAGCATAAAGTATATTACCTCCTGGTTATAAGCCTATATGTTGTAAATGGGTTTTAAAAAAGAAACTCAAACCTGATGGAACAGTAGATAAGTATAAGGCTAGATTGGTTGCTAAGGGTTTTAGGCAACGAGTGAACATAGACTTTTTTGATACTTATTCTCCTGTTACTAGATTAACATCAATTCGTGTTTTAATTGTTGATGATGTTGTTCATAATCTAGTGATACACCAAATGGATGTTAAAACTATTTTTTTGAATGGTGAACTAGAAGAGGAAATCTACATGGACCAACCTAAAGGATTTGTAATTCTTGGACAAGAACACAAAGTATGTAATCTAGATAAGTCTTTTTATGGTCTGAAACAAACTCCTAAACAGTGGTATGAGAAATTTGATGATTTCAAATGATTTCAGAATAAATGAGGGTGATAAACGTATCTACTATTAATCTGAGAATGATGTGTGTGTTATCATTTGTTTATATGTAGATGATCTTCTTATATTTGATTCTAATTTATCCGTTGTCAATGAAACTAAAAGCATGCTTAGTTCGAATTTTGACATGAAAAATTTGGGTGAAGCTAGTGTAATCTTGGGAATTAAAATTACTAGAACTGATAATGGTATTTTTTTAGATCAATCTCACTACATTGAAAAAATTCTGAAGAAGTATAATTATTTTGAATGTAAACTTGTATGTACTCCAGTTGATTCTAGTATTAAATTGTTTAAGAATACTGGAGATAGCGTTAGAAAATCTGAGTAGACCAAACATTGCATATGCAGTGGTGGTTTTATGCAGGTTTACCAGTAATCCTAGTTTGGAACACTGGGCTACTATTGAGAGGGTTATGTGGTATCCGAAAAGGACCACAAACTTAGGATTACACTATCAGAGGTATCTCGTAGTCCTTGAAGATGCTGATTGGAACACCATTTCAGATGATTCCAAGGCCACCAATGGATATGTATTCACTATTGTTGGTGGTGATGTGTCTTGGATATCAAATAAGTAGACAATTCTAACTCAATCTACGATGGATGCTGAGTTGATATCACTAGCAGCAGCTAGTAAGGAGGCAGGATCGCTGAAAAGCTTTATATCAGGCATTCCTTTATGGTAAAAACCAATACCATCCACTTTGATCCACAGTGATAGTACCGCGGCTATTGCATTAATGCATAACTTTTATAATAACAGTAAAAATCGACAGATTCGTCGAAAGCACAACACAGTTAGAGAGTTTCTCACAACTGGTGCTGTGAGAGTGGATCATGTAAGGTCTGAAGGAAATTTGGTTGATCCTTAGACGAAATGACTAGCAAGAGAAAAGGTATGGAATACCTCTAAAAGCATGGGACTTTTCCCCCTCAAAAGTTGAGTCATTTGTAATGGATACCCAACCTGGAAATAGGTTCAAAGGGACTGTACGAAGTTATAAATGATAGGGTCATGCATTCCCATAGCATGATATCCTGAAGCAGAAACAGGTTGAGTACTTAGCTCTTAATGATTTCTATAGCTCTTAACATAGAGTGGGATACTTAGCTCCATGAGTATTCTTGATGGACTTACCTATACAAATATGAAGGTTTGGTCGCCTTCTATGAGAACTTGGCAATTCTCTAGATCGTTCATTAAAAAAAAAAGATAAGCACATGGCCTTAATGTGCAAACTTTAATTAGGACTTTACTCTAGATAGAGTTGTGTGTATTTAATTATTTAGTATTAGTTAGAGTTCAAGACGCGAGTCACTCTAGACACCTAATACTTAGAAAGTTAAACATTATGTAAAGGTTCAAGTCGAAAGGCACCTTTGCTTATGCACTGGTATATCACACTTGATAAATGTTTTTAAAATATAAGTGGCGGATTGTTGGGGTATATGTATAAAAACATATTTTTGTACTATTATGTCAAAGTTAGAAAGTTGGTATGGTGGTACACTTTTGGGCCTCCACATGATTGACAAGGGTTCAAATCCCATCCCATACAATTCATTAGGGTATATGTGTAAAACTATATGTATATATTAAAATTCCGGAAGAGCGAGGCCTTGGGGTCTTGGGAGGTCTTGTGATTTAAAAAATTAATTTTTTGCAGATTTGACTTTAGATTTTTAAAACGTTTTTTCAATTAAACTTTCTCTAAGTAATACTATTAATTTTGGTAATTCATTTGTGTCTGTCTTTTTACTGTTGAAGGATTTTTAATAGGCAATTAATATAAATATATTTTCATTAATTTCATATTAATTCTGCATTAATTTCCTCACATAATAAAGGCGTTTTTGGATGAGTTGAAAAAGACAAGTTTTCAGAACATTGTTTATTGAGTGATTCTGAGCAAGTGTATAAATTTGTTGGTTCGGTTTCTCAGAGTGCATAGAAATCGAACGAGAGAGTTTTCAGCTGTTTTATAGGGTTTTCAACAAGAGAGACTGCTAGCACAATCAAGAAGCAGAGTCGCGAAACACCTTAAAGAGAGCGACCTAGTCCGCGACTCAACTTTTTTTTTGAGATATGTTCTTTGTGTTTTTTGCAATTGTTTCCAAGAATTTTAAGGTGTTTGTTTCTGCTATGGAGAATTAAAGAAAACGTGTTGATGATACCAACAAACCTTTCAAGTTTGAAGGGTTACATTTCAGAAGATGGAAACAAAAGATGTTCTTTTATTTTAAACTTATGAAGTTGCATTGATTGTATCGTCTATTCATCCTGGAACTGTGAAGCATGTTGATACTAGTACCTCTTCTACTGGTGTTGCTGCTAATTCCCATGATGTTGGTGGTGAAAAAGAAATTGTTCCTCTTACTCTTGAAGAGAAACAAAAAGCTATTGACAAATGGGTCGATGGTGATTTTGACTGCAAAAATTATATCCTTAATGCTTTATATGATGATTTGTATGAATATTATTCTACTTTTGAAACTACTAAAGGTGTGTGGGATGCGTTATAGAAAAAGTATGATACCGAGGAAACTGGTTCAAAGAAATATGATGTAAGTCGGTATATGAAATTCCAAATGGTGGATTACAAATCTGTTGTTGCACAGGCTCATGTACTTCAGAAAATTTCTTATAAATTCTCACCGAAAGTATGAAAATTGATGAACAATTTCAATTAGCTGTAATGATCGATAAATTACCACCAAACTGGAAATATTTTTGTAATGCTTTACGTCACAAATCTAAAGAGTTTTCTCTTGAAAGTTTGATTGTTAAGATCAGGTTGAAGAAAAAGCTAGGAAACAAGATAAGAAAGAATAGATTCTTATTATTTCTAAAAATAAAAGTCAGACTCGACCAAGTCTGAAACCAAAGAAAAGAAACATGAAGCCTGACCAGAACCATAAAAACAAGAAACCTAATCAACACAAGAACCAATCCCCATCAAGAAATGAACAGAATTCTAATTCTGATTTTATTTTTTATGGTTGTGGTAAACCAGGCCATATGGCTCGGAATTGCAAAAATAACAAAGGAAACAATAGCGCACAAGCTAATATTGTGGAAAGCGTTATAGTTTATATGGTCTCAGACCCAGAGTTTTATATGATTGGTGGATCCGATGGGTGGTGGATTGACAGTGGTACTTCACGCCATTGTTTTTTTGATAGGTCCTTATCTAAGAGCTATGAAGAGATCAGAAAAGAAAGTGTTGTTGGGAGACTCTCACACCACTGTTGTTCAAGGTTCTGGTACGGTGGAATTGAAGTTTACTTCTGGACAAACACTTATGCTGAAAGATATTCTTTACACCCCACAAATGAGAAAAAACCTTGTTTCTGGCTATATTCTCAACAAGGTTGGGCTGTATCAAACTATTGGATCTGATATTTATACCATAACTAAAAATAATGTGTTTGTAGGAAAGGGATATGCAATTGGTGGTATATTTAAGCTTAATATTGATGTTGAAATGAATAAAATTGATTCTTCTGCTTACATGGTTTGCAATTTTAATGTTTGCATGGTAGACTTTATCATGTGGGTAGGAAACTAGTGAAAACCATGAGCACCTTGGGTTTCCTTCATGAATTTTCTAAGACTGATATTGAAAAATATGAATATTGTAGTCAAGCAAAAATAACTAATACCTCACATGAATCTGTTGTTAGAGAATCAGAACCTCTAGATTTAATACATTCTGATTTGTGTGAATATGAAGGTATCCTAACCAGAAATGGAAAAATATAAATTATGACTTTCATTGATGATTGACGTACTCTTACTGAACTTACTGTTGCTTGCTTGCTTAGTTCCGGTGCTGCTTCCTATTGGTGGGGTGAATGTTTGTTAACTATTTGTCATGTTTTGAATCGTATTCCCAGCCATAAAACCAAGATATCCCCTTATGAACTTCAGAGAAATAGAAAACCTAATGTCTCTTATTTTAGAGTATGTGGTTGCCTGGCTTGTGTTCGAAAACCTGATCCTAAAAGACACAAGTTAGAGAGTAGAGCTTTTGAATGTGTTTAAGTTGGTTATTCTCAAAGAAGTAAAGCTTATAGGTTTCTTGATATTAATAATAAAGTTATCATTGAATCTACTGTTGATTTCTTTGAAGAGAAATTTCCTTTTAAGTCTAGAAATAGTGAGGGTATTAGTGGGGGTTCTTTGCCTAATGCTTTACCCAGTACTGATTCTGAACTTAGAATAAAAGAACCTAAAAATGAAGAATCTAGGTTCACTGAATTTGAGATTAGACGTAGCAAAAGAGCTAGGATTGAGAAAGATGATCCTGATTATTACTTTTATGCATTAGAGGAAGAACCTTCTAGTTTACAAGAGGTACCTAGTTCTTCTGACCCTAACTTTTGGCAAGAAGCCATAAAATAATGAAATGGATTCTCGTATGTCTAAGGGAACCTAGCATAAAGTATATTACCTCCTGGTTATAAGCCTATATGTTGTAAATGGGTTTTAAAAAAGAAACTCAAACCTGATGGAACAGTAGATAAGTATAAGGCTAGATTGGTTGCTAAGGGTTTTAGGCAACGAGTGAACATAGACTTTTTTGATACTTATTCTCTTGTTACTAGATTAACATCAATTCATGTTTTAATTGTTGCTGATGTTGTTCATAATCTAGTGATACACCAAATGGATGTTAAAACTATTTTTTTGAATGGTGAACTAGAAGAGGAAATCTACATGGACCAACCTGAAGGATTTGTAATTATTGGACAAAAACACAAAGTATGTAAGCTAGATAAGTCTTTTTATGGTCTGAAACAAACTCCTAAACAATGGTATGAGAAATTTGATGATTTCAAATGATTTCAGAATAAATGGGGGTGATAAACGTATCTACTATTAATCTGAGAATGATGTGTGTGTTATCATTTGTTTATATGTAGATGATCTTCTTGTATTTGATTCTAATTTATCCGTTTTCAATGAAACTAAAAGCATGCTTAGTTCGAATTTTGACATGAAAAATTTGGGTGAAGCTAGTGTAATCTTGGGAATTAAAGTTACTAGAACTGATAATGGTATTTTTTTTAGATCAATCTCACTACATTGAAAAAATTCTGAAGAAGTATAATTATTTTGGATGTAAACTTGTATGTACTCCAGTTGATTCTAGTATTAAATTGTTTAAGAATACTGGAGATAGCGTTAGAAAATCTGAGTATGCTAGCATAATTGGTGTCTTCGTTATGCAACATATTGTAGTAGACCAAACATTGCATATGCAGTGGTGGTTTTATGCAGGTTTACCAGTAATCCTAGTTTGGAACACTGGGCTACTATTGAGAGGGTTATGTGGTATCTGAAAAGGACCACAAACTTAGGATTACACTATCAGAGGTATCTCGTATTCCTTGAAGATGCTGATTGGAACACCATTTCAGATGATTCCAAGGCCACCAATGGATATGTATTCACTATTGCTGGTGGTGATGTGTCTTGGATATCAAATAAGTAGACAATTCTAACTCAATCTACGATGGAGGCTGAGTTGATATCACTAGCAGCAGCTAGTAAGGAGGCAGGATCGCTGAAAAGCTTTCTATCAGACATTCCTTTATGGTAAAAACCGATACCATCCACTTTGATCCACTGTGATAGTACCGCGGCTATTGCATTAGTGCATAACTGTTATAATAACAGTAAAAATCGACAGATTCGTCGAAAGCACAACACAGTTAGAGAGTTTCTCACAACTGGTGCTGTGAGAGTGGATCATGTAAGGTCTGAAGGAAATTTGGCTGATCCTTAGACAAAATGACTAGCAAGAGAAAAGGTATGCAATACCTTTAAAAGCATGGGACTTTTTCCCCTCAAAAGTTGAGTCATTTGTAATGGATACCCAACCTAGAAATAGGTTCAAAGGGACTGTACGAAGTTATAAATGATAGGTTCATGCATTCCTATAGCATGATATCCTGAAGCAGAAACAGGTTGAGTACTTAGCTCTTAATGATGTCTATAGCTCTTAACATAGAGTAAGATACTTAGCTCCAGGAGTATTCTTGATGGACTTACCTATACAAATATGAAGGTGTGGCTGCCTTCTATGAGAACTTGAGACAACATTTATATCCTCAATGGCCAATTATTTTATGACGTTAACCAAATTTAGATCACGAATATATTTTGGATCATAGTGTCAATTCTTGTGTTCTGAAGATTTTGGCGTCTAATCGAATTTTTGGTTGCATGACAATTGTTGTATAACGTGACACATTTTAGGTCACGGTAACAAACTTTAAATTTCCAGGTGCTACCGGTAAAGTCAGTGGCATAACAATGAAGCAACATTAGCCGACAAATGAAGCTTCATAGCAAAGGAAAGAATGGTGCAAATGACTAGTGCATCAAGAGTTGATACATTGATGCATGTTCGTGAGCTTAGGTATGCCCAGATCAAGGATGATATTAGGACATGGAATTGGCCAAAAGCTAGCCTATGTGCTGGTCCTAGGCATGACCAAGTCCTGGAAAGTACAAGCTAAGTGATGGCGCAACCATATGCGTCATTATAATCCAGTGTTAATCCAAATAAAGAAAATGAAAAATGGAACATTGAGATGTAACAATTATAAATGAGTATTTGCATGACTCTAATCGATAATAAGCGTCATTTTGAGTGAATGACATGACCAAGACGAGTACAACAGAAGTTGGTGCAAAAATGACTCCAAAGTGGATGTTATGATGCAGTTATGCACATTTGAAGGCTTTACGCATGTGACTGAATGTTGGGACAAGTTGGGAAAGAAGTTATTTATCCACCTAGCATAGGTGTGTCATCGTTGGATCAAATTGGATAAGGCAGAGCAATTGAAAAACACCTTTAGTTGGTTATGGAACTACTCCTTGACATATGGCTGTCCAAGGCTTGTACATTCGTTAAGCACGATTTTGGTTATTGTTTCCACTATATAAATGATATAAAGGAAGTGTAAATCAATAGAGGAGATATTGGAAAAGAAAATCAGGGTCTGGTCTCGAGTTAGAGAGTTAAGTCCTCAATTATGAAGCGAACGTAGTTCATGTATGAAAGATTTTTGTTAATCTTCTTTTGATGCAATAAAAGAGAATATTTCATTATGTCTTTGTGTTCATTCTGTTGTCGATTGGGTGAGTTTAGTACATGACATGCTTTTAATCCGGTATGAGATGCCTTAAGAGCTAGAGAGAGAAAAAAAAAAGACTTTTTGCTAAATGCCTAAAGAGTTAGATGTATGCACTTGTTGTTGCAAATACGTAAGATTGAATATTTATCGGTGAATTTTACTCACAAATACGTTGTATTGCAGGTCATGGCCCATGGAAATTGCAAGACCCAAATTGGGGGTATGCAAATCATCTTTGAAGCAGAAAAACGATGAACCGGCACACGAGTTTCCGGCCGTCAGATATTTAAAAAGAGTCGTGAATCCCAACAGCAACGAAACCACACGTGCTACTCAGTGAGCCGAGGAAGAAAAAAAAAAATCTCGTGCGCATAGATTCTTCGTTCACTTTTACAATTTTTCCCAAAATCACTCAAAAACCCTAACTTCCCCAACTTGATCAATCGACCTCAGTCATCTGCAATCAATCTCACTAAAGGTACTCTCTTTAATTTTCTTATGAAATTTTACTAATTTTTGGTTTGAAAATGAATTTTGAAGATTATATTGTTCTTGGTCTAGTAAGGAATTGGGTCTTACTGAATGATCCGTTTAGTTAATAGTGGATGGGGTTGGGAAAATTTAGTTGATTCGATTAGGTTAAATTGAGTGGGTAATTCCTGGAGAAACTCATTTTAGTTACATTAGATCAAATGGGTGTAAACATTAAGGGTTTTTTTAAGTACTAAAGTTGAAACTTTTTTGGATGGGTTCTATAGTGTTCCGGTGCATCGAGAAATTTAGAAAATATGATCAATTTTTAGGTGGTTGCATTATGGAACCTAGGGTTTTCTGTAAAGTGTAAGTATGTCTTTCGACTCTTTCCTTGTTATCTAGGTTAATGGAGCTGGGAATGGGAGATGAATTTGTCTCGGTGTTTCCTGTTATAGCTCTATTTTATCCTTCAGTAGCTTAAGAAAGAAAGAGATACTGTGAAACCTGGCATGAAAAAAATTCATTTTGTTATAGACTGTGAGGCTTGTCGTGTGTGTGTGTGATTTTCTATTTTTGTGGAGATATATTATGGTTTAGTTGTTGTTTTTGAATAAATAATATTCGTTTACGAGGTCAACATGAGTGAACATCTGTTGTTTTGGTTTCCTTTATCTTAAAATGCACGACTAAGTTCATGTTTTTTAACTAACCACAGGAACGTAATAATGGGCACATCTGCTCAAGGATTTGATCTAATGGAGAACGGCAGGGACATTGAAGAAGAAACATCAAATGAGCTTGAGCTTGAAACAGTTGAAGAGTGTGATGACACTGGTGAAAACGTGAAGATGGTACTTTGTGATGAAGATTTAGTTAAAGCTGGATCGTCAGAGCCGTATGTTGGGATGGTGTTCAAATCTGCAGATGATGGTAGGGAATATTATTCTGACTATGGAAGGCTAAACGGTTTCACTATACGTGTTAATCGCAAGAGAAGATCGCGTATTGATCGTGCAGTTATTGGTTTTGATTATGTATGTTCAAAGGAAGGATTCCGGCGAAAGAAATCATCTAAGGAAGAAAAAGTTCTTCGGCCATCCAGGCAAACAAGAGTGGGATGCAAGGCAATCTTAGTGATAGCTTACAAGAGAGATCTTGAAAAATGGGTTGTTACCAATTTCGTTAGAGAGCATAATCACGAGCTTATGGTTCCTAGTGAGGTTCCAGTCCGACAGATAGATAAGGGTCCACTAAACGAGGTAAGCTTTCAGTGAAGTAGTTGGTCGATGTTTTTGAATGTTTCCGGATGGGTTCTTGCCCTTGAAATGAATAGTATTGATATTAGAGGATTGGACTGTCCATGTATGCCGGTTTGTCTTTTAGAAAGGGTAAAAACTTACTTGCTGAAACCTAACAAACATTCGACTATGGGTTATGGATACTCCAATATGACTTTAAGAATTGAAGTCATTGTAGCTAATAAGAAACAGTTTTGAGTTTGATGAATGATCTGGTTTTATAGTTTAAACACAGGAACTATGGATTGTATTAAAACGACAAATATACATGTGACAATGATGCATACTATTTGTTAGGGGTGCGTAGATACATGATCCTCAGTTGGAGATCATGAATAACTGTAATCAACTAGCTTTTAGTCTTCCACATTTTTGAAAAAGAACATGTCGCTTACTGTCGCATATACACATGTACTGGAGGATGATCTCTTTCAGTAATTGTGTAAATATCCCCTAAAAAACTATACCCAATTCTTTTTCATTTTTTATTTCCTACAGTTGATCAGTATGTGAGGCGATTTTTCTTTGTGGCAGGATGAGAAGGATAAACGAATTAGGGAATTGACGACAAAGCTTTACAATGAGAAGCAACGGTTCCAACGACAGTGTGCAGCATATGAAGAGCGCTGTGATGCGTATAAAGCCCAGTTAAGTAAAATCATGAAAGACATTGATATGCACACCAATCACCTTACCATGACTGTTCAAACTGTTGTTCAGAGTATTAAAGAGATAGAAGATGAAGAATCAGATCATTGGGAGACCCAAGCAATTGAAAGTGAGTACTCCTTCTTCCAAGTCTATTTAGGTCGTGGTCCTCTATTTACGCTATTAACATGCTCTATAATTAGGACCCAATAATGTTACATAAACAACTTGAGGTGTGGTTGACTGGTCATGACTTGTGAGTGTAGAAACGTATGATATTATCTAATCCATATGGTGCTTACAGAATCTTGATATGTCCTGGTCACCGTTGCAATAATGCACAAACATATTTCTGTTTAGCATCTGTCATATTCCTGTTAATATTTCATTAACACATACTTCCATCTAAGAGGTTTCATATACGTTTATTGTGAATCAAGAGCTTGATCAGTTCTAACTTGTGCTAAAATACTGCAATTTGTGCTAGGTGAAACAAACCTGTAGCATTTTACTGGGAGGTATTACCATATTTTCCTACGATGCTCATGCAAAACAAGTTTCCTGTAATCGGCTATTGAAAGCAAGTGCTGCTAATTGAAGTACTCCATCAAATGGCTAGCAGGTGACTGATTAATCCGCTGTTAACTCGTGGATGGCCTCAAATCAAACTTTTGTTTGGTATATACTGAAACTGCATGAGTTAATGTATCATCAGTAGAGTCGTTCTATAGCAGGGATAGTCTGTGTCCAGGATTAACTGAAAAGCATTATTTGTACAATGAGGGTTAACCTCATTTCCTGACCAAGATTGTCCTGGATCATATCCACTCAATTGTGCATACCTTGTATTTGGTAGTGCAAACTTTTAAGGTTTACCGATGCAAATGAAATTTCAGTTAGTATTGTGGTTAAGATGTTTTAGCCAGATGATGTTTTCCTCTATAGCACTGCCACATTTTGTATTCTAAAGTAAATTGTTTTGTTCTTGGCCCTGCCAAGATTCTCATTCTTGAGTTGAAGCCAAGCACAGGAAAAATGTTCGGTATAGCACGGCCCGTTAGTTCTTGAAATAAGAGGCCCGGCCCGGTTAGTTCTCCAAAGCAAACCTACTTGATATAAATAGGTATACACTGAGTTTGTAGAGATCAGAGGAAAGGGCGATACTGTCTATAGAAAACTAAGAGAGGTGAAGATAAGAGTAGAGAAATTAGGGTTTTAGAAGCGGCAGAAAAAAAATAAAATCATGTGGACAAAAATTGAAATTGCAGAATCGGTTCTCTCTTTTGCTAGAGAGAATCTTGATGGGCAAATAGTTTTCAATCTGAATCTAATTTTTTTCTTTCTGCTGCTCAATCCCTTTGATTTTCTCTTACTCAGATCACACTTTTCTCTATTTCTATTTGACTTTTATCGTCAGCTCTCTTTCCTCTGGCCTTATGATGAATCTCTGAAGGTCTCAATTTCTTGATTTTAATTTCAAATTTGATTTGAGTTTTTATTTTTATGTTTGGTAAGAATAACATCTAGGGTTTATTTGAAATTGAAAGTGGGAAAAGTATCTTTTCCTAAGTGAGTTGGGAATTTACAATTATCAGAATTCAGAATGCATAGATATTAACTTCTTGATTAGCAAAAGTTGAACAATTAGCTTGATCTGTGTTTGATGAGATGCCCAGGAGAGTAGAGAATTTACAGTTATAATTAGTTTATTAGGGTTTATGGTTTGGATCTGGAAAAATCAGTTTTCTTTTTTTGATTACAATCTATCAAGTTGAATAGTTAAAGGTTAAAGCTTTGGCCTTTGACAGGTCTATCTAGGCTGTTTCAGCGCACACATTGCAGGCCATGAGACCACAGTTGGTTGCATGCTTTCTTGCATCATTAGACCACAGTTGGTCACTTGGTTGCACTCTGTCTCTATGTTGTGGCATCAGATCACAGTGGGTTGCAAGCCCTTTTTGGTGCAAGCTTGTGCCAACCCCTGCTTGGTCACTCTAGTCACCTTTGAGAGGAAAATCTGTCTGGCTGAATGCGGGTAATTAGGGAAATGAACGGTTGAAAATGCGTCACATCGCCACCAGCGATCAAGTGGCGTGTTTTCTATCATTTTTGATTATACTGTTATGGCAGTTTAACTTTTAAAGATCTCCTCTCTTCGGAAAAAGGATAGATCATAGAACAAAAATGATAGAAAACACGCCACTTGCACGTGTTTGGCGTTGTGGTGTGTTTTCGACCTTTTATTTCCCTAGCAATTCGCATTTATCCCAACAGATTTTTTTCGCTCAAGAGTGATTAGGGTGTCCACGTAGGGGCGTGCACGGGCATGCACTAAAATGCGTCTGCATGCCAAGGTTCATCATAGAACTGTTTGCGGGATAAAATTTGAACTGAAAGACTGGATTTTATGCATCCTGCAGTACTTAGTTAACAGTTCTGCCACTTTGTTTAGCTTCTCTTTAAGTATGACTGAAGAGTAAAGCAAGTTTTTACATACGCACAACTCATAGGCTCTGCATTGGAATCCTCCTCCACCTGATTTTATTGAAGTTAACTTAGTTGCATCGTTTCTTGATTTTGCTTGTGTTGTGGGATTAGGCATGGTCATAAGGCAAGCTGATGGTCTTTTGATGGCAGCCATAGCTTTAATCACTTATTTTCTTCACCTTTCCAAGCTGAAGCTCATGCTATACGGTTAGCTGTGCATCGGATTCATCAACTTCATTTCCAGTCATTTCTGAAACTGATAACAAAGCTCTCTCCTTAGCCATCATCCATCCTGTCCATCCTGGATCTTCTCCAACCAAACACGCTATTTTGCATCATTGCTCAAAGTTGTTTATTGGAAATCCTAACTGGAGTTGTGTGTTTGTAATATAAATAGGCTTGAGTAACAAATCTGCAGAAACACTAGCTAAGCAGGTTCGGTGAATTGTAGTATAGTTGAATGGTGGACTACACCACATATCTGCCTGGCTCATCTGCCAAGGGTTGATGTACAAAGGCTCTCTTTGATAAAGTTTGTCATTTTTGTCAGGAAAAAAAAACTTAGAGAGTTGTTGGAAGCTCTTCCAAAATTGTTATGCATTTCCATCCAGTATTATCTTGAATAACTTGTATAGAATATCCTTCAAGCACTAAATCTTTGAAGTTTTGCTGATTTGCCCATTTCATAGTAGCCAGAGCTGGCAAATTCCCAGTCATTGCAATGTTTAATGTGATTCCTTGTAAACTTCAGTTAGTGTATTTTTTAGGCTCTTGGGGATCTGATATTTTGCTGACTTCATTTGGTTTTGGTTTTGGGTTGCTGTAGTGTGCATAGTTTTCTGTCTGTCTTCAAACATGCATGTAGGAGAAACATTCAACCCGGATGTGCAAATACTTGGATTATAGATTTCTTTATTCATTACATGCTTCATGATAATTGAAACCGTTTCTAACTTATCATAGCTTAGTCTGTGAATTGTTCAAGGTTATCATGCTAAAAAAAATTATAATCAAGTTGATGGTTGTGCTAGTTATTCAACTTACAATCATGTTGAGCTATTTTAATGAGGATCTGATTAGATTAATTAGTCTGGTATGCTTTAATTGAATTTGGCGGGATATCTCTTGTTAGCTGTTATTATCTCATGGGTCAGGTATTCAGGTAATTACAGAATCCATCATAATTTCGTCACCAAAATGGAGGATGTCATTTGAAATCTGAGGAATTTTTTACATATGCTCAGTACTATGGTGCATACAAATATAGAATCATAAGTAGAGTCCATATAGACAAGAGTTATATAAGGTGGGTGCTAATGTTAACTTCTTTAATAAAATGTTCCTTAAGTACTGCTAATGTTGTAATCAAGTTGATGTTAAAATAAACTAACATAGAATAGATGTTCAAAGTTTGATAACTTTGAACAAAAAATAAAAAACATAAAAAAAATAAGGTAATGTCAGAGGTTAGCCATCCATTGAAGACATCTTCAAATAAAAATATGCAAATTCTTTTGAATGCTAAACTTGCAGAGTCAGAATTTCCCCTACCCCTGCCGTCTATATAAGTCGTTGCGCACTAATTACGTTCATTCACAAAACAAAAGCCAAAAGAGTTGGTGGTGTGGTCATCATGAACTTCTCTTTTGCATTCATCCTTATTGTCACCTTCTTTCTTCTCATTCAATTTTTATCAGCCGAGGCTTTGAGACAATCTAGCCATTGTCTTAAAGCTGTACCAGCATTGTATATCTTTGGTGATTCTTTAGTCGACAGTGGCAACAACAATTATCTCCAGACACTTTCCAAAGTCAATTTCACACCCTATGGAATTGATTTTCCATATGGAGCTACTGGCAGATTCACCAATGGCAAAACTGTTGTAGACTTTTTTGGTAACTCTTCATCTTCATATGCTTAAATAGAGTTGTTTTTGAAGAAAAAAAAATTAGTTTAAATTTTTGTATTTTGTATTTTTCTTTCGTTTTTTCTTTTAATCAATAAAGAATTTGGTGTTGACAAGCGCTAACAACTTTATCATTGTATTATCGTAATATCGGCTAAACTTTCTTATTTTTATATAACATAATTACTGATTAAGTCAATACGAAAGAAACACATAAAATGAGAAGTTCAAATTATTAATTTTGTCCACTTCTTTGTGTAGCAAAATGGCTTGGATTACCATATGTACCACCATATTTAGGCTTATCAGAAGAGGAGAAGGGCAAAATAATAACAGGTATAAATTATGCCTCTGGAGCAGCTGGCATTCTTCAGGAATCAGGAACTGCAACCGTAAGAAACTGACATTACATATTCTAAAACTAATTATTAGTGTTTGTCAAAAGATAATAAAGAATTAGTTTCAGGCTGGGCTAGCGTTAAGTCTTGGATGGATGGTGACACTGCACACTTCGGAATCAAAAGCCATCAGTTGACTTTTTATTCTTTTTGTCATTTTGCTATATATCAGTTGACCTTGACTTTTATTTTCTAAAACATATAGAAAGCACCCTTTTATTTTCTAAAACATTTAAAAAGCACCCATAGATATAATATTATGTTTGATTTTTTAAATCAGATCTGACTCAATATGTTTGTTTTTTCGAGTTAGATCTGACTCAACTGACTTAAAAATATGCGAGTTAGTGGTTTGGTCTTATAAATTAAGGATATTTTTATACCTGATTTAAACGGGTTCCAATCATGGGTTGGATTTGAATCAGAGGTTGAGTCAGATTTGACTCAAAAAAAAAAACAAACAGTCTGATATTTGATTCGTGTCGAGTCAGGGGTTGACTTAGATCCAAATGACGAGTCAGATATAAACAAACATGATGTAAACATGTTTGACGACGAGAAAGAAAAATCTTTTATAAAAGTCAATAACAAAAAAATTAGTTTAATAAAAAATAGAATTTTTATCTTTATAAGTTGTTATGATATATTGTTCCCAGCTTAACGTTTGATTTTTCGAGTTAATTAAGTCAAAAAATTACTACTCAAAATGTCTAATTTTTGATTTTTTAATTAAATTGGAAAGTCAAAAATTATTTTAAAAATTAAATTTTAGAATAAGTTTTAAAAATAAAAATTATGTTATTATTTTTAAAACGAAATTTGTTTTCTTATTTCCAACTTCCGAGATTGATTTCTGCATATGAAGAGGCAAAAATATATCAACTTTTGGTTGCCAGACAGGCTCAAAAAGTTCTGAATTCAAGTCTTTCAAGTAGCTGTTGATTGGTTGATATAGACATAAATAATCAATATTTTCCTTTGTTTGTCATATGCATAAGCGCTGCATAACGGTGTGTAATTTTTTTGATATAGGGAGATAACTTAAGCTTGGAAGAACAAATCAATTACTTTGAGAAAACAGTCAAGAGTGACTTACCTCAATCATTCAAAACCCAAAAAAAGATTTCCAAATACTTATCCAAGTCCATATTTGTGGTAAATATTGGTACCAATGACTACATCAACAATTACCTTCAGCCAGGAAAATACAATAGTAGCAAAATATACACTCCTCTACAATTCGGTCCCCTATTAATATCAACTTACAAGGAATACCTAGTGAGATTATACAGTTTAGGAGCAAGGAAATTTGTAGTATTTAACTTGGGTCCTATTGGGTGTATACCTGGAATAGTAAGCAGCGTTACTCCGAAACCGATTACCCCATGCATAGAAAGTGTTAATAATCTGACTAACATTTTCAACTCCGAAATCCCAAATATGACTCAAGAACTTACAACCACCTTGGAGGGTTCTAAATTTGTTTTTGGAGACATTTTCCAGAAGAGCTATGAACAAAACCAATCTCCACTTAAATACGGTAAGTTTTCATTTTCTTTTCGATTTCTCCAGGAGTAGTGCAAATTCTCCTACTGACTAACCCCATTGCATATCTTAGGGTTTTCAGGAGGGAATTCACCGTGTTGCCCGGCCGGAGGAAATGGAACTATGCCTTGTCTTCCGAATGATGCAGTATGCAAGAATAGGAATACTCATTTGTACTGGGATAGAGCTCATCCAGTTCAGAGAATAAACTATGAAATTGCTAATGGATGTTTTAGAGGCTCATCAACTTGTTTTCCCATTAATCTTCGCCAATTAACTTGCCTGTAATAATTTATATTGAGTTACTAAAATATCATTAGCAAATAAATTTCATTTCATTTTTTCAATTTCATTGTATGCAACAACTTTTATGTAAAGGCGAGTTTGATAATGCTGTAATATTGGAAAAACGTTATTTTGTTATGGGTATTATGTTATCGAAATAAAACAGTCGGACGTTTCGTAAATTATATTTTCTCCGTTCTATTTTAGATAAGGATTTAGAGTTTTTTTCTAGTTCTAAAATAATTGAAGGTTTTTATATTTTTATATAAAACTACCAACATCTTTGAATTTTTTCTTAGAACCATAGGTTTTTTATGGTTCTAAAATTAAACTATGAGCTAAAAATAATATAAGAAGCAAATATACTAAAATTAGTAAAATAAATATTCGAAATAAATTTTACTAGGGTTTTCGGATTCCACCAAATTAATTACGTAAACTACTCATACAGTCTCTATAAAATACTTGTATTACGACTCAAGACTATTGAGCCCAATCAATACATCTCGAAAAATATTACGATTAAAACAAACATATAACTTTTGTTGTAAATCTAAAATAATTCAATCTCCTTCGCTTATAAAGAATCAATAGCCGAAGACTATTCAAAACGGTTAAAGAACGAAACTGTAATAAATAAAAAAAAAAAAATTAATAAATAAATAAACCCAAAAAGATATATTATTAAAAAAAGTACCTGAATCATTAATATAATTAAATTAGCTTCATCTTCAACCCAATCTGAAAATGGACTAGCTATCCATTACAAAGAACAAAAAATAAAAATGAAACCTAAAACTAAACTGTGTCGGCTCCCTCTTGCTCAGACACGGACCCCCTGTATATATATATCAGTTCGTCCTCACGACCATAATTATCCAGTATCAAATCTTGGTCGAAACAATGGTAGCAAATCCACAAAAATAATAAGACTTTCCACAGTTGCCAAAATATCTTATTTATTTATTTTAATATGAAAAATAATTTTATTAATAACTCATCCTTATATAGTTAAATGGTCCTCAGCTATACCTGCTTCCAGCTATACTGGCACAGAATGATGCCATTCATTAACTGACAAACTGGACAAAAGCATGTTTTGTTAATAAATCAGCCACATTATTTAGGTCTCTATGGATAAAACTACATTTCCAAGTCTTAGATTTTTATAACAAAAAACGACAATCTTTGATGATATTGTTATTCATCCAATTCACAGTTCCAACTTGTCCATTTATAGCATTGACTACTCTTAGGTTGTCTCCTTCCAAATGAATATTTGATAATCCTTTAGTTATTGCCCATCTAATTGCTCCCAAGACTACCAATGTTTCAGCTTGCTCAGGTCCTACTACTGTTTCCAGGGCACTTCTAGCTCCATCGAGTGTACCTGCAGAATTCCTGAATATTAATCATATTCCTGGTTTATTATTAAATCTGTACAAGGCTGCATTAAAATTTATTTTAGTTTTATTTAGCCTAGGCGGCTTCCAGTAATGTGATTGATAATGAATCACAAAGCAATTTCTTTATGCAGAAACTGGTTGAATTGTTTGCCAGTCTGACATGTAAGAATGCACATTTCTCACTATAGTAACATCATGTACCTGCAAACTATCAAAAACTACAACGCATCTATGTTTCCGCAATTCCCACATTATAAAGCAATCACTACGCCAAATCGACCATTTTGCAGCGAATATTTCCGTTGCCTAGAATTTAAGCAATATTTATATAGAAGATTTTTTTCTTTAATATCATTCAAAAACATTTTGAGTTGCCTAGTATTTCATCAATTTGTAACCCAGGATTCCAGATTTTTATTAAATGAGAGAGAAACCCACCAGGGTAAAAATATAATATATACAAGATATGTGAGGGTAGTGAATGTTTTCTTTTGTGGCATCTTTAATCTGTAAAGTACTAATGAAACTACCTCTTTCGTCGACTCTATCCGATTGAATATTTCTATGAAGCATGAGTTCAATAACAAGGTATCGAACCTATGGATCTACGCCTCCTTTTTTCTTTAGTAGTTAGTCCTTGGATCAAGAAAGAACATAGAAATAAGAGTCAGGGTTTGCTTCGCTTCGAATGAAGAAAAATGTTTCCGGGTCTTTCAACTAGTCAAATTTGAAACAATTGCATCTTTTCGATTAATGTCCAAAAGAGTCGGCTTTGTTAGATCAATTATTGCGAAGGGTTACCTACAGCCCAGGAATAATGGAGGAAAATTTTCAAAAATATTGAGTGGCAAAACCTGATAAAGTTTGGATATTTATAGTTATTAAGGGATCCAATCATTGATGATCAAGCAGGAAAAAGGCGTAGAAAAAGAAAAATCGCTTGATAAAAAAGAGAGGAGTTATTTACAATATAGAATCCATCTGTATCTAACGTAACAATTCAAAATAGTAGACCCCAAAAAAAAATTATAGTCCGAAAGAATTGAATTTGTTTTGTTTCCACAAACCGTTGTAAAAATAGTGTTGCAAATTGAAGCAATGTTTTATGCACTTTATATAAAAGTTGCTTAAATTTAATTAAAGCAACGTTTATATATTGCTGAAATAAGAATTAATGGAACGTTTTGGCTGAATTTAAGGAACATTTATTTTCGTTGCTAATCAAAAATTAGATTAGTAAAAAAACAATTTTTCGTTTTTCTGAATTTTCAAAATATTATTAAAAAAAATTCCAATATTTGACTGATACAAATCATGTAAAGTACAAGACAATATAATTATAACCCAATGGAAGATTATACGGAAATTCAGTTTATCGACGAAACTATAATCTTGACACTAATTAAATTTATGGTTCACACCATACGGAATCGAAGAAAACTTAACATAAAAATAACTTAGTGTGAATTCATTATCTGGTGGTAAAGTTCAATTTGATGCTATCCCCAAATATACCACCTTTACTCGACTTTAAGAACTTGTATAGCACACATTCCTTTTCTGGTGGTCGAGTATCTCTAGACCTTCAAAAACAAAACACGATTCTATGTCAGACTCTTTCGAAAACCCCATTAACAGACAAAAGATACAACTAGCATATAACAGAAAACTCACAAAATCCATATATAAAATGAAATGAAACAACTAAGTGAAAGTGCAGATTTAATGGATTGCCATCATAGGAACATCATTCTTAGTTCATTTTCATGAATCTTAGTCGGATAGTTTGTCTATTCGTTAAGTTCTATGAATTGCTACTAACCTTTGAATTATTTCTATGGATAGGGTTGTGATTGTGCCAAACACATGAACATAATGGTTAATTATATGCTTCTCTTATTCAACCATAGATCCAACTTTTCATCTAATGCAGCCCGGTTTCTGTCTATGATCAGTTGGAGGTCAGAGTGAATGACACCTCAAGGACACGAGAGAGAGAGTGGTACGCAACAACTCCAATAAAGATAAAGAGAAATGAAAAAAAACGTTAGATACCAATTTTTTAAATTCATAAAGTTCTGATTAGGGTTAAGCAGGTGCATACCTAGTACATGCATTTGTTGGACGGTGATCAGGAGGCATTCCATCTTCAGGTGATCGCAAATCTGTGGGCATATGTTCAGTAGAGAATAACAGCTCCACCTAGACAATAGTTTCAAGATCAATAACGTGGATTGAGCGAGAAAAAAACTGATTAACTTAAAGACTACTATATTTATCTAGGGCATAAGAGGGACTACCCACAGTAAAGACTCGGTTGAAAGTTGTAAGTATACAGACCTCAGCCATCAAAGTTTCAAGCACTGCTCAAGTCCTTTATAAGCAATACCTTCTGCACTGGACATAGATATTGTCATTCTTCAGAGGATGTAGCATAAACACCATCTACGGGAAGTAAGAGACGAGAAATAGAGTATGTAAAATACTGCCAATATGACTTACCCATTAGGAATCCATAATTATACACGTATTTATTTCTCTTTGCATTATGGAAAATGAAAAAAAAAAAAGATTATCTTAAAAGGCTCACCCGTACTAGACTATAGCCACACTGCTAGCACAACGTTGTACAGTAGCGATGAAAGATCTGAAACTGCTTTCACCTGCAGCAGCAGCGGCTTCAGCCTACAAAACACAAGCATGTTGTTATATTGATTGTGGCAAATTATACATATATACATAGCAACACAAGACGTAGGGCCTGTCTCTAATGCAAACAACTCAAAACGAATATGAGAATGCTTACCTCGGTCACACTTTCAGATTGGCTTTCCGCAAATAGGAAAAAGATTATATAAAGTACCTGCACAATCAAAAGACTAGGGTTTATTCCTAACTTCCTTAGGATTTTTTGCTGAAACAGAACAACATTACACCTTAAAATGAAAGGTGTTTTTTTGTGTTACCCTCTGAATAATGTGTTATTTTGCATTACTTCCCCTATTAGTTTCAAATAGGCGAAGCTCCCTTTTGTTAGTTCAGCCGTCACATCCTAATTAAATGTACACATGACCCATACATGTGTGTAATTATTAAATATTTAAAATTACGGGAGACAAAAATACTCCGGTGACATGTTTCAATATAAACCATTGAGAAAAACGACGATGTGGCGCTCTTTAAACCTGTTAAAAAAAAACGACCGTTGAACAGTCACCTTCTTCAACAGACCATTCAACGGTCACACTCTTTACTATATTTATCCCCTAAAATCAAAAGGGATAATTAGACTTTGGTACTCATGTTTTGACCCGATTTAGTGTTTGATCTGATATTTGTCCAACGTAAGTTTTTGGTACCTGGACTAACGGCAAACCGTAGTTGACTAGGTTAATTCTAATTTTAATCATTAATTTTATATTATTTCATTTGAACCGTTGATCTTAATGACATGTGGACGACCATATGAAATAAGATCAACGGTCCATATGTCATTAATATCAACGGTTCAAATGAAATAACATAAAATTAATGATTTTACTAAATTAAAATTAGCCTTAACCTAGTCAACCGTTAGTCCAGGTACCAAATACTAACGTTGGACAAATGTTAGACCAAATATTAAATCGGGTCAAAACCTGAGTACCAAAATCTAATTAACCCAAATCAAAATCAGTAGTTAGAACCATATATTACCACTGATTTCTGATTTATAACAAAGGAAACACGACACAATAAGGAAACACAAGCATGGACGAAGGATCTTCAAGTCTGTCCAGTGAGATAATTTCTGAATTCCGCCATTAAAGAAGGATAATCCAAATTATTATATTTACAATAAAGAGTTAACACAAATAAAATTTTAAATTATAAAAAATCAGTGACGATGAAGATGAAGAAATTAAGTGATAATCACCAAAGAAACCCTTACAACTAAAATTCTTTATTTTAAGGAAGTTAAAATACTCCATCTCCAGTAGGTTTCCATTGAATTGAACAAATAATCCACCTGAAATAATTTTATTGGTTTTTAATATTTTCCTACTTTTTAACAAACCTAAAAACAAAAAAGTTAATAACTAATGATAGGGTTTTCTCCCAAACTTAGACGAGCTTCTCCAATGGTTTACGTGCTTGTTTCGTATGGGTCAGTAGATTTTTTCTTAATAATAAATCATTTATATTCATAAATATTAAGAATTAAAAAAATTCATCCCAACCCAAATCTATTTTAATCGTTTAATCTCTTAAATGTAATCTAATAATTGGTTAACAATTTTCCTATTATTTTTTTCTAATTTATTTCACTAACATAAAAATGATTACTTCTAAAACTAGAGGAATAGAGGATCCTTCGAGGATGTTTTCCTAACCACCATCCACAAACCATGTCATTTTCATTTTTAGCCAAAAAATCTAAAACCCAATTAAGAGATATTTTATATATTCTGTGCTCTTAAAACCAACACGATCAGAATAGAAAAAAAATTAAAGAACAAAGAAACCCCTTGTCAAACATAACTAGTGCCTGAAATGCCTGACATTGGTGAAGAGAAGAGAGACGCCGTACTTATTACAACAGTCAATGGCATCTGGATCTCTCATACTACCGCCGGGTTCTGCAATAACTGAAATCCCACTTTGACATGCTTCTTCTACTGCATCGTTCCAAGCTGAACCACGAGTGCAATAAAGTAACATCAAATTAGAATTAGAAACATTATGGACATGTTATGTGTAATTACATGATATCTACATATGAACCATTACCGAAAGGGAAGAAAGCATCACTGGCTAGAGCTGCTCCTTTAATCTCCTCGCCAGATTTTCTCGAAGCTATCCTTAGACTCTCTAGGCGGTTTGGCTGCCCACTACCCATCCCTAACATGCAATTGTTCTGAATAAAAATAAAACAGCATGATAAGACTAGAATTAGAATGGCTTTGCTCTATAAAACCAAATCAACAAGTAGTTAAACAAGTACTCATGGCTGCAGTTGATTCCACAAGTAGGAAGACTAACCTTGGCAATAACTATAGCATTGCTCTTGACGTGCTTACAGCACAACCAAGCAAATTTCGCATCAGAAAGGTTGTCCTCTGTTGGAGCCTTTTTAGAGACTACCTTAAAATCAATGTCATCTGGAGTTAAATCATCAGAGTCTTGTGCTAACCACCCCCCACCAACTTGCCTGAGCGAGAGCTTTCCCTTTTCATTCTTGCTTGCTTCAAGAATCCTCAGGGTTTTTGACTTCCCACGAAGAATCTCAAGACCTTTCTTAGAATATTTGGGAGCAACCACAATCTCATAAAACATCCTTGTTTCCCCATCAGTTGGGCTTCTGAATTCTCTGATTTCCTTTGCCAAAGTCTTAACATACAAAAGTTTAATTAAGATATGATTACGAGCACATTTTCCAAGAAGAATTCCACTTTCGGATCCCTCACTGATGACTTACCTCGTCAACTTCTACATTGAATGCAACTATCCCACCGAATGCACTTACTGGATCTCCTTTCACAGCTAGCCTATATGCTTCAAGGATGTCATCCCTTGATGCTACACCACAAGGATTTGTGTGTTTTACAACCACACAAGTAGGTTTCGGAAATTCTGATACGCAATTCCAAGCTGCGTCCGCATCCAAATAGTTATTATATGACATTTCCTGTACGTAAAGTAAAAAGAGACAATCACAAATAAACTTACATTAAAATGTATTTAGAATAAACAAAATAGATCACATAGTACAATACACGCACGAAAGCAATACAAATTACTCATCAAAGGGATCTATATTCTAAGCAGCTTGAGAGTCGTGAAGGCTGGATTTCATAAACAAGGATGCTGCACCAGAACTAACGAGATGAACAAATCTGTTGAGTACATCTTCAAACGCCACGTACAACTTATTATGTCCAACCGAATGGAACTAGAAAATAAGTTAGGCTGCGATTTCCATCGCTTCTTAATTATAAATTATAAATTATCGACTATGGCACCTCAACTAAAGATGTGCAGAGCTTAAATTGTACTAAAGCACACACAAATGATAACTATCCCTTCTTATAAGTAAATGAAGAATCTTTTTAACTGTAATTGTTAAAACCACTAGAAAGAACAAAACAACAAAGTTCAATTAACTAACCTTCCCATGATGCTGGACTGCAGTGGCAATACCTCCAGTGTTAACCTCAGAAAGACTCTTATCAACGTAAAATGCAGCTTTCTGGTGGGGATTTTCACCGTACCGAAGAGACCTTTTATCTGAGAGACTCTTGGTAAGGCTGGGAGGAAATTTATCTAGCATCATGTAAAGAACAAGATTAAAACCCACTTAATCCTTCAAAAATTAATTTTCAGACAACAATTGAAAGATAAACTGTAACACTACCTCCTGCAGTCTGGTGCCATAGCCACTCTGAAACTGCTGAATCATATGAAGCAACATGCTCAAAAGCCTTCCAAGCGAGCTTCCTACGAAAATGTGTATCAGACTGATTTCCTTTCAAAAAATCCAAGAGGGCAGGATAGTCTTCGGCATCAACAACAACCAGTACATCCTTGTGGTTCTGTTGAAAATGGATGACCAATAAAATAATTTAATAAGATAATCAGAACCATACATTTGAAGTTAGAACACGGTGATGACTGAAACAATAAACTTATTACAATCTATATAATAATGACCATGAACCAAAGCAAAATCCCGCTTAAGAAATCTTCGACTTTCAAAACCAGCGTTTCTGTCATTCTCTATATGTATACTGGAAATACTTCATGCTCCGAAACAAAAAATATGTAGAATCCCCAAAAAAAAAAAACCATATGTACAAAAGAACTAATCCAGCCACCGACATAAAAACTTAATTGATTAGTAATATATTGCTCTTACCTTTGCCGCAGCTCTGATCATGGCAGGGCCACCAATGTCAATGTTCTCAATTCCATCTTCAAATGTAATTGTACCGCTTGAAGTAACTTTCTCATAAAAGGGATACAAATTTACCACAACTAAATCAAAAGTCCCTGTGAGTAACATATAACATAATCAGTCAGATGAAACATTAGACCTACCAAGATGACTCCCAATAACTGTCTTTCTGTCTAGAACTCACCTATTCCATGCTTATCTAGAGCATCCATGTGATTCTGCCTGTCTCTTCTAGCTAGAATACCCCCATGAACACTAGGATGTAAAGTTTTGACACGGCCATCAAGCTGTAGTAAAAACAGAAACAAAACAAAATTCCATGTCAAAAATCAAGACTTCAGTTACAGGTTGCTTCTTCATTGCAATGAAAAAGATCCATCAGCTATTGATACTAACAGAATCACAGTTATAAGATCAAAAAGATCCATCAGCCATTGATACTAACAGAACCACAGTTATAAGATCAACATATGTGTAGAGTTGTAGGGACGAAAGGCATACAAGTACAACTTATCACTCTAAATATAAAAAGGTTCTGTGTAGTAGCAGTTGCGCATACATTTTAGAAATTATTTTTAATAGCTTCCCTACTAACTCCGCCTATGTAGTCTTTTCTGCATAGCCTGTCCCAAGCCAGGATAAAGGAGGAGGGGGTCGTGATAGGCATGGCGAGCCAACGATTGAAATTTAGCTACTCTATTATGAAATGAAACCCATAACTTCGACATCGGTTTCATTTCTAGCCTACCCCAACTTGTTTGGTTGTAGCCTCCCCACTCATACAGAAATCTTTGAAAAAAGGGTTCAGATCAGCTGTTAACCAATAGTTGTTTGCAACCAAGGAGACAATTTTATCATCTATCGTTACTTGTGAGTTGTGTCTATCTATACAACTGCAAAATAATCAATCAAAACGGCTAACAGGTAAAAAGGCAAGTCCCAGCTCTTACCATTTCAGGAAAATTAGTAACTTGTTCTACTTTGGTTACTGAGACTCCAGCTTTCTCTAAAGCAGTCGCTGTTCCACCAGTTGAAACAATAGTATACCTACATGTATCAAAGAGCATATTCACATTGATATACTACAGTGTAGGAGATATGTGTAGAAGTAAACAATTAAGATTGAAAAATCAGCTAGCAGCAAAATTGTTGTCAAGAGACATCAGACATGCTTAATTCTTGTAAAACGAACCGGAATTGCTTAAACCATAACAAAGGGAAACTAATATTCACCCTAATTCCTGAAGTCCATTGGCAAGTAAAGAAAGATCCTGCTTGTCTGACACTGATATCAATGCTTGCTTGTTGCCTAGAGACACAAAGATGAAAAAATATTGATATTCGGTATTGATTAAATTTCGTACAAAATTCAGAACAAGCTTTTCAATACCAATAAAATTTCCAGAAAAACTAGTAAAAAGTACCTTTTAATGAAGTTGTTACTGTCGAAGCTTCCGCTGCAGACATTGCTTTCACTGAACTAACCTTATTTCGACAAAACACTGATGGAATCCGATACAGAATTGATGCCTGAAAAACGAATTAAATCAAGAATTACATCCCAAACTAAATAAAGCACATAAACAAGGACTAATTCCCAACAAAATCATCCTCTTTTTCTACCTTCTAATTAACTAAAATTTACCTTTTGAGGAGTGTAGGTGGTTCTGTGAGACTTGACGAACTGGAGAGTGCAGACTCCGTTAGTGAAAGTAGTGTGTACTGAGTTCCCAGCGGTGGCAGCAAAACCCAACATTCCTTAAACTGAAATCAAAACCCATATTTGATTAGTCAAATAAAATCAAAAGAAGTAAAGGGTAATTTTCATTACAGAACAAAAACAAGGAAAAAAACATTAAAAGCTATTACCTTTTTCTTCTTATTTTCTTTGTAAAGAGATGGTTAGAGGAGAAAAAGCTCTGGAAAGAATGAACCGTTGCGTTTAGGGTGTGTGGTGGGACTTGGGAGTAGAAGCAGACTCTTTTCCCCTTTTTAACAGTGAGGGTTTTTGGGGAGTGATGATGAAGAAGAGGTAGTGAGTGCGGGTGGGTTTTATATTGAGGGTTTTATATTCTCAGCTTTTATCTAGACCGTTCAGGTTTAGGACTAACCTACTCTATAAAAAATTGTACTTTTTTTTAATGTCCGCATGGCACAGAATGAATTGGAGTTAGATGGCCTTACCAGAAATAATATGAAATTGAAGTTTGATCTTTTTGCCAGATGATTGTACTCTGAAAAAAATCATAGATGTCTATCCGTTTCTAAGTTCATTTATAGCAGGGAAAATAGAGTTATTAGATGAAAGAGGGTTGTATTGTATACCTCTAAATGAGTTGCTTTCATCTATAAAGGTGGGTTTTAGGGTTTAAGAAGAAGTAAAGTCTGAGAAGAAAAAATAGAACTCAACCAATACATAAAGATTAAACAGAAGAAGCGAAAGAACATGGTCGTGCTTATGCTCTAGATGCTAGACCTTCACACGCTGCACATTATTGCAGCTGCAGTGTTGCAAAGTATCCGAAATAAGCATACAAATGTTACGAAACGGGCAAGAATATCTTGCACCAAGTATTTCAAATATAGACATTTCCATAACTAATAGTTGTGGCATTAGAAACAACTCTTTCAGAACTTCTGACAAACAAGAACTGAACCACCAACATTAATAGTAATGAACTGAATCTGTATGTCAGTTTGTTCTAACTCATTTTATGATCTCTCGCTGATAATTTAAAACAAAAAGATTGTTAGAGTGAAGGCATTCCCTTCCCGGTTGTAGAGTCATAGGTTTTTTCCGTCACTAGCTCCAATGGGGTATCTTTGGGACCAGCTGCAACATAAATACAAACCAAAGCATCCATCAGATTACACTTAAGCCAAATCTTAACATGAAACAGAGTAACAGAAACAGAGTAACAGAAACTAAGTATAGTCGGATTACATTCATAGGTAAGTCAGATATTTTAATCAGTCGAAAGACATGTGACATGCCCTTGGAGAAAAGAAAGACATTAAACAACTCAAACCGTCTATCAAAGAAAGCGAGAAATACTACACGATAGCACGCAATGCACCCTGTCCCCAGAATAACATAAACGATGAGTTTATGAGAATGACAAGGCTTAACAGAGATAAATACCGATTGTGGGTCTTGGTGTGGTCCTAATTTTTAAGATCTCGGGACGAGGAATGATGGATCCAGAGGCTCCTATTCCTCTAGAAACTCTTACTTTTGTGCCATCTTCTAAATATCTGATTCCAACTTTACATGGCTTCCTGCATAAATTAAAACATAATTGAGAACTCAATTGAACTAGCAGAAATAAGATAAAACTGTAGGGCAAGCAACTCCATTATCAGAGAGAGAAAGGAATCAACACAAATGCTCTGTAATGACGAAACATCTGTACCCTGTAACGGGGTCAACAACTTGAACATTCGAAACATGAAGAGGGGCTTCAACAGTAAAAATTCCACCCGTGTGGCCTTGTCCTTGTTTGATATGTTTCTTTACCTGTAAGATTGATACAACATTCAGTATTCATCTATTCAAAAGAAAGTAACACTTATGCACAACCCAATATCGTGTCCAATATTGAGCAAGATCATCAAATATATTTGGGAGTCTCCATAGCTGAGGAAAACAAAATGGTGATATGCAGAGATATTTAATGTTGATTCAGAAAATATGAAAACATTATGACTGAAATAGATATTGCATCGAAAGAATTTAATTGCCAATGACATAGCCATCAGTCCAATATATATGAACTCTGACGTAATTAAAGACTCAAAGAAACAAAATTAACCAATACTGCCATCAAATGTATCATATATTGCGGAAATCGGTGAACAGAGATCGATACAACAATGTCATTGCAGTAAGAGTTATCTTAAGGTTTTCGGAGTTTGATGTCAAAGTCCTGGTTTAGCTTACTAAACAATCAAAGCTACACTCTTGATTACCTCGTCGTTTAAACTGGGGAACGGATAAATTACAGTCGAGCAGCAAGTCCAAATAAGAATAAAATACTAAACTAGATTCGAAACTTATATTTAATATTCCGTTATACAAGACATTATACATCCACAAGGACCACAATGTGGAAGTCTAATGCTTAGTACAAGATGAAATTTGCCAGCAATGTAAAACTCAGCAAGTCATTGGTTTTTATTGTAAGACACAACCCTAACCCTACATATTTTTTAATCCAATAAAGTAAGTTAAATTTGAGTCAAGCTCAAAAGGAATCACTTTTTACACAATTATGAAATTCACTCTCATATCCTAAAGTTGAAATTCTTCATTACTATCGAATTATTTTATATTGAAGCAACACAAGCATGAAACCAGTGAGTATGATGCGTCCTCATCAACTGCCACTAAAGGTATATTTTTTCTTACATATAGTGGAAATTGGTGAATAGAAGTCATCACAACAATGTAGCCGTTGCCATTACAATCAGAGGTATCTCATGGTTTTCGGAGTTTGATGACAAAAATCCTGGTTTAGCTTAATAAACAATCCAAGCTACATTCTAAGTTACCACATCACTTCAACTGGGGCATCGGTTAATAACAATTGAGCAGTAAGTCCAAATAAAAAAGTACAAGTACTAAACCATATTTGAAAGAGATAACTGATATTCAGTTAACAAGAGCTTATACATCCACAAAAATAAAAAAGTACTATATATGGGATCAAAACCCTACACATTCAACCACACATAAATCTCCACAAAGTAATGAAATTTTTCCAGCGACATAAGATTCAGAAAACTGTTGGTTTTTATTGCAAGACACAACAATAACTCTATGTATTTCCTGCTCTGATGAAGCACATTAAATTCGACCAAATCCCCTAAAGGAAATCATTTTACACTAACTATGAAATTTAATTTCCTAAAACTGAATTCTTCACTAACTACCAAATTATTCAACATCAGAGCAACATAAGCATCAAAATGAATTAATAAAAGTGAAATGAACTTACAAGATTTTTGCCTTCAACAATAACACGATTCTGAGTACGAACAACTCGCTTAATAACACCAGTCTCTCCCTTATCTTTGCCCCTGATTATCATTACCTAAATAACATAATCACAACCAAAAAAAATTAAGAAAAAAAAAGAGATTCAAGAAATGAAACAAAAATACTTCAAAAAAATTGATTTCTATTAAATAAACTATAGGTTATACATTATCTCCCCTGAGAATCCGCCAGTTTTGAACAAGCTTTTGAGCTGCTTTCCATCCCATAATCTAAAAAGATTGAAAATTTCAACCACCTCCTTCTTTTTCTTCTAATGGAGTTTTAGGGTTTGGATTTGTTGGGGTTTTTCTCTGAAACTGTATTACTCTCTCTGTAACTCAAGTACTCAACTAGTGAATAGGGTATATTGAGATCGAGAATTTGAGACACCCCTTATTCTACTTTAGGCTGTAAATATTAATTGCTCATGCTTTGCCACGTGTTTTTAAATATTTTCTGGTAGTTAAATCACCTACCTCAAAAATAAATTGCCCCACTTTATAAATTTGTGACCTAATTTTTATTTATTTTTCCCACTTTGCTTTTTCTCCTGATAATAATCTGAAGAAAATGAATATATTTTGTTGGAATTTTCTTCAATTTATCTTAATTTTCTTACATTGCTTCCACTTCCCCGCCAGAGCAATCAGGTAAAAATTCAGGGTTTAAATATTAGTGATTTGAATAGATAGATCAAATTTACATTATGAATTCATCACTTCCCACACAAAAAGTTTGAATTTTTATCAGTGTGGTTTAATCAATTTTAGTTTAGTTTGATCTTAATGTGATTGGGTCTGTCAATTATGTTGTTGTAGGAGTGATATAGGGCTTCCAGATAGGAAAATTTGCAGAAATACAGTTCAAGGAAGATATTTGCTTTCAGATGATAATGGTAATTGTGTTTGTTCTTATGCACTACTTAATAAAAATGGTAGCTTTTTGGGATTTTATAGATCTTTTATAGAAATATAACATTGTATTGTAGGCCATGTATGTGACGCATTATCGGTGGATCAGTGGTCTCGTTGTTGCCCTCGGTCAGGAGAGAATTACTCTTGTCAGTGAGTTAATCTTATATACCCAAAGTTTATAAACTTTTATACAATTTGAATACACATTGTGGAGAAAATTTTGAGTAATTTTTGTTTTCCTGATTGTAGAGGATGCAATCTTGTTTCGCAGTGCTGCAATACATATGAGTATTGTGTTTCGTGTTGTTTAAATCCTACTCGGGTACTTTTTCCTAAACACGAAAAGCATTTGGAGTTTTTGTATTTGTGTAATATAAGAAACGATTTACCATGTTGGGTTTTTTATTTGCAGACACAACAAGAGCTGGCGCTGCAAGTGAAGATAGCTAAGCCAATTTCTGCAGGTGATTGTTTTCATTTGCACTTGTGAATCTTGGAGTGATACACTTGACATTCTGATGCCCATCTTTTACCATAAGGGTTGCAAAATGTCAGGGTGTGCAACCTTATTTGTGTTAACTTTATCTCAGTTTGAGAAGAACTACTTGGAAGAATAAGTATGATTATACCTTTCATCTTTAGAGGATTACCTTGGTGATTCATCGTAGTTAGGCTTTCTTATACCAAATTAAGTTTTGATGTTACATATTTTACTGTTGCAGGGACTTATGCAAGTGTGTTTGATTTCTGTGCTGGGAGGTGTCGGCATAACTCTGAAAGCGTGGTTCGTAATCATTTCATAGGTCCTTTTTCGATGTTCCTTCTAATTTCCTTTGTTTAGGAAACAGAAATTCATAACAATGTTGTTATATGTGCATTCTGGGACATTAGTTTCAAGTTATAGCATGTGATATGCAGAAATTTGGAATGGAGTAAGAAGAAAAACTTAAGCATTTATCCAAGTTAACAGTTTTTTTCTTTCTGAATAGAGCTTATAAATTAGATATGGTCGTGTTACATAACATGGCCATCATGTACTCTGATAAAATACCCCTAGAACTATGATATAGATGACTTTCACTAGTAAGATGCTGAATTTAAATCTCCGATGTTCCCTATCATAGTTCAGCTACCTGTAAGAAATTAAGGCTTATGGAATAAATTCGGCAGATTGGAATCTTGATTTGCAGTATATTAGAAGATTAAGATTATCTTGATTTTTTATTCCGAGTCTCTCAGAATTTGTGTTTGGATGTGTATGATAAACCCTGCATAGTTGGATGTATTCGATAATTCCTATAATATGCACTATATATTGCTGTAGGCTTGTAACATGCACTTAAATTTCACCAATCAAATATTTAAAATTGTTTAATCTAATATATCCTTTAAGATTCTTGATGTTGGCTATGACATGATAATCCTGAGATTGTTAGAAGAGAAAAATGTTGCTTTGTCGAGGCCCTGATCCGGCAAAATTGAAAGCTTGGTCAACATTTCACTTGTGAAAACTGCTATGTAATGATATATGCTGAATGTTTCAGGTTCACGAGAATGCTTATGTTAGTGATTTCCATCACTGCTTCTCTCTACGTTCAAATTCTTCTGGTGAGTCAACACATGGTCTCTCTCACTTTCCCTTCAAACCCTATACCTCCCTCTGCCCTTATTTGAATTAACTCTTACAGATTTGGGTCTTTCTTGTCATCACTTGTAGGGACTTTGGATGGTCATTCGGAAGCAAGGTTGAACGGAATCAATGTTGTCATCGGAAGGTAAGTGTTCCTGTAGTCATTTAATTTTTGCGATTGAAATACCTACGAAGTTTGGATTGTCTGCTTTTCATTCACTATTATATATATATATGGCGTGCTATGACATGCGTTTTAGGCAAGGGGAGACCTGCAATTCCGTCTGCAAGTCAAAGGGGCTATCATGTGTTCCGAGCAAGCTCTTGGTGCTAAATAAATGTGAAATGTAAGGTTTATAAATTTTGTCCACATCACTTTTCTAACAAACATCTTTTTCGGGAAAACGTTAGATTGAAATTTGTTATATTCTTCACAGCTTGTGTAGTTGTGTTAGATATAATTCTCAAATCCACCCGCTGAGAGTTTGATTTTTTATGGATAATTTTATAATGTGATTGGAGAACAAAGCCCCCATTTTATAACCTATCAACTTTTATAGTCATGCTCAATCTAAAGCCATAAACTTACCACTTCAGTTTCTCCTTCAATCACATTTAAAATATACTTCCTCTTCCCCTAATTTTCTATACTTCTTTATGTTCTTGTTTTTTTCTCTTTTAAACAGCATTCAGAAATATATGAGTTGCAAAGGATCTTGCTTGGCTAGCATGGGATCAGATCAACCTGCTGAAGTCGCAGAGGACGCCCCTAGACATTTGGTACAATTTGTTCTTCATTCTCGTTTGTATTATCACTGTATCAATCATCGCTTTATAAATGGAAGGTTTTTAACAAACAACATTTCATAAAACAAAGAACAGCTTGAGTAGGATTTGTTGATCTTAGCTCTTAATATGGGATTGAAGGATATCTTACTAGGATTCGCAATCTGTTTATCAAGTAAAGAAAATTGGGACAGGG
>JAJJMC010021109.1:438918-481209 GCA_023531435.1 Papaver californicum | reverse complement strand
TCATCTGACGCATGACATGAAGCTAAAACGCAACCCACCCCATCAAAGTTTATATCGGGATTGTGCTCAGAAGTAGCCGAGGAGAAGTAGAATTTTCATCTGTTCTGATTCCCACACTACCCTAAAGAACTTGTACGAGTAGCATTGCTGCACCACTTATTTTCCCATGAATTATTGCTGTACCAACTATGAATTATCTTTGATGTACAGAATCCAGGAGCATGTCTATTCACTCGAACTCAAGCCATGCTTTCTTGTGATGGTTCACATCGACATACAAGGAGACTTTGCCCCTGTGCTTGATTTATCAACATTGATCGGTACGTTTTTCGTTTTTAAGGTTAAGAATCCTTTTTGTTTTTTTTCACAAATTCTACAGAATATTCTATGTTTTCAGTTAACAACTAGTCTTTCACTTGGTCGTTAGATGAAAGAGATATACCATCAGTAACTAATGTTTCTCAAATTTCTATCCATTGATGTTCAGGAACCTCTGTAGAGAAGCTAAAACTCCATCTAATTGATCTCCCAGCTGCAGTTTGGCCAATCCAATAAAACAACTTCTTACTTGGTCACCGGCTGGCACAAAACCGGTCAGTCACCAAGCGCTCCGCACACGTGAAGCCACAAGGTCCTATGTATTCTTTGATTAAATATATAAATTACTTTCTTTTTATTTAAGTACAAGGTCCTATGTATTCTTTGATCAAATATATAAATTACTTTCTTTTTATTTAAGTTTGCATTATCGCTGCAGAAATAGAAGGAAATTTTCCCACTGTAAACAATCCACCATATTGTAATTCAATTATTTCATTATATGACTTTGAAAAATCCAAAATCAAGTGAAAATATAGAACCCATGTTTACTTACCCTTTCGCCTCAAATGTATTGAATTATATTACAACAATGATAACTTATCCACAGTTCCTGCATGTTTTTGCTCCCTAAACACAAGCCTTTCAGATCGGTCAAGGAAATAAAAAGTTGCAAAACAGAATCTAGAGTAGAAGAAAACTAAATCATAGCCAGCCATAACTTATAATTCACATAAAACTCTAAATCAATAATTATCAATTCAAAATGAATAATCTGTGCTGAATAGTTTCTTGCTAAATGGTTTAGAGATAATTCTGTCAGATTCATTTCCACTTTGTTCTTCTCCGTCACTCATTTCTCCATCTGCAGTTTCAAAAGCTGGATGAGTGAAGATGTATCTAAGTAGCTGAGTTCCTCGTAGGGCATTCGTTAATGGCAGGTGACCTGCAGGTGTGTCATCATTCAACTCCCAAATGAATTCCGTAGGAAATGCTCTATAATTATACTGTTCTATCTCAGTGTCAAGTTTTTTCATCCACCCAACTTTCCTAAAGAAATTACTGAAATCCTGATCTTGTTTTTCCCATATTTTCTTCTGAACACTGTAACCAAATTTCTCATCACTATACTGTCTCCATAGCTTATCCAATGTCAAAAGATCTTCTTCCGGTATAAACTGAACTTCCGAGAAAAACACATACCCACGTTTCTCAGCTTGTTCACCAGCCAATACAATAATCAAACGACGGGTTTCTTCATCAGCCTGACGGAAGTCCTGTGAAGTCAGATGCTTTTCGAGGAGCTCAAACACCGGGTTCCCAGAGGTTGTGGTCAGTGGTGGGTCTGTAGTTGTGGCAGGGGAAGATGAGGTGGTTGAAAAAAGAGTGAAATGTGTTGGAGAAAGTTTGTAAGAAAGAGATATGGTTGTACTGGCAGTGGTGGCGGGTTTGAGGAAAAGCGAAAAATGCAGTGAAGAAGAAGATGAATGGGTATCTGAGTAGTGGTGATGGTTTTGCCTTAGAAGTGAATGGTGGTGGAGAGATTGAAGTGAAGTGGTTGCCATTGCTATTGGTATTGCTATTGCTAGATAGAACAAAGAGAGACAGATGAACTTGCAGAGTTGGTGCAGGCTAGAGGGAAAGAGAATGCAATGTCTGTGGTTTTGACTGTGAAATCTGAAAGTGGAGAGATAAGGAAATGAGTGAAAGAGAAGGGAATTGACGAAATCGAAATAGAGATAGAGGGAAAGGATTTCATTGGCTCAATCTGGGTGAGCCTATCTCTCACTCTCTGTGTCTTTGTCTCTCTGTATTCAGTGCTTGTAGGAGTTTGGTTATTTCTGAAGTCCATGAAAGCCTCATTTCTGCCACGTGGAATAACCTCCACACTGAGATGATTTGTCACTTGACAGACATGAAGAAGAGATGTGGAAGTAATTGGAGTTGAGATTGAAAAAGAATATGCTTGTTGGATTCAATCTAGACCTTAGATTTGGAAAATTTAGTTTTGTTTTTGACTGAATGAAATTGGTGCATCATAGTTGACGATTCCTTGGGGTATTGAAAATGTTATCATCAGATTAATTAAGAAATGAAAGAGTTACTTTATCTTTATTATTACGGTGGAGATTAAAGAAAGACGGCTAATTTAGGGGTTCCAACATTTGTAGAGGGGTTTCATAATAAGATGAAATAGAGATATTTGAATTAAAATTCAAAAAAAATTTATCCAACATATTTGTATAATGGTTAAAATACTCCTGATTAGTTAGTAAAACTAATTAGTTAATAAATTAAGTTAATCATGATTAATCGAAAATAATCTTAAATTTAATCAAATTAATTTAATTTTTTTTCTTTTTGGTTTGGTGGGGAGAAAAATTAGAAGAAATGTAAGATAATTTTGTAGAGTTTTTTTAAAAACTCTAGATTTTGATTCATTCAACCAGAGCATAACTGGGATACATCTAACTTAAACTCTTGGTCTTTTAATGGCTCAAATTGGATGAAATTACGGACAAAAAGATGATTTATTTTTGATTCAGAGAATTTTGGGCTTCATTTTTGTGTCAGATTTACGGTTGGGTTTATTGGGTCGAACCCAACCGTAAAATTTCATCTTCATCTCCTACCTTGTATTTACGGTTGGTTTTTTATAACAAACTCAACCGTAAAATGTAGAACAAACCAATTATGGTTGGGTTCAAATCTATTCATCTAATTTTACGGTTGGGTTTAAGTGCAAATTTTTCACGGTTGGGTTCAGAATCGAACCCAACCGTAAAATTGCATCTTCATCTCCTACCTTTAATTTTACGGTTGGGTTTGTTTAATAACCTAACCGTAAAATGAAGAACAACCCAGCAGAACATACATTTACGGTTGGGTTTGAATGGGTTTGTTTAATAACCTAACCGTAAAATGAAGAACAACCCAGCAAAACAAACATTTACGGTTGGGTTTTCAAATCGAACCCAACCGTAAATTTTTCTGTAACCCAAATTCTCCATTACTTTGTTTAGTTTTATTCGGGTTTTCATCACTATTACCTTATACACCTATAGTAGGAATCTTTATCACGAAATTTAGAGGGAGAGAGAAAGGTTTTGTTTAGGTTTAGGTTTTAATTGATTGAAGAGTAAATTAGACTTTTTAATTGATAAAAGGGTAATATGGACATTTAACATATGAGATTGGAGCCCCTAAAACACCCCTTAACGCATTTTTAGGTCACCCTACCTCACATTGAAACCCTTCTATAAATCAAGGAACCCCTAAATTAGCCTTCTAAAAAATGATTACTTCGAAGATTCATTTGGACGTCATGTTATTATACTTTAAATGGCCCGCATATATTTTTCTTTCTTCATTTCGCTACCACGTACTGCACCAAAAACTTTACTCCCTCCGTTTCATTTTACTTAAAGGTTTAAATATTATTATATAAATTAAAAAAATATGAAAAACTAAATTTTTATAAATATATCTTTTAATATTAATTTTTAAAAATTTAAATCTGTATTTTTTATTTTTTATTTATAATATACTGTATGATTTTAATATAGGAATAAATCAGAGAAAATATTTCTTTTTTGAAAATGATAATCTTCATCTATTTTGGTATTAAAAATAAACCTTAAACCTTTAACTAAACCGAAAAAAATATATTTAAAATTTTAAAACCGACCTACTAGACCGATCGAGAAAAAATTTGATGTAGTCGATTTTTAGAACTTTGGTTTCATCATTGAATGCATGCAACCCAACATTTGGATGTCATGACACCGGTGTCAAGGCTGCATAACTACATGTGGATGTATGAGATGACAAATGTCACACCACTTGTCATGAAAGAAAACTCATGTGACTATTTCGATCATGCATATATATATATATATATATAGGACCTGGAAAACAAAATTACCTAGACCGAGAGGACTGAAGGAGAGGAGAGAAAAAAGAAAATGGCAACGAGTAAAGATGATATCAAGTATGGAACAGCACATGCAAGACACTCAGAAGACACAACAACACGAGAAGCATATATATCAGGTCAACCAATTGAAGGTGGTAAGATTGCTGATTCTGAACCGGTTGATTTATTATCAGCTGCCCATCGAATCGCTGATGCAAAACAGCACCAGGACTCTTCTGAATCAACTCAGGATTCCTCCACTAATACTCAAAAATCTACTCGTTCTGATTAGTCTTTGGAAGAATTGTAACCTATTTTCAGATACTATGTAATAATAAATCGGTTGTTTTTACCTAGTTGTAGTTTGATTTGATGTATTATTAATGATGCCATTGCCAAGTCTTGTTGGTTTTGTTTCTTGTCAACGAATTTACATCATTATTGTTTTTATTTTTCAAAAAAATAATTAGATAAACTATTGTTGATGCAGGTCAATTAGCACTACTACACACACTTTAAGCCAACTCCACTCTCAAATGCTTTTATAGCCATCAGAAAAGAGATTAAACAAACAGCAAAAGAAGCCTCCAACATGCTCTTAACTGCTTCGACCCTCCCTTAGCTCAGTTACTTCGATCTTAATTAGTTCTTACCCGACCTCTCTTTCTGACATTACAATTGAATAACTAATCCTAGACTAAGTGGATTCATAACTATACTACACTGGCTAGGAGTGAGCAACGGATAAAATGGGTATTAGATTATTAGATTTATATACTATTAGATCCATCATCTTGATTTAACACCCATAAATAGGTAGATGTCCATATTAGATATGGATAAATCCATACTTTTAAAATAAAAATAGTTAACATATTAACATAAAAAAATAAAAATAGTTAATATGGTAAACTAATTTAAATATTAACAGGGGTAATCAAATAAGAATTCTGGAAATTTTGACTCTCGGATTCTTTAGAAATCTAAAAAATTTAAATAATTTTATAAGATTATTTTAGAGAGTCTTTGTGATTTATGAAAATTAAAATAATGAATTTTTAGTAGTATTAATGATTTATAAAGACAATAAATGTCATCATTGCGGGTTTGTTTTATCATATTTTTAAAGAAAAAAGCCAATTGGAGATGTGTGGTGGCAGATAAAAAACCACAAATGAATTGCTGGTAGGATTCGACACAGCTTTAATTATATTATACAATAACAAATAAATAGTATACTCTTATATAATTATCTGGTGGAATGATTTGTCCGTTTCTCTTCATTGTGGCTCATTCTACTGAGACCATCGAATATCTTATAATATATATATTGTTCATGCATGTGTTCGTATATAATAACTTAAATTTCATGGTCATCAAAAAAAATTAAAAAAATTCACGTGGTATTTAGAAACCCAAATTCTTTAAAATTCTTTGCAATCTAGATTCCTTAAAAAAAACATGTTTATTTCTATCGTTGTATATATAGTTAAGCCAGTTACGGTTGCAAAAACATGGATCAATGTAATGTAAATGGTTTATTTGAGGGTAATACAACGCAGTTTGATTAATCATTAGTTTAAATATTTGATACATAAAAGAGAAAAAAAGGCTTCTGTAAAAGTAAATTAAAATCAACACAACTTTCAAAGTCTCCTAAAATAGCACATATTTGTCATGCCTATTTTCTCATAAAAGTCTCCTAAAGTTTCTCAAAGTTACAAATCCATGACTTTGAATTCTATAACTAATAACATGAACATTTAAAGGACTTCCTAGAAGTCTTTAACCAATAACAAAGAGTTTTTGAGAATTTCAGAAACTGAAATAAAGTCTTTATCCACTAACAAGGGTGTTTAAGAAACCCCTCTTAAAGTCTCTAGCGACTAACATGAAATTTAAGATCTCTCTGAAACTCCCTATAACTCTCAATTCACTACTACTGAAATTTAATCAATATATTAAATTATTATCTAAATTTATAATAATGTCATCCCAACAACCAAAAGTAAAATTTAAAAGTATATTCAGTATTGTTTACTTGCCAATTTGAATTGTCGGTACAATTAGGCTAGCATGAAAACATTAAAAGTTATATAGCACCTGTAAAATACACATATGTCTCTTTGTATCTTATAAATTTTCTATTTACCCTTAAACATAGCGGATAAGGGTATCCAATGGATTTCTATACTTAGCACCCGTACCCAACCCATTATTTAGTGAATTTTAAAAATGCATTCATGTCCAACCCGTCCATAAACGGGTTGGGTGTCCACCCGCTAAACTGCAAGTGGATTGGGTCAGACTGGCGGGTTTGGATTCATATGTTCATCCCTAACACTGGTCGAATGCTACTATATTCATAACTATATACTCACCAGGTGTGTGCAAGTTATTTGTACCCATTATTTAATGGCTGTGAAATAAGGCTTATTATAGAAGCTCACATAATTTATTATACAAAGAACGATTTTTTACCTTCGGAATTTGAGGAGACCATTCCCACATTTTTCATAAGGTCAATATGAAATAAATCTTAGCACCCCTTATCCATTTAATTTAACTAGTGGTCAAAATATCCTTATTTAATTAGAAGTTAATATTGAAGTTAGTTTTAGATTGAAGTTAGTTAAATTAATTGATTGTTAGTTTTAGATTAGATTAATTAGATTAGATAAAGTATTTGAGTTAGATTTAGTGTTGTGTTAGAGAATTAGAATTATTGAGAGGGAGAAGAAGAATGAAAAGATGGGTTTTTTTTTTTGGGGGGAGGGGGGGGGATTGAAACCTAGGTTTGGTGATTCTTAAGTTCAAAATGAGTGATTCTAGTGCAAACTCAGAGGAATTCAAACCTTTAAATCGTTAATATTCTAGTGCAAACTCAGAGTGAACAAAGTTTTCGCTAATATTCACAACGATCCGCTGATGGATGATTTGCTAGATGGTGAATGTTTTCTTCCCCAAACCCAATCTCAATCTCAAAATGAGGGTTTTTACGATATAAACGAGGATCACTGCGAAAAATATGAAGATTATAACGTTTGTGATACTCAGGTATAGTTGATGATGTGCTTTTGTTGCTTGAATTGAGTCAAATTTGGTGAAAATGTAAAATTTTATAGCTGCTTTTCGGCTAGGTCGATAAAAATTTGGCTAGGAAAGTGATGAACATGTAGCCGAACTTTGAGTGGAAGGAGTTTTGGACTAAGTTTGGCTACCTAATAGAAGAACTCCTAATGTTCGGCTAGTTTTGGGTGAACCAGTGTAATGTTCGGCTAGTGCGAGCCCAAACATTTTCTAGCCGAATTGTTAGTTATAAACTAGCTGAAATTTTAGGTGCAAAGTTCCACAATGTATGGCAGTAATGATTCTAGTCGAACTTTATTGTTCGGTTCATATATGATATATCGACCTAGCCGAACTCGTATGTTCCGTTGTATGTAGAGATATCTTCTTAGCCGAACTTTGTAGTATTTTTTTGTCGCAAGTAACATTGTCATATATTTTGTAGATCCAATCGGAACCCGTACCTATGGATGATCAACCTACTCCTGTTGATGTTATGTACGAAGATACATCCCATCATTATGCGAATGACTTGGTAGGTTACATGCAAAACGAGATATGTGTGTATTGGTCTTAAATGGAAAATCTAACAAAACCCACTTTGAAATGGTTTGTGAGAGAAGTCGTAAGCCCAAAAACCACAAGAAGAAAGGTTATGTGTATAAAGGAAATACCGGGAGGAAGAATGTAACTATCTCAGACAAAACCAATTACTCGTTCAAGCTTGTGTTTAATTTCAACAAAGAAAACATTGTTCAAAATAACTGAAAGAAAACACCTAACAACTATTTAAAACATTATTCAACAACTTAAAACACTTCAACAACAAAATAATTCAAATTCTTCTACTCCTTGTTACAAACTTACAAATTCCGGATCATCCGCCATCATTTGAAGAATTTCTTCTAGACTTGCCTTTTCCTTTCCCTTTAGCTTCTGTCGCATCCTAAATGATAAATTTTGTCCATAGATTAAACTACGGCTAATAAAAATACACGAGAACAAAATTTCTAGTTATCCTCGAAGGTTAACTAATGTAAAAGTTCGACTAGGAATGTGTAATAAAAAATTTGGTCACCACACAAAATGTTCGGCTAGCATACATCCTAATATACCTAAAACAGTGTAATGTTCGGTTGAATTTTTTTTTGAAATGTTATCGAACTTTTTATTACCATTTTGGACTAAAACGTTCAATTCAAAAGGCTAATAATCGATTTAACCGAACAAAGAGTTCGGTCATGAAACAAAATATTCGGCTAACATACATCATAATATCCCTAAAACAGTGTAATGTTCGATTGATTTTTTTTTTTTGAAATCTGATTGAACATTTTGTTCCCATTTTGGGACTAAAAATTTCGGTTGAAAAAGCTTATTATCGATCTAACCGAACTCCAAGTTTTTTTACTAAACAAAAAATTTCGGTTCAAAAAGCTTGAAAAACTAAAAGTTCAGCTATGCCCTAAATTTTTTCTCAACCGAATTGTTCTTGATGTTCTTCCATACAAATATTTCGGTTGTCTCGATATGGTTATCCTAACCGAACATTTCACTGCTACTACTTTATGATCACTACTTTTTATGAATTCAAGTCGCATTAACAATCAAAAACACATAGAAATAAAGGGGTTTGTCGGGAATTACCTTCTAATATTACTACTAGAAGAATCAGACTTTGGTTCTCTCGTTTGGGTCTCGATTTTGGTTGTAACCTCAACCGGTTCTAAAATTTGTGGTACAAATTCTTGAATCAGTTCTTTTGCAATGGATGCAATCCCATTATTTGGTTGATCCATTCGAATAGACAACAAGATTAGTCGATGATTTGAGTTTAGAAGATTAGTCGACGATCGGATGTATGGGAGATGAAGAAGAAAAAAAAAAGAGAAGAAGGGGTTTTAATTTTGATTAGTTTTTGAAATAGGTTTAGATGTAGATTTATATATGTTTAGGTTTAGGGTTTAGGTTAAATTAGGATAAGTTTAGTGAAAGGGTAACTTAGTTATTTTCACTCATTAGGATACCCCTTAGCTTTGTAGACGATGTCATCAAATATTCCTTTTTTTAATCATCATGTAGATGATGTCAGAGGAAAATTATGGTTGTAGCGTGGTCCTTACTGGACACGTGTTTCCTTCTTGAATTATCTGCCCAAGACCTTTAGCTTCAAGATGAAGCTCGACATCAAGTACCCAAGGAATATAATTATTTCCTGAGATATCGTAACCTGCAAGTACGAGTTTTGTTAGATTTGTCATTTAAAAAAATTATTCAAAGAAACAATAACTACTTATACTCCATGTATTTTGGTTGCCGAGTAATAGTAGCTTGACCGTTGATCGATGAGAGTTTCACGCTGATAATGTTTTATAAATATTGGATCAAACTATCTAAACCTAATTAATATCATAGTTGCTCGATGGTGTACTATTACTAATAACCAACCTTATGTCCAAAGTCTTTTAAACTAAATACGTATAACCCTATATATTAGTATGAAAAGGTAGTGGTGTAGGAGAATGGGAATGAGAGTATTCTTATTAACGCATATTATCATTACTTCATTAAATAGTTATTTATAGCCTGTTGAAAACATAACAATAAAACTACGAGAGTAACATGTTAATTTAGGACTTAGTCTAGCTTACCTGATTGCCACTTACTGGCAACGTGTATTATACAGGGATTATACAATTTTTAAATAAGAAGTAATACATACTTATCTTAAATCAAATGTTAACATTGACCAAGTGGTTACCACTTTGACCGTGTAAAGAAGAATTCATCGGGTATATTTAGGATTGTACAAACCCGACACAACTCGCACACCTGATCCGTATCCATATCCGGTCCACCGATAAACGGGTCGGATGTGGATGATATTCTTTTACCCGTCTTCTGACGGGTCGGGTGTGGGTGATAACTCCTCTCACCCGACCCTACCCGACCACCCGCCAAAAAATCCCTTTTTTATTTCTATCGTTCACTACTCACTAGGGTTTTCTCTGTATAAATCTGAAACTATCCTCTCCTCTCTCGCATATCTCATGTAACTTCTCTGTGCCGTCAAAGTAGAAATCGAGAAGAGGAGACTGCGGATGTGGTTGGTGATAAATCTGAGAGAAAGAAGACGTTGTTGAGATGAAGAAAGGTTTTTGGAGTTGCAGTTCGTGGCCGAGAAGAAGGGGTTTTGAAGAAATTTGAGTTTGGGAACTTGTTTTGCAGTGAGAATAGAAAGATATGTCAGAAAAATCAAGAGAAAGATTGGGTTCAATTTGAGTTTGATTTTCTTGAGCTCGAGATGAGAGAAGAACTGTGTTGCAAATGGTGGTTAACTATGCCAATGTTTGAGTGATTTTGTCGGTGTTGAAGAAGGTTTGAATGATATGGATGGTGATAGTGGTTGAACTGTTGGTCAAGAATACGACAGTGAGTGAAGAGTTGTAATGGGTTCGAATTGGAAGAAGAATAAATAAAGGGGTGTTGCTGGTTGGGTTTGATTTGAATCCAAGAGTAAAAGATGGCAGTGCCGTCACCTGAGAGCAGAGAGATGAATTCAAGGAAGATGATGGTTTCGCTGACTGTTGCTGGTTCTAGAAGGCAGGGAATCTGAAAATGAAGCTAAAAAGATTATGGGTTTGTTGTGAATTGAACAGAAACGAAGGGTTGTAAAATATTGAGTCGTTGATGGGTTTGTGATGGATTTATGAAGAGTGAATTGACAACCAACAACAGTTAGAAGAAGATTAAGGTGGATGGTGATGTTTAGTATGGTTGTTGCGTTAAACATGAAAGGAGATTTGCTGCTGCTGATGGGTTTTCAACCGAGATTTCAAGAAGAGAAATAGCTGCAGACAAGAGCCTGTGAAGAGGAAACAAAGAAGTGAAGAAGTTCACTGCCATGATTGAGTTGGTTTGATGTGTTTCCGTGAGTGATTGGATGAATTGAATGATAGATGGAATCTGTTGGTGAATGGTTAATTTTGTGTGGGTTTGTTTTGAAATGTTAAATCACATTGCAGGGAAGGAGAATCAATGCTTTAAACTACCAATAACTCATGCGTGAATCACCAACAAACATGCTCACAAATTGTTCGGTGAAAAATTTAAATAGCTTGTTAGTTTAGACTAAGCCTGCCTGGGCGGGTGATCCGTGGTCACCCGCACTCGACCCGACGTGAAGTCGGGTCAGACCCGACTCGACCCGTCCTACGACGGGTTGGGTACGGGTGAAAAATCAAGTTACCCGCTAACTGGCGGGTCGGGTACGGGTGAGGCTAAATCCGACCCGACCCACCCGATGTGCAGCCCTAGGTATATTAGCCATATATGTCTATAAGGAAATATCGTGCTTCCATATTATTATTTTTGAATCTAAAATCGAAATTATGATATAGCACTTTATGTGTTGCCCCAAGTAGAGCTGCGATAACGTGAATAATAACCCTTTATTTCAGATTAAATTAGCAACATAGTCATAAAAACATTATAATTCTCCTATAGTAAGTATTCATTTTTAAGAAGAAGCCTTATATAGGGGCTGCAACATTTGTAGAGGGGTTGCAAATTGATTCAGGGTGACCAAAATTTTCGTTAAGGGGTAGCCTATGGGCTATGATAAATGTCTATATTACCCTTTACTCTATTAAAACCTAAACAAAACCTAAACTTAAAACATTTTCATTCTCAAACCAAAAACCCAACCGTAAACATTTCAAACTTTTTTCTTCTCCATCGAAATTAGTCGTCGACTAATCGTCGATTCGAAAAATTCTTCGTTGATTAAACTCCAAAAATCGTGATGAAGAATCATACTAAAGGTGTAGAAGGTAGTAGTGATGCCAACCAAAATCAAACTTTCAACCTAATCAAGAGATTGAAGAACAAATCGGTGGTGACAATCAAAATCAAACTCTGAAACAACAAACAATGGTGTATCTAAGTATTGAACAAAACCCATGTTATTTTTAGAACCCAAAAGTGATTGATTTTCTTGTTTGATTGTTATTTTTGTTAAAAAAAATTGGTTACAAAAGAATTTACGGTTGGGTTCGATTGGAAAACCCAACCGTAACTGGTTTTTTCTTCATTTTACAGTTGGGTTTTCTTCAAAACCCAACCGTAAATAAATGGGTAGGAAATTTTACGGTTGGGTTCGATTTTGAACCCAACCGTAAAAAAAATTGCGCAATTTTTATTTTTTTTGGATTTTACGATTGGGTATTTCTCAAAACCCAACCGTAAATAAAAGGGTATGAGATGAAGATGAAATTTTACGGTTGGGTTCGATTTTGAACCCAACTGTAAAAAAAATTGCACAAATTTTTTTACTTGAATTTTACGGTTGGGTTGGACTCATTTTTCCAACCGTAAATACTTATGTGTATGTAAAAAAAATTTGTTGAGAATTATTTACGGTTGGGTTCGATTGGAAAACCCAACCGTAAATGCTTCTGGTTAGTTAAAATTTTTGGTGAGGATTATTTACGGTTGGGTTGGAGTGTCAATTCCCAACCGTAAATTCTCCTGTGTATGTGATGTTTATTATTTATGGTTGGGTTCTGTATGTGAAACCCAACCGTAAAAAATTCTGAATTTTTAAATTGAAGTTGTTTGAGTTGAATTGCTTGGAAATTATCTAACTTGTATTGCTTGTATGTTGTAGGAAACATAAGAAGAATAGGGGTAATAATTTAACACCTATTTCTCACACTCCAACCCCTCGCCACGAAGTTCATTTAGGGGTAGCTAATAGAGGCTTGAGAAAGAGCCATAAGTCGACTTTTGAGGTAGGGGGTGGTAGTTCTCCTCAACTTGCACAAGAGGAATATAATGTTTTTCAAGACTTGGAAGATCTACCTGTGTGCAGTGGAGGTGCTCTTGTGATTAGAGAACCACCACAAGAGAAACAATGTGAGGAAGAAGAGACGGATAGAGAACAACAATTTGTCCCTTAAGGCAAATGTAAAAAAAATGTTGTTTCTTCTGCTGATCCTCAACAGAAGCCAAAAAAGCCAAAGAAGCATCCAGAACCAAAAGGGAAGCATATTCCCAAAGGCAAAGACGTGTTGTGGCCTAAGAAGAGGAATGGAAAACCTTGGGGTAAGGCCCCAGACAGGTCTGCTATATTATTTGGTTATCCCCATTCATGGGCTGCCAAAGTTGCTGAGATGAGGGTATTAATCTAAAAACTTCTCTTGTTTTGTTAAATTTCCGTTTGTTTAACTTCAACTTATAAAAAATTATTTTTATTCTTTGTAGGATCATACACAGGCGATCAAGAAATTGGTTCGTCAAAGGGCTCAACATTGGCCCTTAGCTGAAGAATGTATGGTTGTCCAACGGCTCGTAAATGGTACCGGGTTAGCTTCCGGAATTACCAATTCGATGTTGGAGTATGAATGTGTCACCTGCACAGCCTTCAGGGAACGTTATTGGCCTGAAACCGATAAGTTTCATCTCCCATTCGGCGAGATGACAATAATGCTGGATGATGTGCAGTCAATTCTTGGATTGGATATTGAAGGTAAATCTGTGTATGCGGATTTTGACAACAACATGTCATGGAGTGATCTTTGCGTCCTTGTCAAAGATACACTTGGATGGGAGAAAACAGAAGCCGAGTCAGAGTTTCATTTGGCTTATGAAGATAAACCGGGGATGGCAACGAAGAAAGGTCTAGGTATGACCAAGAAAATCTTGTTGCGTAGTCTGAGGGAGAAGTTTGGAGGAACCCGACAGTTGGAAAAGGATGGGGTCTTCATAGATGACACCAGAGCTATGCGAACATCCAGAGCGTATCTGTTATATATGCTCGACACCATCTTCTTTGCTGACAACTCAGGGTCAACGTTCACTTTCTACAGTGGTTGACGGGTAATCTCCAGAAGACGCATGAGTACTCATGGGGAGCTGTCACCCTGGATTACCTAGTTGCCAACCTTAGAAAAGCTTTGAGGGTTAGGGGAACTGAGATTGTCGGGAATACTGGTCTTCTTCAGGTAATTTATTGTTGGAATTTCAATGTTTAAATTCATTTTTTTTTGCGCATTATCTTATGTTAATATTTATTATCTCCATAGGCATGGGTCTATGATCACTTTCCGAGCCTGGCTCCCAAAACGAAGTCGTGCGGTGATGGCACTGGACCTACAGGAAAGAAATTTATCTTCACTGGTATTCAGGCTAAGCATAAAGAAGTGCAAATAGCAAAGATGAGAAGTGAAATTGATGCTTTTCACCCTTGAAGATGTTGTTTTTGATCCTTATGTGAATGTTGACATAGATGATGATGGAGATGTTGAAGATTTACGTCAATTGTCGGACGTGTCAGGCTATAACGGGCCTTTGTACCATCCGTTTGGGTTCGTGATGTGCAACCCCCGTCGAACTCTCCGCCAAACTGGTTATATCCAATCCAAGGTAACACATGAATAAATTGTGTGTGAATGGATCCATGATCGAAGGCCCAAACATCGTGCTCAACTACAACCCAACGCCTTCGGTCGCGGTTTGGAACAACCGCCATCAACCGGAATACCAAATCCAAAGGGAGGAGGTAAATCCATCTATGGGCACAAAAGAGGATGACGAAGATTACTTGGATTGGTATCGCCATTTTGGTCATCCAAATGTCATCAACATTGATCCAAAAACTAGGAGAATACTTCAAAAGGGTGAAGGAAACAACACAGAAGATGGTTTTTGGAAGAAAGCATATTTCAATTTGGTACGTAAATTACTTTTGTTATTAATGTTTTTAAGATTTATCACTAAATACTCAACCAACTTTTATTTTCATATGTGAATAGAAAAATAAGGTGAAAAAGAAAGCACGTGCATTGGCAGACTCTATCACTCCATGCCTAAGCAGAGTTGATGTGACGACGTCTGACCAACTGAAGAACCTGCAAGCCAAAATTGGGCAGCTTCATGATGCAGACGAAGATGAGACGGTTCAAAGTTTAAAGAGGAGTAGAGACGGTACAAGAGATGCGACTACTAGACGAAGAGAGCCGCAACCTAGTGATGAAGAGACACATGATGAAGCCGAGGATGTGCAACATGGTGCTCGTACTCGTGGCGGTGGTGCTGGTGCTCGTACTCGTGACGGTGGTGTTGGTGCTCATTCTCGTTATCCTAAGAGCAAAAAAAGAGCTCGTCAAACTCATCGACTTACCCCTCCTCCTTCTCCCTAACTCTATGTTAATTATAACAATTGCGTGAAACTAAGGTTTTTTTCTTGTGGGTGTATTATAACTTTAGTTAGAATGAAAAATCTTTTATCTTTAAATTTCTCTAGCTCATGTTTTATTTACAAAAACTTCAAGTTGGAAACCAAGCAAAGGAAAAATCAAGTCAAAAAACCAAAAGAAATCATATTTACGGTTGGGTTTTGGCTGAAAACCCAACTGTAAAACTGTCAATATTTTTCATGCCAGACTTACGGTTGGGTTTTCAGCCAAAACCCAAAACCCAAAACCCAACCGTAAATTCTCCTGGATCATTCAAAATTCTCTGAATCAAAAATAAATCATCTTTTTTTCCGTAATTCCATCCAATTTTAGCCATTAAAAGACCAAGAGTTTCAGTTAGAGGTATCCCAGTTATGCTCTAGTTGATTGAATCAAAATCTAGGGTTTTCAAAAAAACATACAAAATTATCTTACATTTCTTCTAATTTTTCCTCCCACCAAACAAAAAATAAAAAAAATTGATTTGATTTCATTAAGTATAAGATTATATAAGATTAATTATGATTAACCTAATCTATTAGCTAATTTGTTTTACTAATATTAACTAATCAGGGGTAGTTTAGTCATTATGAAAATATCTTGGATAAGAGGTTTTTGAATTTTACTTCAAAATGTCTCTATTTCGTCTTATATGTACAGTCCCTCTACAAATGCTGCAGCCCCTATCTAACCTTACTTTAAGAAAAAGAAAGGAGATGAAGATCTACAAGATCAATTAGTCCAGACAAGGTATCCTCCAATCTAAGGCAATGCGCTAAATGCAATCATTGACGGCAAGTTTACATAAATCGCCCTATGGATATTGACTGTTAAGCGTTTGCTTCAATCCGTCATTTCTGCTAAGAAATGAGCCATTACTAGGTGCATGTGGAGGTTCACTCACTTCTACTACTAACGGGATTAGGAGGCCTAGTCATTGTAACCTATTATGACAAAACAAGCTACCTTATTATATGACATTACTCGATCAAGTGAAGGCCTTAGGCGTAGGCTATGTAGTTAATTTCGGTCGAAATGGCCGAAATTTCGGATTTCGGGGTGAAACGAAGACGAAATTCGAAATTTCGGCCGATATGTACCGAAATATCGGCCGATATGGACCGATACGGCCGATATGGACGATTTTTTTTTAAAAAAATAAAAATAAAAAAAAATAAAATTTTAAATTTTTTTTTTAAAAAAATCTTTGTTTTAGGGTTTCAATTATTACTCATATTTTTTATGATATTTTAGAATTATATATGGATATGATAATATCTATAATTAATCTAATGATTTCGATTAGAAATGTAATATCCTTGTTTAATTAGCATTTTAGACTATGAACTTTGAAGTTGTTCTTGTTTTTCTTATTTTTCCAGTTTGAACTTTGTATGAAGTCTATGGATCTATATATTTTAGATGATTACTAGTTTTTCTTTCTAAACTTTATGAAAAAACGTTTGTTATAACGTGTTAAAATATATTTATAATTATAAAATATGAACTAGTATTTTTTCATAAAATTATAGGTTTAAAATATATAGAACGATATTTTATCGATATTTAAACCGAAATTTCTCCGATATATCGACATACCAGTGTATCGCTCTCGACCGATACGAACCAAAATCCGATATGTAACAACCTTGGACTAGGCGAAGGGAGCACCCCTCTTTTCCGATGATACCGAAAAAAAGGCTCCCTGCCAGCCACAATCTTAAAAGTTGTATAACAAAAAATAAATTCTAAATTTTTTACCCCTATCGCCAGTGAGGCTGAAATATCCGCCGCATTTCCAAATGGAGTAAATAACTATGGGGCTGGAGCTGAACTGTAAACATAACACCAAATCTCTTTTTTCTTCTCTTGCGTCAAACAAACTCCAAGACACCAAATCAAAAATCTCAAAACCCTAAAATACTTTCAAAAATTCACCACTTCATTTCATTATCACCAAATTCCATTCAAATACTCCTTCCAAATTCCTTAATTTCAAAATTGATTGATAGTTTGAATCAGTAGTTCAAGGGGGGTTTAATTAATGGGTCATAAAAAGAAGAAAAAAACAGGACATGGAGGAAGAGGAGGAGGAGGTAGAAAGAATAAAGGTAGAGTTCCTTCAGATGATCATGCTTCTCTTGATAATCTTGATTCTGAACTTATCTCTGAAGAACTCACTGCTCTGTAAGTACTCTACTTCTTTCAATGCTGTCATTTGTAGTCAATAAAAGTGTGTTGGTGATTCACTTATTGTATTTCTTCTGTAATTATTGCCAATAATAGGATTGATTTAAGCTATCCATGCAATTTTTGTGGGCATTTGTGTTTAGGCAAGCGATATATTATGATGATATTAAAGTTGTTTCCGAAGCGCCTCCGTTGTTCATGATAAACCTTAGGTAAATTGATGATGTTTTCAGTTATATGAATTGAACACCTCAGATTTGGTAGTCGATTTTTGATTGATTTGCTCATGCATGTGAAATGTGTGACAGGCCCTATTCCAAGGATATAGGTTCCGAGGATCTACATGTATCGGCTCTTCTTTCAGTAAGGTGTGGTTGGTTGTTGCCGCCTTTTCGATATTTTATTCTTGTAAATATAGTTTTTCTTAAATTAGTTTTCTGTGTAAACAGATACTTGCCAGGATATCCTTACAAGTGCCCAAAGTTGAAGATAACGCCAGAGAAGGATTTATCAAAAGATGATGCAGATAAACTATTGTCTTTGCTTAACGATCAGGTCGCTCACTGTCTACTCTTTTACTCTTGTTTTGTGTACTTATTTGAAAATGTAACAAAAGTGAACTCATACCTGATACCTGATGACATGGTGCTTTGCTATATGAATTTTTGGCAATTTGATAGGGTGTGTAAGAGTGTCACAGTAATGCTGAATAGTGTTATAGATTTATAGTGATTAATAGATTCCACCAGCATGAAAATGCAACTGAATATGACCATTTGACAATGTTGAGGGGCTAATACAAATTAAATACACTGTTATGCTAATGTTTCGTCACTTGGTCAAGTAGAAGGAAAGCAATTAGTGAACCTCCATAGTGCACTCCTCTGCCAACTGGCAGGAGTGCGTTAATTTCTCAAATTAGAAATGTAATTGCTTATTAATTATACTGGTCTCTTATTGTAAAGGTGCACAGCTTCTTCATGAGTAAATTCTTCAGAATGCAACAACGGCATCACTTGAATATTCACGCATGTGATAACGGTATCCTGGTTGTTAGTTTGTCAAAGATTTATGAGTGTAAATATTAATCTATATTGTTTTTTTTAAACTATGTGTGGATAATTTTCAGCAACCAAAAAATGAAAGTTCGTCATCTTTATTGTTTATAAGTAGATTTAAACCCATTGCTTTCTTTTACTGTTTATTCCCATTATACGTGGCCACAGACAAACATATGACTATCAGCTGCTTCAAACTCTTCTGTTTCTAACATCCTTCTGTGCATATCTATGGTGTTTATGTTTAATTGTTTTGCTCTCCTCGTGGTATTGAACTTTCATCCTCTCTCAGGCAATTTTTAATGCTCGAGAAGGACGGGTGATGATCCACGATCTCGTAGTGGCTGCTCAAGAGTTTTTATCTGAAATTGTTCCACTTGGCCAATCAAATGAAACTGTAAGATTTTCCACTTTATCATATAATGATTACCAAATATCTTCTTTATGGCTTAGAATACTGTTGTAAACTGTTTCGTTAATTTAGGGGATGCATTTTCTTTTGCCAGTTGCCATAAAGATGGTTATTTTATGTTTCAAAGTGTTTCCTAATCTACAAAGATAAGTAGGTGTCAAGTTTAAGTGTTTCCTATTTTTTCTTCAAGAGAAGTAGAAATAGATTTTTCATGTTAAAGTTCAGAATCATTCTTAATGCATTATTATTGATGAAGTGCGTCTTAGGCATTCTCTCCTATCCGTATGATTGTCTCTACATTTGCATTCACTACATCGTCAACATCTCCTAGGTCTGATAATTACATAGAATACATTCTTATGTTATTTGTATTTAAAGTGATTTTTAATTGTTTTTTATCTTATCAGGTTCAAAGTGGAAAGGTGGACGGCAGGGATCAGTTGCTTCAGGGGGATGTGGCAGTCACTAACGAAAATAAACGATCTTCAGGAGGACCTTTAGTCTATGGTTTGATTGATCTGTTTGGTGTATATGGAGAATCATGGGATTGGGGAGTCGGAACTGCGAAAAGTGGCAGAAATTCTCTACTGACTGCCCAGACATCAGATGTTTTCACCGGTGGATACAAGTTTCAAGATAAACAATCTTTGTTGAATGTGAATGCACTAGCATCACAGGTTCCAAAGCAAGGGTCAAAGAAACAGGCAATTGCCATACATGCTATTAAAGAAGAGTCAGAAGATGATAACAAGGGATCATATACCACAGATTCTAGTGAATCCCTAGTGGAGGAATCATCAAGCAGTGATTCTGTGATTGATGATCAAGATTTGAAGGTAGTTAACGAAATACTTTTTGTCTGTTTTTGTATAGTTGGGTACAAATACATGCTAACTTCTTTTTCCGTTTTACTTGGGCATCAGGAGGCGCTTGAGTGCCTGTTAGAAATTACAGTTTTATTAGAATATCTTTTGCTTAGCTTCAAATTTGGAGTTCCTTTAACTGCTTGACCCACCGTGATCGTAGTAGATCCTTGTGGTGCAAACAAGTGACAATCAGAGTCATATTGCACTGGTATTTTGTTTGAACAATGCTATATCAGTGTAGTATGAATTGTCCCTTCTGCTGTTTCAGTTCAAGTAAAAGTTATCGTTGGTTATAAATTAAGAATGCCATACAACTTGTTACCGAAGTAGCAGTCCATGCCTCAAATAGGCCACTACGATTTGTATTTTGCTACAATAATTATAAGTTTGCAGAACCTTTGGTGGTTTGTAGCATTAGTTATGGTTATGCTGGTCTGTAAAATTGTTACGATAATACTTCTGGTAATCCTGCTTTTAGCATTGTAATTACCACTATTGCTGGCTTTGCAGTCTCTTGATGACGACGAGCAGAAAACAGAAGTTAACGACAGTGATCTAGAGGATATATCTTCAGATTCACGATCTTCAACTTCTGCTATACATGGGGAAGGAGCTCAGAGTGTGAAAAAAGATCTTATACTGGTATTAGCACCTTCTTCTTCTAGTGCACTTTTAGATATATACATTGCGGGCTAAGTTCTTGTTTCACATTAGGCTCATCTGCTACGAGTAGCTTGTGCTTCCAAAGGACCATTAGCAGATGCTTTACCTGAAATTACATCCGAACTGTATGATCTCGGGGTAGGTTCTGTTAAGTTGTTGTTCAGATTATGCCGGCAGTAACCTTGTTGGGGTCTAAGTGGAATTTTATTTACTGTCGTAATTGCATTTGCTTAGATCTTTTCCGAGCGGGTGCGGGATTTGGCTACCAAACCACCATCCCTTTTCAAAGAAGCGTTTGATAAGGTCTTTCAGAAGCATATGGTTAGCCATCCCTTCTCCTTTTCTTATTGCTGGATTTTGTGGGTATTTTTGGGCTAACTTCATCGTTTAACTACTTCTACTTATTTCCTAACTAGATGCTTATGTGATTCTGCTCAATAGGTTTCTTCCCCAAATTCTCAATTCTGGAAACCTGCTCTTGATTTGGGAGGTCCAGCTGCTTCATCTCTTCCAAGTTCCAGATATCTCAATGACTTCGAGGAGGTCTCTTCACTTGGTAAGGAATGATGTTCTTGGCATCCATTCTGTTTCTTACTTTTCTGAAGGAAGTTTAACTCATATCATCTTTCACCTCAACCATTTGGATAGGCTGGAACTAATCTGGTGACCTTTTTTTAATCATTAGCATGACTTGAATATTAGGTCTCCGAGCCTTCGAATTTTATGTAGAAAACGTCACGCCTATGATCCGACTTATATGAAGCGCAACCTCCTCGGTGTTCCTTTCCAGGGTTGTACGTGTACCTATAAAGGGCAGAATATCTAACATCTAAGCAAGCATTGCATGAATCTCATTGAATTGTTTCTTTTCCTGGATATTAAAAACCTTAAGGCAGTGTCCCTTCTTATTTGTTGGTTTTCTTACATATAACGTCCAGAAAACTATCTTACTCTAATCCTTCCTTTGTATTCTTCTGGCAGGCCAGGGTGGTTTTGGTTATGTGGCGTTGTGCAAAAATAAACTAGATGGCAGGCAGTACGCTGTGAAAAAGATTCGCCTTAAGGACAAAAGTCTACCGGTTAATGACCGCATATTGAGGTAAATCAATTTCGTCAATCTCAGAAGAAGGAATCGAGTTTATGAATTCTTGTTCTCACACATGCTTTTTGGAAGTAGATAGAGTATTTGTCTTTGAATTAATATAGTAAATGTTTTCCTGGTAGATGAAGTTATCAAAATTTCATAACAAAATCAGTCATGAAACTTAACCATTTGCTTATGCCATGCCACCGTTAAATATTAAACCTCTGCCACTCTGACAAGGTACTCAGGGAGGTAGCCACACTTTCCCGTTTGCAGCATCAACATGTTGTACGTTACTATCAGGTCTGTTCTCTTATCCCTTTTCACTTTTTAGTACTTCCTGCTGGAATCAGATGCTGGGTTTCTTCACCTTGTTCAGATTAGCATGCATAATAACTTAGTAGCGGCATATCTTACCATTTATTTTATGTCAACTTTGATTCTGAGTTGAATTATTAATGTAAATTGACGCACAATCCTTAGAATTTATTGTCGACACCAGTTCACTACTGCTCCATCAATGAAATTACTCGTAAATTTATAGTATCTTGTCTGTTATCCATCATCAATGGACCAAGCATGATCAATACCTATCGTTCACAATAAAGCTCAAGTACGCATTTATGTTACTGTTCGCTTTACCAGAAGAATTGATTACCTAAATTTTGGCCAAAGTTTTAAGCTAGTTATAGTTATACATGTGAACTATCATTCGTTCCCTGACTCCAATCTAATGTTCATGTGATGTTCTCAAATACATGTGAACTATCATTCGTTCCCTGACTCCAATCTAATGTTCATGTGATGTTCTCAAATAAAAACCAGGCATGGTTTGAAACAGAAATTGGTGGACCTTGTGGTGATTCAGCTTGGGGTTCAATGACTGCAGGGAGCTCCAGTTACAGCAACATGGGGACAAATTCTGCAAATGCTATGGGGCCTGATAATAAGTCAGAGTCAACTTATCTATACATACAAATGGAATATTGCCCGAGGTTGATTCAGTTTACCTTTTAGTTCTTTCCCTAGTTTGAGAAGGCGTCTCTAATTTAATTGCTAAGTAGTTATATTAATGTTTATAGACAGTAATTTTACTGTTTACAGAAGCTTGCAGATGGATTATTTTTGCATCATTATGTTGTTGTTTTATACAACTTGTGAATGAAGAGTTGGGTTTCACAGTTACAGAATGTGGCTGCAAAAACATCTTTGTGGGTCGAGTGTAACAGTTGTTACCTTTTAACTAGATATAACGGAACAAGTTTCAGTTTCCGCTTGTTTGACTTCCCGCTACCCCATATCCGAATGCTTTTAAACATTAATGCTTTTATACATTCATGTTGAAGTCCTTGAGGAAAACATCTTAGCTTACTGATTTTAATGGAGGGGAACGATAGAACACCTGTTTGATTTTAAGCTTTCATAATACACCCTTCGTTCAAAAAAATTGATACTTTTTTGTTTTTATATTTATTCCATTATAAGTGATACTTTTCCTTTTTATATGATATTATTTCCAAATTAATGTTGTTAATTCTTACTCTAAGAATTGAATAATTTGATAGTCATGTTTAACCGAGAGATATACCACTTCTAAGCTTTGTGACATTGTAACACATAAGGGTATAGCTGGTTTTTTAAATCATCTTTTCTCCTTATTTCCTTAGAAAATGTGCAAATAGAAAAATATCAGTTTTTGTGGGACGGAGGGAGTAGTATTTTTTAGTTAGGGGTGACATGTATAAGTCAAAAGAATATATTGTATGGTCATATACTTATATTTAAATATAAATTGATTTCTTTCTTTATCAACGTGAAGGACTATGCGCCAAGTTTTTGAATCATATAGCAGTCTTTTTGGGAAAGAGTTCGCTTGGCATTTGTTTCGGCAAATTGTAGAAGGACTTGCCCACATACATGCGCAAGGAATCATCCATCGTGACTTGACACCCAACAATATCTTCTTTGATGCTCGTAATGATATAAAAATCGGGGATTTTGGTCTTGGTAAGATGTATTCGCTGTCTTATTCATTTCGTACTGTTGTTCCTAGGCATCTACATCCTTGTTTGTTTTTAATATCATTTTAGCTTTAAAAAGAAGCTTATTACTTATTATCCTATTATGTTTTGAAGTTGATCTAACATTTTTCTTCGTGTTGTAGCTAAATTCTTGAAGTTGGAACAACTGGATCAAGATGCACTTTTTCCTACTGATACAACTGGGGTTTCAGTGGATGGAACTGGTCAAGTGGGGACCTATTTTTACACTGCACCTGAAATTGAGCAAGGCTGGCCCAAGATTGATGAGAAGGTAACTATTAGGTAATTCTTGTAGCAAATTTCTGTTCTGTTGTTTGCCAGATCTCTTCAAGTTATCTGTTTTATCACTAGGAATTTCTGGTAAGGAAGATATCTATTGTTATATACTAGCAAATGCACCATTTGTATCTGTAAACTCAATGATATACACTAGCACCATTTGAAAGTAACAATTTTTTTTTTTTTGATCGGCAAAGAAAAAGTAACAACTTTTTTTATCCGAAAAAAGTTTCTAATAGTATATTCTTCTGAGGATGTAATTTGATTTTTGTGTGAGAATTTGTGTGCATGCTTTATTTGATAACAATTCGTTATTGTTCATTTGTAGGTCGATATGTACAGCTTGGGAGTGGTATTTTTTGAGCTATGGCACCCTTTTGGGACAGCAATGGAAAGGCACAAAGTTCTTATGGATCTGAAGCAAAACGGATCACTTCCTCCCTCATGGGCTGCTGAATTTCCAGAACAGGAAGCCTTATTACGACTCTTGATGTCCCCAAGTCCATCTGATCGTCCGTCCGCCACAGAGCTTCTTCAAAATGTTTTGCCTCCACGAATGGAAGATGAGTGGCTAGATGGTAAGTTGTTGCACAAGGGAGTATGGTGTTAATGTTCACAACTCCAATTTCAAAGTGTTAAAGTATGAAGTGTACTTAAATACTGCAGAAAAATAAGTGGAAAGTGCGTTCGACATTCTTAAAGCCGTGCAGTTTATCATCTATAGTTGTGTTCCAATTGTAAATTGGTTCGTTTGAACAGTGTTGCTTAGACAGATTTGCAAATTTTCCATTTAATGCATATCCCAACCATTTTCTGAATTTTCACTTGCTAAAAGATACTGGGAAAGCAATAAACATTAACAGAGTGTATTCAGTTTGACATATTGTAAACCATGCTTTATAAGACACTGAAAACCTGGACTACCAAACAAAAAATCCATTTGGAGCAACGGAAAAGAGGATCCAAATTGATGCTGATTTATTCAAGCATAAGTCAGAAAATGGGAATGGAATAATGAGTAAGGTGGTTACAAGCTTCCGTTTATGTTATAGCTTAGTTTCGGGTTAGTCATACCTGCTGTAAAATCATATTTGACGTAGGAAGCCCCGACTTAGGTGTCAAATGTGAAGTAAGTAATCTTTGTCTGTCTTGTCATTTAGGATAGCAGTAAGACATAAGCCTGAGATGATGCACTTGACTTCTTATATATTTGAATTGTTTTATATGTATGGAAGTTTATTTCGATGTTTTTATTTTTGCAGATATTTTGAGAGCAATGCAGTCTCCGGAGGACACACGTGTTTATGAAAAAGTAGTAAAGAAGATTTTTGATGAGGAGAGGGTAATGATGAGATCTCATCGGCAGCATGGTGTGAGAGTAAAGTTAGCCAGGGATGAGTTTTCATTTATTCAACATACAGAACTGAATACGGAACTTCGTGATTATGTTATTGACACTGCAAAAGAAGTATTCAAGCATCACTGTGGAAAGAGAATGGAGATAACACCAATGCGTTTACTGGATGATTATCATAAATTTGATAGGTATTTTTTCTTTAATATTTTGAGGTTCTCGGATGGAAGTCTCAGTTATTGAGTCTTGGAGTTGTTTGTTAATTTGGTTTTCTTTTGAAGAGATGCTGTCAAACTTCTGAGCCAAGAAGGGGACATGCTTGAGCTTTGTCATGAGTTGCGTTTACCCTTTGCTAATTGGGTTATGGCGAACCAGGTATTCAACTAGAAGATTGTTGTAACAAAATGAATGTTTATCATTGCTGTGATTTTCCTGATGCGAGGACTACTTAGTCACTTACAAGTAAAATAAAAGTAATGGACCAATTCTGAAATTTCGTGTCACTAGTTAGCGTTTGTGTGGGTGTGATTTTGTGACGCATTTGCTTCTTTAACTTCACAGATATCATCCTTTAAAAGATATGAAGTATCGTCGGTTTATAGGAAAGCAATTGGTCATTCGACCCCAAATCGTTATCTTCAGGTGTGCATCCAACTCCATCTGTTATATACATACATATATATATACTTACAATGGTTACTCTGGTTTTTTAGTTACTGGATTGTGGTATATCCTTTTGATATTTACAAATTTGCTAGCTATATGTCCAAAATTGGTTTTTCAACAGGGAGATTTTGACATTATTGGTGGCGCATCTGCTTTGACGGAAGCAGAGGTTATTAAGGTACTGTGTCTGCTAGGATGCGGGTTTCATTGTTCGTTTGATTTCTAGTTGAACTTGTTGTGGGGGGTGTAATATAATCAGAATGGGCAGCTTTTATAAAAGATCATGCATTATAGCTGGAGAATAGTTTTTTCAAGAACTGCTGATATGATTGCTATGTATATGAGTTAGTTGTAGAGATCTCTTTTGTCTATCTAATTCTAGAGATGTTTAATCCCAGTTCAGAAGTTGAATTGAAGTGATTATGACAAAATATTTGCTAATACTTATTATTGTATTAAATACTAAAAGTAACTAACGATGATTTGCAGGTGGTGATGGATATTTTAACACGATTTTTCCATCCAGAGTTGTGCCATATTAGATTAAATAACGCTGACCTATTGGACGCGATTTGGAACTGGGTTGGTATTGAGGTTAAGCTAAGAGAGAGTGTCGCGCAGGTATGTTTACAAGATGTTCGTTATCTCAGGCATGTATGTTCAGGTTCACAAGGAACTGATTATGTTTCTCTTTGAAATGAAGATCTTGTCAGGTTCGTTACGTCCTCAGACCCCCGAACGTAAGTCCAGATGGGTTTTCATACGGACACAACTTAAGCAGGTATGAAGAAACATATGTTTATTTTACAGTTTATGATATGCAACCAACTAGATTGTGATCCCTTCTTCTGGAATTGTTTTCCACTTATGCGGAATGAGATACAAACTAGACTGTGACTCCCTCAACGACTACTAGATTGGTGTTTATTTCTTTATGATTCGTCAAATTTACCATTATGTGATTTGATTCAGTTGGATTGATCAGAAGTTCTTTTTTTCTCCAGGATCTCAATCTACCAGAAGTTGTTGTCAACAGACTACAGACAGTATATTCAAGGTTCTGCGGAGTTGCTGATGAGGTACTTCCTAGATTGATGGGGGCCCTTGCACCAGGTGATTTTGCTTTTTTGCTCATGTAGATGATTGATATGAACATATTTAAAAGTTATGCTCAAGAAACTACATGCTAATGCAGATAAGAATACACGCAAAGCTCTAGAGGAATTGTCAGCACTCTCTGGCTACTTAAGAGATTGGAAGATTGAAAGAAATGTTTATATAGATGCCCTAATGCCACCTCTGGAGAATTATCACCGAGAAATGTTTTTTCAGGTAGAACTGCGTTTGATTATCATCTCTTAGTTAAGCCATTTATTTCAGAAGCTAATGCTACTTTTTAAGTTTTAAAATGTCATATAAGGACCATAAGATCAACCTCTTCAATGGAAGATGGTAACTAGTCCACCAACCAGGATCTTGTAATATTCCCTATAAGGATTAGGATTGGCATATATGCTTTTATGGTTCATATGTTGGTATTACATCTTATGTACCTTTTGTGTGTGGTTGTTGAATGCTTACATCATTGATGCAACAACTATTTTATGTTTCCTTTCACTTCTGTCACATTCATGAATCTACTCTTTTATGATATGGTACATAGATATCTGAAATCGTGTCAAGTTTCAGGGGTATTATTTTTTTTTTTTTTTTTTTTGCCAGTTATGAGCAGTTATTTCAAGAGGAACTTGTGCCATGTATTGTTTATAATTATTGTTATTCTTTCAATTGACTGATGCTCTTCTTTATTTTTTATTTTTTTTTTCTTTTTTTTTTTCACTTTTAGACTGTCAAACAGTTACTTTATCAAAAGGGAAAAAAAACTCATCAGGATAACAAATTTTTGGTGCAGATATTTTACGAGCGACCTTCCGAAACTTCCCAGACAACTTTGCTTGCTGTTGGTGGTCGGTATGATCACCTACTTCATCAACTGCAGGATCATAACTATGTACGTTTTTATTTCTAATATTGACTAATGATTATCTAGATTATGCTTTTTTACCATATGATGCTAAGATTTATACACTGTAATGTAGAAATTGTACCTATTGGGTTTATGTTGCCATTTGAAGTTGTTCTGAGCATAAAGTCAAGTCCTTCGTTTTACAATTACAGGGTTTGACTTCTTTGTAGAATTTATTATTATTTTATTTTTTTGAGGCATACCCCTTTTGAGGAAAAATGAGCAGATTTATTTTGAGTTTTTATTTGCCTATGCTTTTCTTTTTTGTATAGAAATCGAATCCTCCTGGTGCTGTTGGTACCAGCCTTGCATTGGAGACTATTTTTCACCTGTCTTCAGTAGAAACCAAACCTCTCAGGTTCAGTATTATTTGCTTACCTGTTTCACTGTCAACAATTTCCCTTAAGCTTTACTAAAAGTACAACTTTCTTGAGAGTTCATTATCCTCTTCTTGACTATGTTGTAGAAATGAAGCTGGCACTCATGTTCTAGTTTGTTCAAGAGGGGGAGGTGGTTTACTTAAAGAGCGGATGGAGTTAGCTGCTGAGCTATGGCAGGAAAATATGAAGGTGAGTTTCGTGACACATGTCGATAGGTTTGATCTTACTTCACAAAATATGAAAGGAAAAGAAGCATGCTAATTGCTAATCATTCTAGATTCCCCTCTGAATTAGTACTTTCCTATTTTATATGGCATAACGTATGATATTTCTTTTATGGAAGCTGTTTACATTTTATGTAATGCTGTCACCAGGCTGAGTTTGTACTCATGTTGGATCCAAGCCTCACGGAACAGTACGAATATGCAAATGAGCATGATATCAAATTCCTCGTCATTATAACTGAAAATGGCCTGACTCAAACAGGATTTATCAAGGTAAAACAGCATATCACTTTTAGTTTTGAGAGCAAATTAACTACTCATTTTGAGTTCCAAGTTTGTTTGTTTTTTGTCACTCTATGCAAATTAGAAGAAAAAAATATCAAGAAAAAGACCCTGAAATTGTTGGTTCCTCGAGTGGAACCCATGTAGGAATCCCTGAAGAAGAATCTCTGTAGGTGTATGTGGTGTTAGACTGTTAGTTGAGCCACACCAAGTAATAGTTGGCCAAGCAGTCGGAAGCATGATTAGTTGTAACTAGTAACTTTCTTTAAAATGTCTGCCTTAGCTAATAATTTTCTTTAAAATGGATGACTGTAATTTTGATCTCACAAATGATTCTATTTTACAATGAAATTCCAAAGCAAGTATTCAGTGGGCAAGAAATATCGTATAATGTATTTATTCGAGTTTTAGTCGTGGCAGTATAATTGAACTTTGATTTACTCCAGACTGCAAGTTAGTTGCTAACAGAATTACTAGTAGAATGCACATGAATTATCTCGATAGGGGCATGCATGAGAGTGGGAATCTTGTCCTTTTCACATCCTTGTCTAGTATATCTTCATTTATCTCCAGTACCAGACCCCTTGCATATCTCATAGTGATGTTTACTTGATCTTACATGCAGGTTCGTCATCTTGAGCTTAAGAAGGAAAAGGAAGTTGAGAGAGAAAACCTTGTAAAGTTTATAAGAGATGCAACTGTGACACAGTCGAGGAACCTAACCATTTGGAACTGAGCATATCTGCACGTTTCTCGAAAAGTCATCTTTTCAGGTTTGTTTTGGTAACTCGTACAAAATTCAGCACTTTGGGTGGTGATAGGAAAAGATACTGGTTGCTTCTGAATCTCCAGACTATAAGCCTAGTTGAACTTACGCATCACAAAAATCAAGTGATTACTTTCCATGGGTCATTTCAGCTGGATTATATTATCAACTCAAGTATAGGGAAAAGTTGAAATTGAATGTGCCTAAGTTGAGTAGTTTTGAGAAAGCATCTAGTTGTACAATAGAAATGTTTAAATTGTTGCTCTAACACGAGAAAGGTTATTCAGAGAGTTAGTGACCGAATGCGAACATATTAAAGCTCTGGATTGCAGAGTCACATATTTCATAGGATGATTTTGAAACTAATTTAGATTTCCTCCATCGTTGGAAATTCTTACTGCTAGCATAATTGCCATCTTCAACTTCAAACGTCCTCTCTGTGTTATACGCTTATAGATATAGTGGCCTTGTTGTTTCTTCTGTTACTAGGCATGCAGTTGAGTGGCTTAGTAGTACTAACATCTTGTAGTCAGTACTGACAAATAACTATTAAGAGTATACTTTCGGTACTTGTTTTGATTTTATCCTTCGGTTATGGTAATGATGAAGCTAGACATGTATATGACAGAGTGGAACCTAGGATTTGGGTTTATCACATTAGCTGGATGACGTAGATAACAGTGTAATACAAATTCTACAACAGAACTTCGTATGCACCAATAGTTGGTACGATAAGTCCCAGTTCTCCAATTTTAACAATTTTTAATAGTTACTGTACATACATATTCTCACTTTAGAAAAGAACTAGTAAAATCAATGATTTTCAAGTTTGGTTTTCGCACTGCGCTATGGAACGCTTTCCTATATTTAGATCCTGGTCAGAAATTCTTTATAACAGTCTGCAGAGGAATGCAACCCTCGAGAAGAGGCAAATTTAGTTAGATATAATAGTCTCAGTTATCTTCCAATTATGTATAATTGTCCTTGCCTGCTCATTACTTGTTTTATCTGTTTCTGAACTGTTAGATTTGTAATTATAGACTCTTTATATTTTTGGATTTCAAGTTTAGATGATGCTTTTGGTGTATTTTCTCTTTCAGGTGGCCGTGATAGACGACATAACAATCCTATTCTAAACATGTACAAAAGCAGAAGAGAAAAGGAATTTTTCTAATATTAGTTTTATAGTTCTTATTTTCCGTAAATATCAGTTATGAATTTTACAGTAGTTTTGTTGTGAATATATTTTCTTCCTTCATTCAACAAACATTTTGCAACCACCATAAACTGTAAATACTAATATTCGTGGTTTTAGAGAAATGAAAGAGAGACGCTATGGTTTGGGTTAAGATCATGATATCTTTTGCTGATATCACTGTAGTAGCTGTAAAGTTGATGGATGATGATACCAATGACGATAAGTTAGAAACTCGTAATAAATGCTGTTTTTTTTTTGTTGGCATCAGGATGGTCAAATGCAATTATCTTGTTAAAACTAAAATTAATACGTCATAATAATGGACTTTATAGCAACTTACACTAGTGTCCCTTCATGTGTCATGTTGAGGAAAACAAAAAACAAGGGTAAAATAGGAATTCCTAAATTTGCAGCTTCGACCACTATTCAAAGGACAGTTGCCTTAATAGTAAGTGACGAGATTAAGGGGATTTCTGTCCAATAATTGAACAGAGATTTGGTTTTTCATCCAGTTCCAAATTTTATTTTATTGAACAGAAGAAATTAAGTTCTCCCTCCCTCCCGAACGACATACAAATATCTGTTTCTCTACATTCATCTGTAGAAGAAAAAAGAGATCCCAGAGTACAAACCAGACGCATTTTCAGGTGATAATTCACTAAACCCAGATTTCTTTTTCCTCATTTTCGTTGTTGAAAAAATGGGTTTCGAGTAATTAAGACTAGAGTGTACATATGTTTTAAGTTACATTGTTTTTATGAAATTGTTTGCAGAATAGGTGGAATGTGGGTGGGAAAACTAGTGAAACATTACATTTAATGCTGGTTCCTCCTCCTCAATCACTCTCTATTCAGATTTGAAATGCGCACCCATAATTTGAGTAGTTCCATGGGGTTAACCAACAAAGATGATGAAGGTAGGTATTCTTGTGACTATTGTGGTCTATCTTTTTTCTGAAATACAAATTCAATGTTTAATTTGTAAAGTGGTTTTATAATAGGAGTGGAAGCTGTTGGGGTGGATACTCTAGGGATTTCCTCATGTCCCAGAGAGAAGAAGCGTAAGGGCATCAAGAATACTCAACCACTTAACACCAGGAAATTGCGTACCGGAATTTCAAATGTATGTATGTTTTTGTGTTTATAGAAAGGGTTTATTCAAGCATTAATGTGATTTTTTGTTCTACAGGATCTGCTTGGATCCTGGAAATATTGCATGGCGAAATATACGTTAATTGTTAGGGAGTAATGCTAGAATTGGTCTGTAGTTGCTTTGAGCAGTTAGAATGTATAAGGCTGATGATGGGTGCAAAATTTTCAGCACTTTTGGAAATGCAAAATTCACAAAACACTTCATCTAGGGTTGCGGACTACACAATCACAATTTAGTGTAGCGATTTATTCTCGCATTTACATCATTCTCATTTTAAATGAGTGCTTGGTCATAACATGTTTTGCAAGTATTCTTTTGACTCATTGCTTCAGTGCAGCAATCAGGTATCAACAAAAATGTGGCAATGAGAGATATTCCTAATGAAGTTACTGGAGAAAGCTCTGGGTGCTCAAATCATGAAGCCCACGAGACTGGATGTAATGAGTTGCCTCCTTCCTTATTGAAGTTCCATGTTTGGTCAAAAGAGGGGATCAACCTCTTTGTTGATTTGAACTCCAACTTCAGAGAAAGTGGGGAGCACATGAAAGCTTCATTTCTTGTGAGTACGCCAGTAAACTTGAAAACAACAGGTGATCCCAAGGTTATTGAATCTTCCCCAAGTTCAGCTGTGAGAGATATTCTGGAGGAAAATATAAAATCTTCTGCGACAATACCAAAGAACCTTGCAGAGTCAAACCTTGTTAGGGAGACTGATCCAAAGGTTTCATCTCTATGCGACAACTATTCTCAGAATTTTGTAGATTTGAGTAGTGATTCTCATCTCCAAAGTGGTAATATAACTTTTGTTTCAGCTGGCTCCAAATTATCTGATATATCAGAAAATGGATCAAAGAGTGATAGCAAATGTTCAGCAAGTGCTGAAACAGTCCCCATGCCGACTTCGGTTTCTAGTAAACCAGATCTTTCAATAGTCAGCAAATTCTGTGAGGATCGAATCCTGCTAATTACTTCAGCTCTTGAGAACCCGGGTGGTGTAATTCCACCTCCTTCTGAGCATCCACATGCTGAACCCTTAGTTGAGGACCAGGTTGAGATAGTAAATAACTCAGCTTCACAGCCTGACATACAGCTAGATAACGGCATCCAGTCTCAACCTCCACGTCCTGAACCCCCAGTTGAGAACCAGGTTGAGCTAGCTTATAACTCAGAATTTGGGTCAGCTTCGCAGCCTAAGATACTGCTAGACTATGGCATCCAGTCTGAGCCTCGGTGTCCTGAACCCTTAATTGGGGACCAGGTTGAGCTAGTAAACAACTCAGCTTCAGGGTCAGCTTCACAGCCTGATATTCAGCTAGACAATGGCATTCAGTCTGAGCCTTCGTGTCCTGAACCCTTAGTTGAGGACCAGGTTGAGCTAGTAAATAACTCAGCTTCAGGGTCAGCTTCGCAGCCTGATATACAGCTAGACAATGACATCCAGTATGGGCATATCACATCCCAACAAGCTGAAGATCCAGCACTACAACTAGCAACCGAAGAGCATGCTGAGTTACCTTCTCACAATGTTGTTCCGCCCCTGAGAGCGATGCTTCAACTGCCTATATCAATTGGCAGATCTCTAGGTGGAAGTGGTACATGCTTATCAGATTCCAGAAGCATGGGAGGTTTTCCAGATTCCATTAATCAACCTCGTCAAAGTGCTCCAATGACATCTTCTTGGACTTCTCAGTCTCTGCTCCATCATGACCCTTTTTTAAATGAATCGGTAAGGATCGGTAAAGAGCAGGAACAAGTTGGGTTACTAATTAACTCAGCTCCACAGCCTAATACACAGTTAGACAATGGCATCCAGTTGGGACATAACACTTCCCAACAGACTGAATTTCCAACACAGCCAGCAACAACTGAACAGCATTCCGAGTTGCCTTCTTATAACGATGCTTTGCAAGATGCAATGCTTCAGCGGCCCATGTTTATAGACAGATGTGTAGGTGGAAGTGGTACACGTGTATCAGATGCCAGAAACTTGGGAGTTGTTCCAGACTGCGTTAGTAATCCTTTACAAATTGCTCCGTTGACTTATTCTCAGACTCTGCACCAGGATGACCCTCTTTCAAACGAATTGGCAAGAATTTGCCAAGAGTGGGAGCAAGCTGTGAAATTCCACGGAGAATTGGTTAGTGTGTACAGTCCCTGTTCACTAATCATTATTCTCTTGGGTGAACTCTTGAAAATCAGTTATTTCAAGTGGATTTTATTTTTTTTAATTCTGCTTTTTGTGTGTAGAAAATGCGGATGAGATTTGATTTATACAAGGAGCTGCAAGAGATTAATAAAAAATATAGCAAGCTTCATCATGATAATGATACTGCATTAGCTCGGACGAAGAAAGCAATTGACACAAATTATGACAAAGTCTTCATGAATGGGTTGTTAGCCAAGTATTTTAGGGACAATATGTTGTGAGGTTACCAGGGCTGCTGGGCCACTGGATGACATCAAGGTATTGGACTCTCAACTTAGAAATCTTCTTATCGCATTTGAGAAATGTTCTTAGTATCTATGCGGATTTTGAAATACACTTATAATGCCGTAATACTTGATGGTCATCCAGTACAGTGATTAACAACTATGTTACGAAAATAGGTTTTTATTTGTTTGGGAAAGGATTATATCTTACTTTCTGCTCACAAGCAATGGTTGGTGTAAGAGACGTGGTGTTAGTTAGCTGCTCTCCCAAAATTTGTAAGTCTGTGTAAGTGTCTTATGTAGAGAACTGAGTAATTACAAATCCTCAACTCAGATACAGATTATGGCATTTGTTTTGGTCATAGATGTACTAGGTATACATGTATAAACAGTTTATGAAATGATTATCAGCTAAAACATTTATTTCTATTAATCTGCTTGTATGTCTGGCTCCTTTAAGATGACTAAAACTCAATTATATGATCATGTTCAATGCGCGTTTGATGAAACCATTACAGCCAGTTACAAACATTTACAAACAGTATTATTTCTTTCCTTTGAACCGTGTAAAGTGTTGTGGGGTTATTATGTTGTTCTTTTTTTTTTGCAGTTATGAGCAGTTCATTTCATGAGGAACTTGTGCCATGTATTGTATATAATTATCATTATTCTATCAGTTGAGTGGTGCTCTTTTTCTTTACTTTTAAACTGTCAAACTGTTACTTTATCATAAGTCAAAAATGTTTCATTAGAATAACAAATTTTTGGAGCAGATATTTTACGAGCGATCTTCCCATGCAACTTTGCTTGCTGTTGGTCGGTCCGTACGATCACCTACTTCGTCAACTGCGGGATCATAACTACGTAGCTTTCTATTTTCCATTGGGTAATGATTATAGGTTATGCTTCGGTACCTTATGATGCTAGGATTTACACTTTGTAATGTAGAAAATGTATCTATTGGGTTTATGTTGCCATTTGAACTTGTTCTGAGCATAAAGTCGAGTCCTTTTTCTTCTTTTTTCTTTTGTGGAACAATAACCCTTTGAGAAGAAAATACTTTTCTTTTCTGAGCATATTTAGTTTGAGTTTTCATTTGCCTATACTTTTCTGTTTTGCGTAGAAATCGAACCCTCCTGGTGCAGTTGGTACCAGCATTGCATTGGAAATTATTTTTCACCAACCTTCAATAGAAACTAAACCTCCCAGGTTCAGTATCATTTGCTTACCTGTTTCATGTAGAACTGTTGACAGATTTCTTAAGCTTTACTGAAAGTACAGCCTTCTTGGGAGTTTATTACCCTCTTCTTGACTATGTTGTAGAAATGAAGCTGGCAGTCATGTTCTAGTTTGTTCAAGAGGTGGTTTACTTAATGAGCGGATGGAGTTAGCTGCTGAGCTATGGCAGGAAAATATCAAGGTGAGATTCGTGACACGTGCTGATAGGTTTGATCTTACTTCACAAAATATGGAAGGAAAAGAAGAATATGAAATAGAGATGAAGCTAGAATTTCATTTCTGTAGAAAAACAAATCAAGGGTTCAAGCATGCTAATCATTCTGGATTTCCTTCTGATTTAGTACTTTTCTAAGTTGCATGGCACTATGCATAATATATCTTTCATAGAAATTGTTTACATTTGAAGTATTGATGTCACCAGGCTGAGTTTGTGCACATGTTGGATCCAAGCCTCACGGAACAGTACGAATATGCGAATGAGCATGATATCAAATTCCTCGTCATAATAACAGAAACTGGCCTGACTCAAACAGGATTTATCAAGGTAAAACAGCATATCACTTTTAATTTTGAGAGTAAATTAACTACTCATTTCAAGTTCCCAGTTTGTTTTTTTCACTCTATGCAAATTAAAAAAAAATGAAACTAAGAAAAAGACCCTGAAATTGTTGGTTCCTCGAGGGGAACCCATGTGGGAATCCCTGAAAAAGAATCTCTGCAGGTGTGGATGTGGTGTTAGTGGAGCCACACCAAGTGATAGGTGGCCAATTCAGAGTCGGAAGCGTGATAAGTTGGAACTAGTAACTTTATTTAAAACTATTTAAAATGTCTGCCTTTCCTAATAACTTTCTTAAAATGGATGTCACTGTAACTTTAATCTCACATACTGATTCCATCTAATAGTGAAATTGCAAAGCAAGTATTCAGTAGGCAACAAATGACGTTGGTCTGAAGACCACCGCCCAATCACTCCAACCAAACACATAATCTAAGAAATCGGAAGTTTCAAACTTCAACTTGAGACCCTCTTTACTCTATATATCAATGATCTTTCTGTTGTATAATGTATATATTTGACTTCTAGTCATGGCACTATAATTGAACTTTGATTTACTCCAAACTGCAAGTTAGTTGCTAATAGAATTACCAGTAGAATGCACATGAAATATCTTGATAGGGGCATGCATGAAAGTGGGAATCTTATTCTTTTTCACATCCTTATCCAGTGTATCTTCATTGATCTCCAGTACCAGACCCCTTACATATCTCATAGTGATGTTTACTTGATCTTACATGCAGGTTCATCATCTTGTGCTTAAGAAGGAAAATGAAGTTGAGAGAGGAAACCTTGTAAAGTTTCTAAGAGGAGCAACTGTGACACCGTTGAGGAACCTAACCATTTGGAGCTGAGCATATCTGCACGTCTCTCGAAAATTCTTTTTTTCAGGTTTGTTTTGTTAACTCGTACTAAATTCAGCACTTCGATTGGTGATTGGAAAAGATATTGGACTTTCTCACACGAATATAAACTATAAAAGAATGCAGTCAAGCAATTTCATAATCCGTGAGCTCTCACCAGTAAACACATACATGGTCAAGACCCCTCAATCTCCAGATTATAAGCCTAGTCGAACTTACGCATCACAGAAATCAAGAGATTACTTTCCTCAATCTCCAGATTATCAACTCAAATATATAGGGAAAAGTTGAAATTGTATTTGCATAAGTTGAGTAGTTTTGAAAAGGCATCTATTTTTACATTTGTAAAACCTGTTTAATAGAAATGTTTAGATTGTTGCTCTAACACGAGAAAGGTTATTTAGAGAATTAGTGACCGAATGCAAATATATTCAAGCTCTGGACTGCAGAGTCACATATTTCATAGGGTGCTTTTGGAATCATATAGATTCCCTCCATCATTGGTAATTATTACTGCTAGCATAATTGCCATCTTCAACTTCAAACATGTTCTCCGTGTTATATGCTTACAGATATAGTGGCTTTGTTGTTTTTTCTTTTACTAGGCATGCAGTTGAGTGGCTTAGTAATACTAACATCTTGTAGTCAGTACTGACTTGTAAGAGTATACTTTTGGTTCTTGTATCGGTTTTATCCTTCGGTTATGGTAATGATGAAACTAGACTTGTATATGATAAAGTGTAGCGTAGGCAAAAAGATTTGTGATTAGCACATTAGCTGGATGACATAGATAACAGTGTAATATAAAAATTCACCAATAGTTCTCCAATTTTAACAAATTTTAACAGTTACTATACATACTTTTATTTTCTCACCTTACAATAAATCATTGATTTTCAAGCTTGGTTTTGGCAATGTGCTATGGAACACTTTCCTATATTTGATCCTGGTCAGAAAATTCTTTATAACAGTATGCAAATGAATGAAACCCGCAAATTCAAATATATTTAATAGTCTCTTGAGTTATCTTCAATTATGTATATAATCGTCATTTGTTTTTCAGTTTCTGAATAGTTAGATTTGTTATTACAAACTCTTATATTTATGGATTTCACAGATCAAATGATGCTTTTGGTGTTCTTTTCTCCTTCAGGTGGCCTTGATAGACAACACTTCAATCCAAGTCTAAACATGTACAAAAGCAGACTGAGGGAAGAAATTTTGGAAAACATTAGATTTACAGGTCATTTTTGTTCCGTAAATATCAATTAGGAATTTTAGATTTATTTTTTGTGAAGATATGTGAATACAACAACAATAACAAACCAACCGTAAATACTAACAAAATTGTGATTTTAGAGAAATGAGCAAGTGTTGGCTATAAATGCCTGCTTTTTCTTTCTTTTTTGGCTGAAGGATGGTCAAATCAAATGTGATTATCCGGTAACAGTGCTTAGCCGCCGGACATAGAGCACATTTTTTAATACCCTGCGAAGTGCAAAGCATGACTCGGGTTTAAAACCAGTACCTAATATAATACGACTCGGGGATTGGCCCAGGGATCCTCACCGAGTAACTCGGCAATATAGGGATATACAGCTCCTTTAAACGAGGAAAAACTATATAGACCTGTTTTTTTCATTTCTATATATATATATATACACACGCTAATTCATTTGTATCACTAAAATTATAGAAAGGTAATGGAACTCGTTACAATTCTTTTAGACTCTCTGATCATACAAAATATATATTTAAATTCAGAATAATCTTTTATTTTTGAATGAATATGCTTTAAGATGGATAACCACTAAACCGAAGAGTACAATTTAAGCTTATGCCAAGTGCAATTATTTTTCAGTTGAATTCCTTGACATCAGGTGTTAATAACCGGTCAAAAATCCAACATTTATACAAAACAGTAATGTATCAAAACCTAGTGTACACGACGCTGGGCTAGTTCCAGCGCCAAACTTAATATGCAAGGCACTGGGCTAATACTAGCGCCAGAAACTAATAAACGATAACACAAGTTAGCATGCACGGTTTTGGGACTTGCCCAGCGCCAAACTTCCTACATGCGCTTCTAGCCTACGCACATCTCCATCCCTTAGGCTTCTAGCCAGCGTACATCTTCATCCCTTGCACATCCAACCTTGTGCATCTCACCAAGCTTGCACATCTCACCAAGCTTGCACATCTCTCCAAGCTTGTGCATCTCTCCAGCGCCAGACTTCTACCTAGTCTGCGCATCTCCTAGCTTGCACGACTATCCAGGATAGCACTTTCCAAGCTTTGGGGCATTACTTGCATAGTCTATCTTTGAGTACCTCGCACGGCCAAACCTTGAACATGCTTGCACATCCAAGCATTGGGAATCTCTTGTATCTTCAAGCTTCGAGCATCTCTTACACCTCTAAGCTTCGCGCATTGTTTACACGGCCAAGCCTCAAGCACACTTGCACGACGCTGTGATAATCCCAATATCAGACTACTTCTTGGCCTAGCCTAATGTTGGAGCCAATTTTTCGTGGCCTTTGCAATATTGGCCTTAAGACTCATGCGCATTCTTTGGTTCAAATGTGCCACTCAATGCCATTGGCTACTGGCTGCTGTGATTTATGCACCAAGTCACTATTAGCTAAATCGAGTATTCTTACTAGACTAACACCTGTCACATTTTACGAATAAGGTTCAGTGGTGCCATCCTTGTGCAGTAATTAACGAAGATATGCACCAGATGCGTACCAAGATGTTATCTTTCACAAAGTGGGGCCATTAGTGTTGATCTCTCACAGATGGGTCCCACGAACACATACAACTAACATATCATGAGTTGGTACTTTCTGCTAAGATATGCCACAGGCTTGCATCACTCACTAAATGATGCCATGATTGAGCATTGTGTATGAAGTGATTCCCATATCTCATGTCATCTCTGGAATCATGCATGTTCACTCAAGACTAATTATCTGTTGACGAGGTTAGTAGGGTAGTTTTTGTGCATCGTTGCCATCTTCCACAACTCTTATACGTCAATATCAAGTTATTGTTGACATAATCCTTTATCGAATCCTTCATGGTGACTCGTCTCCTTGCACTATTGCCATGAAGTGCTTCACTGATCATGAGTACCAGCTTACTCAACCGCCGACATCTGGCATAAATTACTAGCAATGGAATTATCATGCCCACGACTGGCACTACTAAGATACAATGCCTAGAAAATGTTGAATAGTGTAGTCTACTCGATGTACTGAGCCACTGATAGACTAATTACTAGACCTAACACTAGTAGTTGGTAAGCTTAATAAATTAACACTCTGAGCATACTTCTTAATCGATTAATTAATCAAAAGGGTCATTCACGTGACTCAACCATCAAATCTACGAGACATCAAATATATCACTAGGGGATACACATTAGGGTATTGGTGTGGCAGTTTATAGTCTGTGCGTGTAACTGAACACCCACGATGGGAAAGAGTTAAGTCGTGTGAACATTACCGGATAAGGAGTTAATGGGCATTACGATTTTTGAAATCCACCCTACAATTATGGGCACGATCTCAACCACGTTCTACATTCCTCCACCTTTCCACATATGCCACTTCTTACGAGATCAGAGTTCAACAATATAAATAGATCACTTCATTTATTTCCAAAGGACATGTTAAGTTTATCGAAGTTCATGAGACTATTGTAGAAAATTTCATCTTCTCTACTTAAACTCAACTACAGAGACCTGTATTCTTCAACTACAATTCATCAAAATATGATCTTTTTTTTGTTAGATCAGAAGAGAAGATATATTAGAATATAGGAATATACAAAAGCTTTACTAGATGTAGAGAAAAAAGTAAAGAAAAATTATATAAAAATTACATCCCAATTGTTGAGGACTGAACATACAAAGTTCAAGTGCACTTTGTTCCCGGAAGCTGCTGCCCAAGCTAAAACCAAGGATTTCGCTTCAATGCCAAGATCCATGTCAGTCTTAAAGTTATGCTTTTGTTCAAAAATGCGAGAATTCTTTTCTTTCAAAAGAGTAAAGATTAATGCAGCTGGTATGAGACCCCAAATATAATTTCCTGAAGTTGAGAAGTTGGAGTTGTGCCAAATATGAGCTAACATTCTCATAAAACTAGGTATTTCCTATGCCCAAGAGCTACCAGGTAATACCGAAGACCAAACACTATGTGCAACTTTGCAGTGCAGAAATATATTTTCATGAGTCTCGGTTTCACTGCCACAAAGAACACAAGAATTGTAAAGCATAACACCCTTGCGCAGTAACATATCAATAGTGTTCAACTTGCCATGAACGAGGCACCAGACCAAGAAGCAAACTTTTGGTGGAATTGCAGCCTTCCAGATGCATAAAGAGGGAAAATTATCTAAGCCCACATACAAAACTAACTATGAGTATGGTGATTTTACTGAAAAAATTCTGGAACTGTGTAGTGGTCACCTTGTAACGAATCTAAATTGGAGGAAAATCACCAATATGGAGCAATAGTTCAGCAAGTTGGTCTGCTTCATAGCCCGTAAGAAGTCTCTTAAATCAAACTGCCAATTGCCATCACTAGTAACCATATCCGAAATTCTAGAGTTTTTTTTCTCTGGGTAACTTATAGAGACTAGGAAAAAGTGTAGCTAGAGAGACATGTTCGATCCAAATTGATGAGATTTTTATTTATTTAGCACGACTGTCGTTGAGATAGTAAGCAAGCACAGTTCGTTCCATAGGGATTTCAGAAGTGCAATTTCTAGTTTTTAAATAAGTAATGTGCTAATACAAATAGAATGGCTTTTAATGAATAAATTAAATAAATAAAAAGATAAAAATAATTATACAAATTAATCAACCAAGAAGAGAAGAAGCTAGGGTTTTGGATTCCACTATTTTTGATGTTTGTATAATTAACAATTTAGTTTCTTAAATCTACTCTCAAATTACTCAAAACAATTTTTAAAGACTCACACCCAAGTTACATAACTTTGGGTCCACTATCCCGATC
>JAJJMC010021109.1:399974-438518 GCA_023531435.1 Papaver californicum | reverse complement strand
ATATTGAATAAGTAATAAGAATGAGAGGTGTTAAGCTTTTTATCATCTGAACCCAATCGCATGTCTTGGAAAATATAATGTTTAAAAATTACTATTACGACTTAAGTCGTTATGCAAAAATATAATTCTCATTCGCTTATTAAATATCAGTAGTTGAACACTACCCATGACAATTAAAATGAAGCTTTATAAGAATAGAAAATTATTAGTCAATAATAATACTAGTAGAGAGTAAATATGCTAAAGAAACCAATTATTAAATATTACCAACGGAAAATAACTTCATCTTCTACCCTAGAAAAAAAAAGTAGCCACTCATAGAGAGAAGAACAAAAGAAAATTGAATAAGCATTTGAATTTATTAATATGGAGAAACTTACAATTTTCTTTTATTTGTCTGTCGAATTAACGACAAACCTCTAATGAAGTAAAAAAGAACGACTCTTGCTTGCAGCTGAATAAGGCTTCTTTCTGGAGCAATTAAAAAGAACAACTCTCTTGTGTAGTAGAAGCACGATTTTTTGCTAAAAGTATAACATAAACCGTCACAGAAGTTGTTGAGTACAAAGAAAACGACAACAGTTTCTGCGACAGTTGTGGAGTGCATTATCTTCTTCTTCTTCCTCTCTTCGAGCTGGAGAACCCTAAAAAAATTTAGAGTTTCTAAAACTCAATTCTCTTCGTTTCTGGTAGAAGCCAGCCCCCCCTAATCTCTTCTCTTCGACCCATTTATATACTTTAACACCATATCTCTTCAATAACTCCCTCAAATCTTCTCTTTAATTCATAGATCTTCTCCATCATATTCTCGGTAATAGCCTCTTTGATCGGGAATTATTTTCTTCCCTTAACAACTACTCTCGGTGATTTCTTTCTTTAAATAAGACTCGATGATCTGTTTCTCTTAGTTGCTACTAGATATTCTTTGACACAATCGTACAAATAGAAATAATCATGATTCTCGTGAATAATAACCTAGCGAGAATGAGATTCTGTGATTCTTTGAGTTTCCAAAACTCATTCAAATTCCTTATTATAGGACAAGCAAATAATTCTTGTCTTAAAACTCTTAAAACTTCTAAAAATATCCTTCCAAATTTGTGCACAGTTTCGGCAGTTTAAGAGATTTAAAAATTCCCACCAAATTTAGTCTTCAAATTTAAATAAGGTGGGTGCCTTGAACCAGTTGGTGTGTTCCTTTAGTAATCGGGGTGCCCTTATCCAAATAAGGGGTGCCTTTAGTGTTTTCTCGGGGTGCCTTTAACATTTTTTAAGCCGATTTTCCACAAGAGTTTATTTTTCCAAAATACCAAAAAACAATTAAAATAACATCATTAATACGAACATTGAGTAAAAGCAATATAAATATGAGATCAAATAAGAAAAAATTATGTTTATCATAAATATCATTCCAAAACGATATATTTCTCCCAGAGTGAATAATCAGAATTGAGTTTTCACTTACTAGGGGAGTGGTGTCAGCGATAGCCCTCTAACAGGAAACACCATACGTGTTATCAACCTTGTTAGGTACCCAGCAAGAGAAGTTGGAACCATATTTATCAGTGATAATTTTATACCAAAGTTTGCTTTTTTTCCAAACCAAATCTCCAACACCATTTTGACAGCATTGTCATGTTCATCATCTTGAGATTACAAACACCTAAGCCTCCTCTTTCCTTAATTTGTAGCACAAACTATATTCCAGTTTACAAGATGTGATGTTTTGGAACCATCATTATATTCCCATAAAAATTTCTCATCTTATTCTCTAAAGTTTTAATGATAGAAGCCGGTGCTTTAAACAGGAGAAATAATACATAGGTAGAGAAGTGAGAATATATTTCAAGAGAGCAAGCGCTTACCTCCTTTTGATAAATAAATCTGCCTCCAAACTGATAGTATTTCATCTAACTTCTCTATAATTGGATCCCAAATTTGTTTAGGACAGGATTTGGCACCAAGTGGCATTCCAAGATACATGAATAACAATATTCCATTGGCACATCCAAATTCACCTGCCCTAGTGTTTAAATCAGGTACATCACCAATTGCCACAAGTCTTGTTTTAGAAGTATTGACTTTTAGTCCAGCTATAAAATCAAAGCAATGTATAGCAGAAAAGAGATTGTGCAATTCCTCTCTATTGTTGTCCACAAAAATATGGTATCATCTGCATAGTGTAAGTGATCTGCAACAATGCTAGAAGGAGAGATAGAAAAACCACTAAAAAGGCTCATGTTAGCAGCTCTGTCCATATATCTAGAGAAACCCTCCATATCAATGTTGAATAAAAAAGTTGAGATAGGGCATCCTTGCCTTACACCCCTAGTGCTATTAAAATAAGCCTTACACCCGTAGTGCTATTAAAATATCCAAAAGAAGAACCATTATTAGAACATAAAAAGTTGAAGTAGAATAGCAGAATTTCATCCACTTACACCATTTTTTGTTAAAACCCATATGATGAAGCATAGATTCTAAATACCTCCAATTCATTCTGTCAAACGCCTTCTCAAGATCAATTTTGTCGATAATTACGGCACGCCCAAACCTGAGTCTTGAATCTACAGTTCATTAGCTATTAAAGTGCCATCAACTATTTGTCTACCTTCAATACACACACACTGGGAGAGATGAGATTATCCATAACTAGCTTGAGTCTGGTGGCAAGGACTTTGGCAATGATTTTGTAAGCACTTGTGAGTAGACATATAGGTCTACAATCCTTCATGGTCTCAATGTGATCCTTTTTTGGTACCAATGTAATAAAAGTGTAATTGTGTTTGGTATCAATGTTACCTGTATTACAAAATTCAGCAACAATATCTAAAATGTCAATTTTAATGAAATTCCAACACTTAATGAAAAACATGATGGGGAATCCATCAGGGCATGATGCCTTAGCATTGCTTAAATCTTGTATAACCCGAAAAACTTTATCTTCAATAAAGTTAGCTTCAAGAATCTCAGACTCTACAGAGTTAATTTTGTCAAGTTCAATGCCTTCAAGCTCAGGTCTTATAATCTCTTCCTCAGTAAACAAAGTTTTGTAATAAAAAACAATATGCTCTTGTAACTTTGTTATATCTCACACTAATTCACCATCAATGTAAAGTTGTCTGATTTTGTTACACCTTCTTCTGACAATGGCATTACTGATGAAAAAAAAAGTATTTCTGTCACCTTCTTGTAGTCACCTAGTTTTAGATTTAATCTTTCATGAAAACTTGTCCATCTGAGTAATCTTCTTAAATTCAGCCTTGTAGTTCATTTTTGCTACAACTGCTTCTTCAGAAGGATATTATCCTCAACGAAACTGTATAAGGATTGAATTTCTGATAAGATCAAATTAAGATTGGTGTTAGTATGACCAAAAACTTCTTTGTTCCATACCTTGAGTTTCTCCTTCAGTGCTTTGAGTTTTGACCAAAGAATTATGCTAGGTTTACCCGTAAAACAAAAAAACTGCCACCACTCTTCCAACAATTGAAGGAAATCATTCTTCATAAACCACATTACTTCAAATTTGAAAGGACTAGGACCCCAAGATGGATCTGAAATATCTAGAAGGAGTGGGATATGATCAGAAGTGAGTCTGACTTTGGCTAATTGGGATACGAAGGGGAAATGAGTTTCAAAATAAGGTGAAATGAGAAATCTGTCTAATCTACCCAACACATGATTAGATTAACCCTTTTTTCCTTTGTGACTGGAGCAAAGCTAGCCTTGTACGATTTTGATATCTCGTATTCATTACGATTTACTCTTTCATCTTTTTATCTGTTTTCCCCCCAAAACAATCAGCGTCTTAGTATGTAATAATTATTTTCCCACGGTTAAAAACCCACTCCTTCATTTTGTCACTCGTCCGATTTAAAAGTAAATAAGTGTTTCTAGAAAAATAGTGGAACCAATAAAGGTGCACAAAATTTTTTAAAAAATTGTTTCTCCGTGTTTAAAAGAAAAAAAACTTAAAAAATAGTTGAATCGTTGGATACTAATATCTCTACTGTTCGTAGATTTATTGTATAATTTGGATATGTTGTTTGTAATACAAAACTAGGCCATTTAAACTTATTCTATTAGTTAGAAATCTTTATGAAATGGTTGTAATACCTCTTTGAATAATATAATATCATATATCTATGATGTTTAATTATTTTGATTTTGTGTGTTGTCTGCTTAAATTTTTGTCGAAAACTATATCAATTTTGTAATCGATCCCGCTCTTGAATCGGAATATTATCAATATATACTAGAATTTCCTCTTTTTTCTTTAAAAAAGAAAAAGAAAAAAGAGTGACACAGATGCAATAAACTTATAAAAAGAAACAATAAATGGTGCTTAAAAAAATAAAGAAAAAGAAAAATTTAAAAAAAGAAAAAATGATATGAAAATTACTCGACCTTTCCAAGAAAAGAAATGCGTACAACTGACATAGTTTTGGGGCTAAAACCCAGACGATTTTGAATTGTAGTCATCACCATTTCTGTCTCTGAGACACCTGCCATCACCACCATCATCATCATCATCATCGGATCATAAAAGTACAAAAAGAAGTTGGGAAGGAGGAGGACATTTAAATCTTTTTGATATAAGATTAAGGTCATTTCCGTCATAGTGTTTCAAAATAAAAAGAATTTTTTTATTTATTGAATCGAGGGATTTGTTAATTAGTCTTCTTCCTTCGTCCAGTCTCTCACTCCCTCCCTCGCTCTGTCTTCTCCTCAACAACATTCAAATCTCTCTGCTTCTGCTTCTGTCTCTCTGTTCTTCATCTCTTTCTCTTCTGTTTTTAAATTTTTTTCTTTTGATTCACATTCAAGAAGAAGAAGAAGTTCACAGTGCAAACCAGACAACAATTTCAGGTGAAAATTCACTAAACCCAGATTTCCTTTTCCTTTTTTTTAACCCAAATACTAATGTTGTGAAGTAGTTGAAGTTTTTTTATGTGGGTTTTTTTCAACTTTCTTGATAAAGCTTTCTCAGTGGGTAAAAACCTCATCTTGTTGTTTGAAAAAAATGGGTTTGAGAAAGTATGAGGTTAACGGTGATAATTCTCTAAACCCAGATTTTCTTTCCCATTGTTTTAGCCAAATACTACTAAAAAACTATATATGATCTGTTGTAGTTGAAGTATTTTCTTTTGTGGGTTTTTCTTGGTATTTTTTGTCAATGGGTTTTCTCAATTTGTTGTTAGAAAAAATGGGTTTGCAACAGATATTGATATGTTTTAAGTTACATTGTTTCTATGAAATTGTTTGCAGAATAGGAGGAATGTGAGTGCAAAGCTAGTGAAAAATTTAATGGTGGTTCTTCCTCCTCCTCCTCAATCACTCTATTCAGATTTAAAATCCAAACCCATAAGGTGGGTATTGTTCAGATTATTGTGGTTCAATATTTTTTGAATAACTCAGAAATACAAATTCAGTGTTTAATTTGTAAATAAAGTGCTTTTAATAGGAGTAACTGCAACTAGAGTGGAAGCTGTTGGAATGGATACTCTAGGGATTTCCTCATGTCCCAAAGAGAAGAAGCGTAAGAAGGGCATCAAGAATACTCAACCACTTAACAATAGGATATTACGTAGTCATGTGGCATCCCGATTTGCAAATGTATGTATGTATGTTTTTGCTTTTATAGAAAGGGATTTAATTCAAGCATTATCGGTATTATAGTTCTCCAGGATCTGCTTGGATCTTGGAAATATTGCATGATGTGTAAACCCGAAAAAACCATTACATCGACACTAGTAGTTGAGTTTCGGGTCGTGACCGGGTCCGAGCTTCCCAAGCTCTATGCTGTTGGGGAATTCTGCTAAGGTCTTACCACCTTCTTGACTGACTATACTTGAGTCTTTGGAGTACTTTAGGATTATATTCCGCGCCGAGGTACCTTAATTGTTAGGGAGCAATGCTAGAATTGGTTGTAGTTGCTTTGAGCAGTTAGAATGTACAAGGCTGATGATGGGTGCAAAATTTTCAGCACTTTTGGAAATGCAAAATTCACAAACTACTTTATCCAAAACTGCAGATCACACAATCACAATTTAGTGTAGCGATTTTTCCCTGCATCTACATCATTCTCATTTTAAATGAATGCTTGGTCATAACATGTTTTGCAACTATTCTTTGACTCATTGTGTCAATGCAGCAATCAGCTATCAACGAGAATGTGGCAACCGAAGATATTCCTACTAAAGTTACTGGTGAAAGCTTTGGGTGCTCAAACCATGGAGCCCGTCAGACTGGATCTAATGAGTGGCCTCCTGCTATATTGGAGTTCCATGTTAGGTCAGAAGAGGGGATCAACATCTTTGTTGATTTGAACTCGAGCTTATCAGACTGGATGAAGAAGTTAAAGAGTGAACTTTGTATCCATCCAGAAAAGCTGAATGCTAACTCTAGAGTTCTTCACCACGAGCTTGGAATTTTCAGTGAAAGTGAGGAACAGATGAAAACTTCATTTCTTCGGAATACGGCGGTAAACTTGAAAACAACAGGTGATCCCAAGGTTATTGAATCTTTCCCAAGTTCAGACATGAGAGATATTCCTGAAGAAAAAATAAAATCTTCTGCAACAATACCAAATTACATTGGAGAGTCAATCCCTGTTAGGGAGAGTGATCCAAAGGTTTCATCTCTATGCGATAACTATTCTAAGAATTCTGTAGATGTGAACAGTGACTCTCATCTCCAAAATGGTAATGAAACTTTTGTTTCAGCTGGCTCAAAATTATCTGATATATCAGAAAATGGATCAAAGAGTGATAGCAAATGTCCATCAAGTGCTGAAACATTTCCCATGTCGGCTTCGGTTTCTAGTAAACCAGATCTTCCAGAAGTCAGCAAATCCTGTGAGGATCGAATCTCGCTCATTACTTCAGCTCTTGAGAACCCTGGTGGTGTAATTCCTATGTGCTCAACTGGTGATTCAATGGGGATGCAATCATCAGAAGTTACAAGTTACTCTAATGACACCGAAAAATGTTCACTTCATACCCTTGACAGATCAGATTTGGAAGATCCTATGACTTATTTACAAACTGATAAACGCATGCCAGGAAACAAGGAGCCCGGTCAGAACACAAACGGTTACCCTCTACATGCATCTTCCGAAGAAGGGGTATGGCCTGTTTTTTTCCGCATAAATAATATAATTGTTAAGTGGTTTGAATGATTAAGAAAGTTCAGCTTTCTAGTTTCTGAAATAATAAACTGCTATTTGTGGTAATCATGATATAAAATGGTTGAAGACTTGATTTGGGTCCAATATTGTGTGTATTACAACTAGATCAGTGTTCACTTTCTGAACCTAGTTTTTTTTTTACATGTTCAGCCATTCTAGGAACTGACCTAAGAAACGTTTCTTCACTGCTGCAGGGAGGGAGCAACCCCATAAGTGAGAAAGATAGCTCAGAGTAATCCTCATTCCTAAGCGTAGCTTTGCCACTGTTAATGTTTTGTATAGTTGATATGCTGGAATAAGTTATATAACTAATAATTATATTGCCTTGACTTTCAGGTGTTCACAAATTAATAAGTTGTCGAAGAGGTCTTTTAACTGTTCAGGTAATTCGGAGCCTGGAGGGCTTCAGATTATCAGGCGAATCACAAGATCACAAGATCGCAAGAACAATGCTATACTTACCTTGAAAAAAAATGCAAGGAAAGTTTTTCCTACGAGGTCTTCGCCGCGGCTGGTCTCTAAGGTTTGCTCTTCTAAGTTACCCCCCATGGGCATGTTACTTATGCATTTCATAGTTATAAAGTAGGCAAACAGCTTAACAGTTAACAACGACCAACTTTGGTATGGCCACATCGTATTTTTTGAGTAATGATTTAGTATACACATGATTTAGCATTGACAATGTGGGGTTACTTCCATGATATTAAATAAATAAGCATGAAAAGAATCACTTTGTGACATGTTTGCATACATTATCGTTTGTTTCTTGTGAAGAATATTATCCAATCATCATAATAAGAAAAATAAGGTCAATGGTCTATCAATATTATACCTATGAAATGAGGGTCGTTCTGTATGTGGTAGTGATGATAACGATGATTGTGGTAGAGATGGGGGGTTTGGGAGTAGTTATAGACTTATATTGTGGTCATAGTATGTATGGTTGTGGAGGGGGTTTTGTGTGCTGCTGATGTTGCTTGCAGGATGTGATCTAGTGGGGCGGTATCATCATGTGATGGACCCATTGGTAGCAATTCAGCAAGCCATCTCAAACACCAGTAGTATTATCTTTCTCATATTCCCCAGCTAACAGCACCAGCAGTCTACACTTTCTAAAAAATACTACTGTGTCCTGGAACCCCCCTTCTAAAGTTTCTAAATTTTGTAAATTACAGTATTTGGAGTTTCTCCTTTATGCGGTAATGATCTTCTTTGATTGCTTTTATTAAAAATAATCTGTTGACAGTTCGGACTATTTATCGCTTATATAACATATACATAGATTATTATTTGGTTATTATTATCAGTCTAATATGTGTTTCTTTTCCAGTGATTCATTCTAATGGCTTTGGCGAGAACTGTACCAACGGGCAGAGTTCAGATTATGTAGTTCAGGCCAAATTGTGCATGGTGTCCGAGCTAACCATATGATAATTAGTGAGTTATGGGGTTTGTTTGCTCATAACTCATCGATTTTTTTATTCATCAGCTGAAATTCAACTCAACCAAGGAACCACAACACTTGCATTTGAATTGCCACATTGTGAATTTTTTTTGCGGTATGATGCATATAATATTAATTACCCTTTTAGATTAGCATCGACAATGCTTATTGCTGAACACAAATTTCTTTGGGGATGAAACTATTCAGGTTCCTACACGTATACTTAGGTTAAAGAAAATGAATGTTATTGAGGATTTGACATTATCTTTGTAACACAGAAAACCAGAAAATTGAAAATGAATCACAGTGTTTTAGTTTCTTGCACTGTTCTTCTTAAGAGTTCTTTTTTTCTTTTTCTTTTTTTGTAGAAAATTAAACCACCACTTGCACAGTCATGGCACTGATGGGTCCTGAATTTACGCCCATCTGGTTCCTAATAACCTCCGAGTTACAGCCCTGTAGGCTTCTTAGCAAAAGACTAAGGTTCTGGCCCTGCCATCTAAAGACAGCCCTTGAATTCTTACAAATTTGAGCCAAATTAAAATCCGGATGTTCTGTTTCTTTGAACTAACACCATCTATGTTTCCCTCCTGAATGCTACTGTGATAACTGAGGGAGTAACGGCCTTGCACAGTTTGTTCATAGTATTTGTTTGTTGCAGCTCTCTTGCCCAGCTAAAAACTCGTGCTGCTCCTTCCTGCCCTCTGGCTGTTTGCTGCAACAATGACACATCGAAATCAAAGATGTGTCATTGTTGAATTTCGATTCTCAAAACCGTCATTCACAATCAGAATGTTGCAACGTGATGCCCATCAGCCTCTAGTGTCTCTAGTTTGAATATGCAGGTATCTAATGAACATGTGCACATCTCGACTTGGTAGTGATTTCTCAGTGTGCTTTTTTTCACCAGCAACTTTCAGACATTCTATCTGGGTTGTCTTTGTGTACTTGTATGTTTGGTCCATTTCGATCGGCTCCTATCAAATCCATTGTGGCAAACCACAATTAGGTCTATTCAACACTCCTTTGGTGGTCCTGCTATTCCATTTGAACTTCTGTTTGGTTCTTCTCGAGTACATAATGTTGACAGCCACTAGCTGTAAGTTCAGTGAATGTTTCTACTCATCGAAACTACGACATCGTAGAAGGCATCTCACTGGGCAGGAAAGCTAACACGAGCAACAGAGATGAGTATGAGTCATTTGTATCGGATTTTTTCCTCCGGAATTTACAAGGTTATGGTTGCCTAAAGCTTATACGATTCACAGGATGAATTAATCATTCTTGATAAAAAAATATTTGTAGTGTGAATGAAGGTCAGTTTATACACTATGACAGCATGCACGTGAGCTCAAAACTGTTGATAATTGTTGCAAAGTTAGAGCTGTAACTCAAGTAATTCTTCCCCTTTTTAGCTGTTTGGTAAAGAAAGAAAAAGAAGGATATGAAAGGGACCTGCCCTTTAGAAGAGCAAAGCTGTAAGTATAAAATTTGATGTTGATGTAAATCAAAGTAGGAAAATGAAATTTATCCAACAAAATACTCAGTAGTGGGTTCTTGTCATTAGTCCCGCTATACTGACCACGGGTTGCAACCCGCAGTCTGTCTCGTCTCTTCACCCCATGGACCAGCAAGGGGTTAATTTTTTAGGTCATGTGGATCCCATCTCTGTGAGAGGCGGGAGCTCACATGACCAATTTAGGATTTTCTTTTCTGTATGGATTAGATGTGCCAAGTGGTCAATCTTAAAATTATGGATGCAGTAATCATCCATGTAATACAAGCAAGACAAATTGTTAAGATACCGAGTACGCCGTCGAAACCGAATTTATTTTCCTGAAGGTGCAAAGTCAGGTTTATAGAAAGAAGATGCAAAATTTTTACTTACCCATACAACAAGTTAGATATGGAGTGTAAAATGGTTATTAAAAAAAAAGTCAAACTAGATGTAATTTGGCCTAGAAATCAACTGGCTGGGTGTGCAGGTGTACACCAATGCTCTAAACTGGCTTTGCTCCTAGTTTCCTGGCATATATTTTATAAAGTTTAAATTACAATTTGTCTAGAACTACTCTGACCTTAATCCAATAAATTAAAATACAAACGAATATTGAATTCAGGTTGTAAATACTAAAGTCAGATAATTTTATATTCTGCTTGCCAGGCAATCAACGATTGCATAATGTATAGTATTTTTTTTTGAGATTCTTTACTACTCCTTTTGTATCACACATAAATACGAAGTTTTAAATTTTAGCAGTCTCATTAGATAGGCAAACCTCTAATATTAAATTGATTTTTCACATATTACCTTTATTTATGATGCATTAATATCCTCACTACTAAATTAATATTTCTAGTATTAAAAATAGAATAAAAAATAAAATTGGAAAGAGAATATATTTTTATAAAAACAAAAAAATTATTATTCTAATCAAATTTCATTAATATCCTCACCACTAAATTAATATTTCTAGTATTAAAAATAGAATAAAAAATAAAATTAGAAAGAGAATATATTTTTATAAAAACAAAAAAATTATTAATTCTAATCAAATTTCACTTCTCCATCGTCATATAGAGACGAAGGAAGTATTAATCAAACGGGCCACCAACTCAAACCAACAGTTTAACACTACTAATCATTCTTGAGAAACAACCAAGAAGATCTTCTTTTGAATCTCACTTTTTCTTCTTCACACGTGACCACTAATCCATTGTAAAGCTGTTTTTGTTGTTTGGAAAATGTGGTGTTTTTCTTTCTCAAAAATAATCAAATCATTTTTGTCTACTAATAATCACATTATTTTTGTTTTAAGTAAAATCCAATCACAACTTATTAAAATTCAATCAAGGGGTACCTCGACAAAAGTGGCTCATGGTTTGAGACTGAGAAAATTATGGTTTAAAAAATAGTTATATAGAAGTATTTTAGCACCTTAGATTTTACTTCTTATTGCCTTAAAATCGAATAGACCCTTGCTTGGATTGAATATTTTAAAGTTTGTTAAATGGGATTTAATTAAAAATTAGAGATTGTCATCATCTTAAGGATCCTAGTATAAGATTTGTGGAATCTTTAACTTTTTAACTTTATACTTTATTATGCATTTAAATCAGTTTTACTTTCCAAAATATTTTTTTTAGATATAAACATATAAATTTTATTAATATGGTAGAGAGATTACACGTGGATAAATAGTACCTATAAAGTTATTTAGTACAATTTGGTTAGTAAAAAATGAGATTATCTGGTTTTATTATTTTGTTGACAAATTCCCCATCTGATTCCTATTTGATGTGTGGTTAGCGAATCCATCAACTGCTTGGTTGCCTTCTGTATAATTATGTTGTATAACGCAGTGAGGTATTTGACGCATTTTGAATCCGATTCAAAAAGGACTTTCGACCATTGTCTCTCTGTTGCAGCTCTGGAGGACAGAAGCATGGCCTATGTTTCAGCTGATAAGGCAGTTATAATTCTGAGTGGTTGTGCCAGTGCTAAAATTGTTCCTGACTCTGTGTTTCTGCAAATGAACCATGCACCTGTTAAACCTGGGTACCCTCTGGCAGCACCATTTGTATTGATCTTAATCCAATCCAATATATGGCTGGTCCATCCCACCGAGATTATTGTTGTTCTTCTAATGGCGTTAGATGGGTTCTTGGTTGAAGAGTCGCCTTGAATAACCGACGGATTATCCCTTATTTAACAGGAGAACTCCTGCTGTAGGTTGAGAGCTCTCAAAACAACACCATCCGATGTTGGTTGGGAATGGCGAATATACGCTTATTTCTGGTCAACCAGAGAGACCAGAGGATAAATCAGAAAGAGGTTATGGTTGAGGGGGGACTGGTTGTTTTAAAAGTTAGATGATGGTTGTCTGGGGGGTTATAGAAGTCAGAAGGGTATTGTTATCAGGCTGATTGTTTGATAGGCGAGCTAGGAGGATGTTCCAGGCTAGACTTGATATTAAGCATCGTAGGAGCAGGTGGTCGGTCGTCTCTGGTTCAATGTTGCACTGGGTACAAAGATTGGAGTTGATGATTTGATTGCGATATATGATGGAGAAGGTGGGTAAGCCTTCATTGATTGCTTTCCGCAAGAAAAGTTATATTTTTGGTGGACAAGGTAAGGTCCACGGGAATTTTGAGACTGGTAGGGGGTTCTGGTTGAGTTGTTGGTTTACCTCTTGGGTTAGACAATTGTATCCAAAAACGGTGGTGTATCTTCCGGTTTTGAATGTGGACATATGATCCTATCCCGAGGGATGTCTTAGGGGAGGTGGATGTTTATAATTTTTTTCTTTGCGAGTGAAGGAAGGGTGTCAAGTTTGTCATGCATCCAATTGTGGGTCAGAGGATCAATAATATTTGCTACTGTTTGGATGGGGTGGCACTGTGTAGGGTCTAGGTTGGGGAAATGTGGGATCCAATTAGCTTGAATAGGGGTTGTTAGTCCGTTTCCCACACGATGGAAGATGAGATTTTGGAAGGTGGGTATGAGCGAAGCTAATTGTCTCCATTTTGCACTGAAATAAGATGGAATGATAGGAGGGCTTCGGAGAATTGGTTGTTGTTTGAGATATTTGTCTTGATATATGCTTGCCCAGATGGAATCAGGGTGTTCATGTAAATTCCAGACCCTTTTCATAAGCAGTGCTTTATTATGTTCACTACTCTTTCTAATACCAAGCACACTTGCTGAAATAGATTTGGATAATTTATCTCAAACCTATAGAATGAAGTTTTTTCACCAAGGAATCATGTCCCCAGAAGAAGTTCTTAGTTATACGGTCTATTAGTTTATGCACGTGGGTGGGGATAATTTGGGTTTGCATAAGGTGGTTAGAGGTGGGTCTTAGAGAATTTTTGATGAGTACTAACCTTACAGCAGGATGAGGCATTTTGTCATCCATCATTTTTTTCCTTGCTAACCTTTGAAGCAAAGGTTCAAAAATATATCGGGATGACCTTCCATGCTTGAATTGGACCCCTAGGTAGATAGGGGGTTTGAAGTGGTAGGCACTCCGAATAGTTGGTGTATATTATCCACTTTATGTTGATCCAGTCTTGGATGGTGTACAATTGTGGATTTGGAAGTATTAATTACATGTCCAGTTGAAGTGTCGTCAGATTTGAAGTACACTCTTGAGGTGATTGTTGCTTTCCGTAGATGCTTTGAATGTTATAAGGAGGTCATCCGCATACATAAGGTGCAAGACAGGTGGTGTTTTTTGGGATATACGAAGTCCTCCAATAAGGTTTTGGTTTTTCAGGTTTCCCAAGTTTGTGGATAATATTTCCGTATAGGTGATGAAAATATAAGAAGATAAAACACAATATAGTCTACAAAAATTGGTGGAAAACCTAGTTTTGTGAAGGCTGTTTTGATGAAGCCCCAATCCAAACTGTCATAAACCTTTTGGATGTCTAACTTTAGAGTTATTTTCGGATCTTTGGTTAGGTCTAAAGTTTTGATATATTGCAATAGTTCTCCCGCAATTGTTATTTTATCATGAATCGATCTTTGGGGAACAAAAGCACTCTGGTAAGGACTTATCAGAAAAGGGAGAAGCGGTCTAATACGGTTGGCTAGAATTTTTGTAATGATTTTATAAGTGACATTGCAAAGACCTATAGGTCTGAATTGTGATGATTTTGAAGGATGTTCTACTTTTGGAATTAGTGTGAGGTTTGTGTGATCATGAATGAGTGAATATTTAGGGAATTTAAAAACTACGAACCATAATTATTAACTGAGTATGAATAAATTTCCAAAAGAATGTAAAGAATTTACTAGTGTAGCCATCTGCATCTGGAGCTCTCTCAAGATCTATGGAAAAAACTTCCCAAAATATTGATTGTATGTAAGAAAATAAAATCGTAAATCATTTCAAAAATCACCTATTGATCCTCCTGGCAATTACATAAATTCAGACATTGGATGGTGCAATTTGTATTGTGAACACAAACAAATCAATAGTAAAAAAAAAAGAAAAAAGAAAAATAAAGAATTACTCGGTAGTTTCACTCATGGGTGTCATCTTGGTGTAATATACTACTAATCCTTTAGAATTAACATTATTCTCATTTTTTGTTCATATTCCATTGTCATTATCTCAGGGTTTGGCTCATTCTCTCTAATATATAAATTAACAATATCCTAAACCACATAGGAACTTGTTTAATGTCTTTTTTTTTTCTTCATAAAACTTGTTTAATATATAATAACATCTCTATTTTTTTCGAAAATAAAATTATCACTGTTTAGCTTTCAATTCACCTCTAACCATCAAATGAAATGTAGACCTTCGGGGTGTTAACAAATTTGTAAGGACCTCATGTATTGAATCACCCTGTATAAAAAGAGTAGTAAGAATTTTTTTACATAACTGCACAGTACAAAGCCAGGTTAAACAAAAAATCCATAATTAATAATGGGAGATACCAATAGTAACAGGGGTCGGGATCCCAATTTATATAAGTTAAAAAAATTCTAACCGCTGGGTCTTTGGATTGGTATTTCCTTTATCAATCACGAAAATCTTAACATATTTATTACTATGATCCAATTTTGTCCTATAATTTAAAATTGGACTCATAACTGTATACCCTTGCAACATAGGATCTGCATTTGTGACCCAAAATTTTCCTTTATAACTCATAGCTTATATGTGACAAAGTTTATAATCCACCACATATGTAAAATTGTCTAAAAACAAAAATTTTGTCTCATAATAAGGAAACGAGTGAGAAATTTGTGTTACGCACCGAGTCTAATATAAATTATTTTTATAGTTGGTATTTGTGTACTAAAGTGGGTTTCGTCCCGTACGCAATCCAAAGGAATCCATCTAAACCAATGAAAAAGAAAAGTTTAATAATCCAATCAATCGAAATTAAACAGGGTAATGTTCACCCGCTAATCAAAAAAGGAATTACGATCACCGTTAAATATATGAATAACTTTTAATATAGTAAGTTTATTTTGCGTCACTTTTAATATTGTTGATTTCCCTGTGATTTTACATCTCTATTATGAGTCAAAATTTACCTCAAAAATATACTCTATGATGTTTGTGGTCCAAAATTATCACTTAAGTTTAAGAATATTTTGAAACCTAAAATATATTGTTGATCTAAAAAATTTGATTTAAAGACCCAAAAGTTACCTTATCGGTAAACAATATGATCTAACATTTGTCTCGTGATTAAAAATTATCTCATAATCGAATTTTTTATAACGACCAAAATCTGCATCGAGAGTCTCTTTGGGTATAATTGAGCCTTATTCAAATATATCATTATAATCCAAACTATATCATTATTGCCCTAGGTTTATTTCATGACTCAAATTGTGTCATCGCGACCCAAAAGAATTTCATGACCAAAAATCTGGATCACGACTATTTTAAATTTACAATTGTGATCATAAATTTTCCAAATATCAAAAAAAATCTTCTATTGTAACGTAAAATCAGTAATGTGACCTAAAAACTACATAGCATTAAACTTATCACCGTGACACAAAAAATGGAAATTATAATGAAATTTCACCTTGTGTTGTGCCCTAAAAATATACCTTATGGTCCAAGATTTTTTTCGTGGTTTAATTCCGCCACAAGACTCAAAACTTGAAGGCTAATTTAGGGACTCCTTGATTTGTAGAAGGGCTTCAATGTGAAATAGGGTGACCTAAAAATGCGTTAAGGGGTGTCCAAGGGGCTCCAATCTCATATGTTAATGTCCATATTACCCTTCTATCAATTAAAAAGTCTAATTTGCCCTTTAATCAATTAAAACCTAAACCTAAACAAAACCTTTCCCTCTCACTCTAAATTTCGTGATGAAGATTCCTACTATAGGTGTATAATGTAATAGTGATGAAAACCCGGATAAAACTAAACAAAGTAATGGAGAATTTGGGTTACAGAAAAATTTACGGTTGGGTTCGATTTGAAAACCCAACCGTAAATGTATGTTCTGCTGGTTTGTTCTTCATTTTACGGTTGGGTTATTAAACAAACCCAACCGTAAAATTAAAGGTAGGAGATGAAGATGCAATTTTACGGTTGGGTTCGATTCTGAACCCAATCGTAAAAAAATTTGCATCAATTTTTTTTTTACATTTTACGGTTGGGTTTAATTCTGATTTCCAACCGTAAAGTATTCCGCATATGTCAGATTTTTTTGTGTTGAGGCTTATTTATGGTTGGGTCCGATGCTAAAACCAAACCGTAAAACTGTTACGATTTGGTGTTCATCCATTGTTCTTCTGTTTACGGTTGGGTTGGGAAGAACACCCAACCGTAAATAGCTTTTACGGTTGAGTTCGACATGAAAACCCAACCGTAAAATTTTCTGAATTAAAAATAAATCATCTTTTTATCCGTAATTTCATCCAATTTGAGCCATTAAAAGACCAAGAGTTTAAGTTAGATGTATCCCAGTTATGCTCTGGTTGATTGAATCAAAATCTAGGGTTTTTATAAAAACCCTACAAAATTATCTTATATTTCTTCTAATTTTTCTTCACACCAAACCAAAAAGAAAAAATTTGAATTGATTTGATTAAGTTTAAGATTATTTTCGATTAATCATGATTAACTTAATCTATTAGCTAATTAGTTTACTAACTAATCAGGGGTATTTTAACCATTTTGAAAATATGATGGATAAGGGGTTTTTGAATTTTACTTCAAATGTCTCTATTTCGTCTTATTATGGGAGACCCTCTACAAATGTGGGAGCCCCTAAATTAGCCTTCCAAAACTTGTCACATGACTTAAAATCTGCCGCATGTTACTATGTCCCCGAATTCATATAATAGCAAGTGTGACACAAATTTTGGCCTTGCATCCTCATTTAAAAAAAAGTTGCCACATAACCCATAAACTGTTTCTTGACCTAAAATCACTTAGAAAGAAATATACTTGGGTGACACTTCGTATTTTTCATATGAAGGATGCTTCATTGAACTAGATGAGGCATCATCTTGGATCTGTGTTGGGTATTCTGGGATCCGTCGTTATTACAATGATGCATCATCTCGAACTTGTGATGCACACTTGGTAAAAGTGATGTATCTTGTCCCAAAATTCACCATTAGGAAATGGAGTGTCCTTATGATGCGTCATTGTGTACAATGATGCATCCTTTCAAACTGGTGATGCATCTTGAAGAATATTGCTTGCTCGAGGATGCATCACCGTTGTCGATATAAAGCTTACTCAAGGATGCATCACTGTTGTCGATATAAAGCTTACTTGATGATGCATCATTGTTGTCGATATAAATCTTACTCGAGGATGCATCGTTGTTGTCGATATAAATCTTACTCGAGGATGTATTGTTGTTTTTGCAATAAAGCTTACCCGATGATACATTATTGTTCTTGCAATAAAGTTTACCCGATGATGTATCACTGTTATTGCGATGATGCTTATCCAGAGATGCATCACTGAAATGGGAGTTGATGCATGTCAAACATTTCCCAAATTTCTATATGTATAAATGTGAATAAGATTTATATATAAGGAAGGGGTGTTGATGCGAGAATTAGGTTTGCAATAGCCTTGGTACTAATCCAAGGCCTAACCAACATGTGGATAGTACTTACAAGTCTTTGTTGCATGCCTGATGCATCACCTTTAACCATTAAGGATATGCATACTTTATAGAACAAAGGGTAAGTTTGAGATGGTATGTAGATATATACTACTTAAAGTATCATGCTTGCAAAACATGTCGTGAAAGATCAAACTATTGAGCATTCATTTGGTGGGATTTTTTTTTACAGCCTGGTTATGCAGTTGAATAACGCATCGGGGAGTGGGAGCTCGCCAAGCCGTGTTGGAGTGAAAATTTTCCAGTACGTCACAACTTGTGACTCAACCTTTATATTGTCACCTAAAATATACATTATGACAACAAATTCACCGCCTACGTTGACCCAAAACGTATGTTGTCACCCAAAACTTGTGAACATATCAATACAATACATAAATTCTTTTGCGAATCCTTTGGTCCAAGACTCTAAGTTCTTTTTCTTGCGCGACTTTTACACTCACCGCTACACTCGAAAATCATTTGAAAACGACGGTCATTCACTTGATTGTTACAGACTATCACACATATATTTAATTTCCCATATTTTCTAGCCCACTCCTTTGCATCTTCTTTATTTTTCCATGTCTACAACAGATCAAGGATACAAAGTTAGAAAACCTCGTAGTATGGTCCAAAGGATTGAAAGCACATATATTAGAAAGCTACCAAGTTGTTTAAATAATGATCAGTTGTATCTTCAGTCATAATTTTGTTAGGGTCTGGTTGATTATCCATTGGTTGAGGTTGAGGCACGAGCTATAAAATAAAAAATCAGGAGATTAGACTAAGGAGAACAAAAAAATTAGATATACAGCTAGATTGGAAATCGTCAATCCTAACTATGGTTTTGATTTTTTTTTCGAAAAACTCCAGATTGTAAAAGGTTTTTCCTAGACGTAAATTCGAAAACCAATATACATAAACTTTTACGATTGTATTTGTCCCATTAAACCTGGTCGTTATTTATCTATGGATAGGTTATTTATCTATACAACCTGGTTGTAATCAGTGCATTAAATAATATTAAATTTACTCATGTATTTACTTACAACCAGATTAAGAAATGATCGACCTAGTCGTAAACATTTTATTATTAAGTTTTTCCAAATTTTACCTTTTTACGACTAAGAGTTCATCATTTTTCTAACCGTATACAAGGTGTCTGTTAGGTTTTTAGGTACAAAACTTGTCGTAACCACACCTGAAAAGCTTGTAAAATTCATTCTCTTTACGTACTTTCACCAATTTTGAGTAATAAAAAAGACATTGGAGCTAAGCTAGAGGTATACCTGACTATTTTCAGCCATTGATTCTTTATTTTTTTGGTTTGTTTCTTCATTTGCTCCATCTGGTTGAGTTTTGCCTTGACTTTAGGTTAAAAACTCTTCCCCAACTAACAACTCAACCATAATTGGATCTCCGGTAAGAGGTACAAAAAATTTATTTGATAAGTCATATAAAGAAGCACTCACCTTAAATTTCCCACAAGAATCACTCATTTTTGTTAAGTGAATCAAATTTTTGAATTTCCAACCTAATTCTCTTTTTTTTCTTCTGCTTCTTCTTCCCTCTAAAAATCCAAAACATTAAATCTAAGTTTCTATCACTAACTATAAATCAAAATTATTAATCTAATCTAACAATCAAGACTAAATTATTTAACTTAATAAAATAATTAATACTAATTAAACGAGAGCAATTCATCTATTATAAAAAATATTTTTTTTAAAGGATATTATGGAAAATAATTGAATATGTGGCTTTCCAAAACATGAACACATGATCCTATTTTATCTTAATCGAAAAGTCTTTCTATTGGATTCATAAGCTTCTAAACCCTGATCTCTGAACCCAATACATTAGGTTTCTAATAAAAGGTCGGGTTGGTCCGGGCCGGGCCGGTCCAAAGAGTAACAATCAGGCATTCATAGACAATCCATGATTAGATAGTTGATTCCAAAAAAAGTGTTTTCTTTGTGATGGTGTGGTGCTCAAAGCTCAAATGTGTCTACTCTACTACTCTGTTTTCTTTTGGATCTTTTCCTTTTTTACTAATAAGTAAAAAATAAAAGATTGAGATGGTGGTGGTGGCCTTGTAGGCTATGAATTGTTGTGCAATTGCCAAATGTGAAGGAAGAAAGGAGCATAGAAAAAACCAGGTTTAAAAAAAAAAAGATGATGAAGGAAAAAACAAGCATTTAATTCTCTCATTTACAGTGTTCACCTACACACTTGCCCATTCTCTGAAACTTCAATTTAATGCCATTCATTTAATACTCTCCTCTCTCTCTCTCTCTCACTCCATTGCCATTCACTCACTACCAATCTCATCTCACTGTAAATCCAATACAGTACTGCTACTTCACCCAACACCAATCCTTTCTTCTTCTTATTCTTCTTTTTTCATTGTTTGTTTTTCTTCCTTCTCAGACAAATATTCAACAACCAGAAGTGAATTTTACTAAACTTGGACTCAAGTAAAAAAAAAGAAAAGAAAAAACAGCTCACAAAAATGTAATCTTGGTCCTTAGTGTATTCTCATTCATTAATGGTTTTGTACTACTTCTGAAGTTAAAACACTTAGCAACTACTCAGTTTAGAGTAAAAACTGGAGGAAAAAATCTTGTTAGGGTCTCTTGAAGATGTTCAGAAAAAAACAGTGGTTCTGGTTCAGAAATGGAGGTTGAAGAAGATAAATGCAAAACATGAGTTTGATCTTAAATGACAATTTTTTTTTTCAGGTTTGGATTTCTATTAGTATCTTCTTTTCTTTTCTTTTTCTGTATTGAGTTAGTGATGTTGTTGGTAGAGGTCATCATAATATGGATCTCAGAAGTAAAACATATTGTACAAGTGATTAAACTAGAGAATTTGTGATCTGGGTTTTTGTAAAAAAAATGGAGATGTATAGAGTGCAATTCCTTATTAAAGTGTTAATCTTTATGGGTTTTCAATTAGATTCATGGTGGAAAGTTTGTAGCTTAGGTTCAATGTCTTCCATTGCTGTATCATATGGTGAAAATGGACCTGTATTTTGTGGTTTAAAATCAGATGAATCTCATGTTGTAACTTGTTATGGTTCAGATTCAGCTGTAATTTATGGAACTCCTGCTAGATTTCCTTTTCTTGGTTTAACAGCTGGGGATGGTTTTGTTTGTGGTCTTCTAATGGATTCAAACCAACCTTATTGTTGGGGTAATAGTATTTATATACAAATGGGTGTTCCTCAACCCATGATGGAAAGAGCTACTTACTCTGAAATCAGTGCCGGGGATCACCATTTATGTGCTTTGAGGAAACCTGATAGCCGAAGAAATCGACGGAACACTGCATTTGTTGATTGTTGGGGTTATAATATGACTGCTAATTATGAATTTGATGGTCAGCTTAACTCTATCTCAGCTGGTTCAGTGTTTAATTGTGGGTTATTCGCGGAGAATGGGACTGTGCATTGTTGGGGAGATGAAACTGGGAGTGATGTCATTGGTTTAATACCTCAAGCCAAGTTTGAAATGATCTCGGCAGGTGGTTATCATGTTTGTGGAATTCTGCAAGGGAATTCTAAGGTTTTGTGTTGGGGTAAGAGTTTGAATTTGGAGGTAGAAACTTCTGTTGTTGTTTCTTCAGGTGGAGGAAATGTGGACTTAGCTCCTAAAGATCCAATGTCTTCGGTTGTAGGAGGTAGATTCCATGCTTGTGGAATCAGATTATCTGACCGTACTGTGATTTGTTGGGGTTTCCATCTCGACAAAAGTACACCAACTCCGGATGGGGTTAAGGTATATCAAATTGCTGCAGGAGATTACTTCACTTGTGGTGTTCTTGTTGAGCAATCTCTTCGACCCATCTGTTGGGGCACTAGTTTCCCTTCTTCTCTACCCCTGGCTGTCTCACCAGGGCTTTGTGTATCTAGTCCTTGCAGCCAAGGTTTTTATGAGTTCAACCATGGAAGTCAAACATGCAAATCTCCCAACACTCGAGTTTGCTTGCCCTGCAGTAATGGGTGTCCTACTTCTGAAATGTATCAGACCAGTCAATGCACTCTGAAGTCTGATCGACAGTGTGAATTCAATTGTTCAGGTTGTGTTTCGCACGACTGCTTAACAAGTTGTGGTTCTTCCGGTTCTTCGGTTGGAAAGGAAGTGAAGAAGAAGGGGAAATTCATGTCTCTACAGATGCCAATCTTTGTTGCAGAGCTAGTTTTCGCTGTGTTCTTGGTAAGTTCGGTATCTTTAACTGCGTGCCTTTATGTACGTTACAAATTGCAGAAGTGTCACTGTTCAGAAATAGACTCAAAATTGATGAAGAACAGTGGTAGCTCTTCAGCTGTAAGCAAAGAGACTAATAAAGTCCGACCTGATACGGAAGAACGTAAGATTAGGAGAGCTCATGTTTTCAGCTATGAGGAGCTTGAAAAGGCTACTGGTGGGTTCAAAGAAGAATCTCAAGTGGGGAGAGGAAGCTTTTCTTGTGTGTTCAGAGGAGTTTTAAAGGACGGGACACTGGTTGCAGTAAAAAGAGCAATAATGACAGCTGATGTTCAGAAGAATTCGAAGGAATTCCATAATGAACTTGATTTATTATCTAGGCTAAACCATGCCCACTTGTTGAATCTGTTAGGTTATTGTGAAGAAGGTAGAGAGAGGCTTCTGGTTTATGAGTTCATGGCTCATGGATCTCTGCATCAGCATCTACATGGCAAGAATCCTAATCTCAGAGAGCAATTGGACTGGGTCAGGAGAGTTACCATTGCTGTTCAAGCAGCTCGTGGAATCGAATACTTGCATGGGTATGCTTGCCCGCCAGTTATTCACCGAGACATCAAATCGTCAAACATACTCATTGACGAAGAAAACAATGCTCGTGTTGCTGATTTTGGTCTCTCTTTATTAGGTCCTTCCGATAGTAGCTCACCTTTAGCTGAGCCACCAGCTGGAACTCTAGGATATCTCGATCCTGAGTACTACAGACTTCATTATCTCACTACGAAATCCGATGTCTATAGCTTTGGCGTCTTGCTCTTGGAAATTCTAAGTGGTAGAAAAGCCATAGATATGCAATTCGAAGATGGAAATATAGTTGAATGGGCAGCTCCACTGATAAAAAATGGAGATATATCTACCATATTGGATCCACTGCTGAAACCTCCAGAAGATCGGGACGCCTTAACAAGAATTGCAACTGTGGCCAGTAAGTGTGTTCGAATGAGGGGGAAGGAGAGACCATCGATGGATAAAGTGACAACAGCTCTAGAACAAGCTCTTGCGCTTTTGATGGGAAGCCCCAGTATTGATCAACCGATATTACCAACCGAGGTGATTTTGGGAAGTAGTAGGATGAACAAAAAATCTTCACAAAGGTCTTCAAGTAGGTCAGCATTGGAGATGGATATTGTGGAAGGTGAAGATCAAAGAATTGAGTTTCGAGCTCCTTCATGGATCACATTCCCAAGTGTTGCTTCATCGCAGAGGAGGAAATCTTCGGTTTCAGAAGCCGACGCATTGGATGCAAAGAACTTGGAGGTGAAAAATCCGGGAAATGTAGTCGTCGGAGGCGATGGTTTGAAAAGTTTAGAGGAAGAGATTAAACCTGCATCTCCTAGACAAAATTTGTTTTTGCAGCATAACTTCTAAAAGGTCACTCAGCAGAGACATCTAAGAGATGTGTTTTTTTCTTCATTTCTAAGACATATTGGTGAGTTTTTCAGATAAATCAAATGATGAGATTCAGATTTGGATCTTATTTTGAGGTTAGGTAAGAAAAAAATGTAAAAAAGAAAAGGATGACAGATAGTAATTTTCTTGTGAATGAATTGCTACTACTGATCCTTTTGATGTGTCATTAGTGTAACTTTTTTAGCTTCTTGTTGTAATTGTTTGTATTCTTCTGACAATTCTTCTGTGAATTTTTTTTGTTCCTTCTGCCAACTTTCTGAATCAAGAAGCAGTTCTATGTCTTTGCTTTTAAAACTACAATATTGGAGCAAGGAAAATGCACTGCAGTGCAACATGTAGTCATGTATTTTCTTTTTATTTTTCTTTTTAGAGAAGTTGCAGTTGCAGGAAGGCAGAGGCAAAATACGCTTCGCTGTACCAAGAAATTTAGTTTATGAGTCTTATTCCCTGCTTTTAACAGTTGAAACTTGAATGAATAAGATTTATTACCTAATCATCTCTCAACTGCTCCTATACTAAATTTTTGATTTAGTTAGTTAACTACTTCAATAGGAATAACAGTTCCACTAATATCTAGCGGGAAACTCTTCCCTATATATGTCGTCGGAACCCGATCACATCCTCAATCATCTCTTCTATATCTAGCTAAGAATTCATTTGAGGTTCATTTGCGATACGAAATACAGCTGAGAAATGGAAGGCTTCCTCAAGCATAATCTCTTCCTCTCGTTACTACTAGTCTTGTTCTTTTCTTACTCGACCCTGCTTTCACATTCTCTAGCACCAGCTGGTACAATCGAAAGGGTTGTTAAACAGCAAGTTCTAGCAAGTCTCCCACCACTAAGTCCTCAGACATCAGAACTTGGGACCTCTCAAATGTTCCTCACCTCTCCTTCAGGGAAGTACTCTGTGTTTCTCCTTCGCCGTGAGACTTCTTTTGGAGCTGGTGGATTTGGGTCTGATTTCTGTTACATTCAAGTCCAAGAACATGGTGCAAGTGTGTGGGAATCAGAATGTGCTCCAGTTAGCAATGTTAACACTTGTACCTTAGTGTTTTCTGAAGGTGGACTTGAGATTTTCGATGGAAGCAACTCGGCATGGGACAACGACGTGGATGGCGACTATCTGAGGGAGTTGGTGTTGATCGATAGCGGTGACATGCAAATAAGAGATAAAGAAGGTGAATTGGTTTGGAGAGCAAGTGATAACCCCATTGTCAATCAAAATTGTGGATCTATTGGAGCACCTGGATTAGCTCCTGCACTTCCACCTTTTGCTTCTCCAGTTCACGGTCATGATGATAGGGGTCCCTTTGGACAGCCATTGAATAACAATGTTCAGCAAGGAGGAGTAGGATCGACAGCTCAATTGGTTGTTCCACAGGTAGAATCACAACAAACCGAGGAGGATAATCCTCAACAGAGTGGTCTAAACCAACCAGATGAACTACAAGCACCTGCACAACAACCCGACGAATTACAAGCACCTGTACAACAACCCGGGGCAAGTCATGCTCATCAGCAAGGTACTCTAAACACGCCAGATGAATTACCACAGCCCGAGGAGGATCTAAGCCAGCCAGATGAATTACAAGCACCTGTACAACAACCACAGGCAAGTCATGCTCATCAGCAGGGTACTCCACTAGACACACCAGTTGAATTACCACAACCCGAGGAGGATCTAAGCCAACCAGGAGAAAACTTTCAGCAGCCTGATTTAGGTAATGCTCAACCAGCAGCAGGTGGTGGTTTAAGTGCCCAACAACCTCTCTCTCCCTCTGTACATCATTATCATCAGCCTGCTGCTGCTGCTGCTTTTGGAGGAGGAGCCGCCAATACTGCTGCTACTCATGGAATGCAGCAACCTCTTATTGACAACACTCCTTTCGATAGCGGGTCTACTTCTTCCATGATTATCAACCAATCCATACTTGGGATAACCTTGACTACCCTAGTCACTTTGTGTTTCTCTGGTTTTCTCTTTTGATTAGAGAGTTCTGGTACAACTTTGTCAGGCATGGTAAAGTACCAGCTCCTGTGTGTATGTTTGCTCTAGTATTTCTTGTAATCTGGCCATTTGCAAAGGCCTAAAAATTCTAAAATTTATCAGGTTTAAATATTTTGATTTTTTTTAAAAGAAAAAACAGTATATTTTTAAGTGAATGTATGTCCAGGTAAATCCGGCCATTAAAACCATCAGCAACATAAATTTTAGTTCTTAAATAATTCCACCATTATAACTAACATATATTTAACCTATCTTGTAACCTAACTTGAAGGTCATTTTGAAGTAATCTCAAGACATCCTTTATCCATCTATTTTCTACAATGGCTAATCTATCCTTGCTTAATTAACATTAATTTTGATTAATTAGTTAGTTAATTTGGGTATAGTTTGTGTTAGATGATGAATTTGAGTTTTAGTTTTAGTATAGAAATAGAGAGTGTGTTAGAGAGGAAGAAAAAGAAGAAGAATTTTTAGGAAATAGAATTTTAACTAAATTCAATCACAAACATGGATGAGTATGAGAAAGAAGGTGAGATTGAACATGAAGAACATAGTACTGAAGGTTCAAACACGTTTAGAGACGACGATTTGGGTTATTTGTTGGATGATCCAAATTTTGGTGTGGAAGAAAACCTAGACGATGAATCACATCAAAATGAAGATAATAATGCATCAAACAATCAGGTATTATGTTAAGAAGCTCAAAACCCAATTTGTATGCGTTTGTATGTGATCGGCAACAAAAAACATTCATTTTTACATGTATTTAATGCCGTGGACGTACCATAATCGGTAGTTTATGGTACTTCATAAATTACCGATTATACGTCTGTTCATAAAAACTTGAACAATCGGTAGTCTCGTGTAGATTACTACCTACCGATTGTACAAAAACCCCAAATTGATTTTTTTTTTTGAATTTATGTTTACATAATCGGTAGTTTAGGAGAACTTATTGACTACCAATTATGTTAGTCGCCCCAAATTGGATTTTTTTGAATTTATGTTTGCACAATCGGTAGTTTAGGAGAACTTATTATCTTCCTATTGTGTTAGTCGTCCCAAATTAGTTTTTCTCCAAACCTACAAAGATATTATTTTACAAACTTTTCAATATGTAGTTAATGTCAAATAGTTACCTACGAGCGACTGCAGTCATCGACTAAAAAGCGGATCAAAGATGAAATTTGATCTTTAGTCGAGAAAATGGAGCCGCAACCGTGCGATTAAAAGTAATCTTTAATCGCTGAAATCTACTGTAGCTGATCAAAAGTAATCTCTAATCGACGACTAAATGTTATAATCAAGCGGGGTACTAGAACTTCGTTCAGCAGCAAGCGACGTCCTAGCAATACGTTCAGAAACACGGGCGTTGCGCTGGTAGTTCTCCTGACGAAGCGTTATGCTGAGCCTTCGCCTGATGAAACGGAGTATCAGAGTAATGCTTACCTCCAAGCGGTGCGCCAGAGAACCGCCCATTGTGAGCGAGGTCACAGAATGCCGCTTGTGTACGGGCGGAACTCCACAGCTGCGCCTGACTCTGAGCAAGGTCACAAAATGTCATCCGTCCCAGGCGTTACTCCAGCAGCTCGCCTAGATCTATCATATTGCCGTTGGATTATGTTTACCGTTGAGATGTTACCGTTGATTTAACCGTTGGCGTTACAACGACTATATTTTTACACTATATATGGAATACTAAACCAATTTCATTTTACTCAACTCACTCAACTCACTCATTGATATTGTATTCGAAATTTCTAAATTTTTTTTTGCATTTAATAAGGTTGCAAATCGATTACAATTATGCCGCCATCAAAACCCCAAGGTCCAAATTTTTCTACACTTGAAGATGTAACGATGTGTACAATTCATTTGTCAATATCTCAAGATTCTAGTATTGGTACCGATCAATCCGAAGAAAAATTATGGCCTCGTATATTAAATCGGATGAAAGTTCCAATACCTTCGATGCCAGAACGTAGTTGGACCTCCCTTCATAAACGAGTTCAAATTATAAGTAAAGATGTGGCACTTTTGTCTGCAAAGGAGGCGGAAGTGGAAAGGGAACATCATACTGGATGGGGCCCCGAAAATAAGGTAACTACTCATTTAATTTTGCTGATTACATTAATGTTTCAAATTTTATATCCTCTACTAAATGAATTCAAAAACTAGATTGCAGAAGTAAAAAGGCTTTTCAAGGAAGAAACTGGGAGAAGTTTTAAGTATGAAGATTGCTACACAGTTATGTTAGATAATATTAAATATTCCAGACGATCGACAACTGTTATCGATTCATCACAAGCTAAGTCAGATTACGATAACGGTCATGACAACCAGGAAACACAGAAATTATGCCTAGATGACACCAGCGGCTATGAAGACATATGAGATATCCCTAACACATTAACCGTCCAATGGGAAAAAAAGAGGCGAAACGACAGAAGACAAAAGAGAAAGCAAAATTTAGCGTCCAACAGGAAATGATCGAAAATATTCATAGAGAGCAACAAAACTTCAACGCCAAATATACGGAACAAAGACAAATGAAGATGGCGCAGAGAGAATCTGAGTTTGCAGCAAAACTAGCTAGGAAAGAATCAGAAGAGGAGTTTCGTATAATGACGATGGATCTGTCCGGAATGGATGATGTATCAAGACAATACATCGAACTTAGGAAGGAAGAAATTTTGAAGAAAAGATTAAACCAATCATAGAGGCCAGTCTTATAGAAGTTGTCATATTAAGTTTCAACTTTTATTAATTAATTTAGTTATTCTCAGTTTATTTTTAACCAATAAATTGTTATGTTTTTAATGTATCATAATTTAATTATAAATTTCAATTTGTTTTGTTTTTAAAAATTAATTCAAATACAACGGTTTGATTTTACTTGATTCAAAAAAATAAGCGTTGGCACTTCAGATATAAAATGAACGTTGTCATATAACAAGACCTAATCAATAAAGCTACAATCACTTTCGCAGGAATCGCGGATACACTTAGCATGTGCAGCAAGCCTTTAAACCCCTAGATGCCCCTAGTGGACGAGTTTTGTCTCGGGGGAGGGGGGGGGGGGGGTTTACAAGAGATTTACTCACAAAACCTATAGAGAGTATTTATAAATTTTTACTCTTCACCAAAATGTGACCATATGTGTTCGATCAAGTCATTTTGCATACGAACCCCAGTCTGTTTATCGAATACTGCACGTCTGCGTTGGTCAATGCTCATTCTCGAAAGTTGAAGAGTGTTGTGTCTAGAAATATTTACTGGTGCACCGTGGCTGCGTTACTCATACTCATGCGGCCAATCACCGGGTAAACGCTCATCTTCCACTATCATATTATGTAGAATGATGACAGTTTTCATTATATATGCTAACACGTCTGGATTCCACGTTCGTGCTGGTTGTTTGATGATTGCAAATTGATTTTGCAGCACCCCAAAGCCGCGTTCTACATCTTTTCGACAACCTTCCTGCATAACAGAAAATTTATGTTTCTTTTCAGAATATGGATGTTTAATCGTAGTCACAATAGTTGTTATCTCTGGGTATATTCCATCACCCAGATAATACCCCATATTGTATTGATTTCCGTTGACAACAAAGTTTACTGCCGGTGCTTTACCGTTGATTAGTTTTCTGAAGATATACGAACGGTTCATCACATTGATATCATTGTTAGAACTAGGCATACCAAAAAATGCATGCCAAAACCAAAGATCATACGATACCACTGCCTCCAGGATAATACTTTCACTACCCTTGTACGTAGTATAAGCACCAAATTCAGTCGATGGGCATTTATCCCATTTCCAGTGCATGCAATCAACACTTCCAATCATCCCCGGAAATCCCCTTTCCTTGTTTTCAGCAAGAAGCAGTTCAACATCACGCTTAGTTGGTGTGCATAAGTATTCTTTCTCGTACAGATGGACTATCGTCTTACAGAACCTACGAGTAGCTTCCAACACTGTGGTTTCTCCGATCCGTAAATACTCATCTATTGCATCTGCCGCACATCCGTAAGCTAACATTCTTATTGCGGCAGTCACTTTTTGGTGAGGGGTTAATCCAAGAACACCACAAGCATCTTTTTTGTGAACAAAATAATTATTTACCGCCACAACATCACCCAAAATACGGTTGAATAATTCTCGACTCATTCTAAATTTTCTACGGAATACATTTGGAGGAAACGTCGGGTTTCTGCAAAAGTAATCTCTTCATAGAATTTTGGCACCGGTATCACGGTCTCTTGGTATTTTTATACGTGTATGTGGCCAGTTCATACTTGAAACAATTAATCCAGCAGTGAGTGCTTGGTTATTATAGTTCAATGCAAGTGAACTTTCATCTGATGAGTAATAACTATTGTTATCATCATCGCCTAGTGAAGAAGAAGAATAAGAAATAGGAGGAGGAGGAATAAAAGAAGAGGAACCATAGTTGTGAATGTTATTTAGAGAGTTTGCCATTTTCTTTTTTTCGTTGGTTGTATTGGAAGAGATGGTGGTATTTTTGGTTTCTATTATTGAAGAATTGGGTGAGTTAATTTATAGGAAGATTCAGAAATGATTTTGAGAATTGAATTGACAATACACGTTCACCATTTCAATGCAAAAATGAGCGTTGGCAATTCAGAGATATTAATTGTAGGTTGACAGGACAATGAAATGAAAATCACCAAAACGTTAAAGGGAAAAATGTCAGACTGGATATTTGACAATACACACTTTTTCTTATTTCAATGCTAAAACAGTAAGACAAGTTTGAAAAAGTAAGACAAGACAAGAAACAATAGCATATGACAGTAAGACAAGACAATACAATTACAAAAAGTAATATGAAAAGAAAAAGTAATTTGAAAAGTTTAAAAAAGTTATAATTTTTTTTTTGTTAAACTAACAATTAAGATATGAAATTCCAATAGCTAATGACAAAAACGACAGAGTTTTCAATTGAAAATACAAAATAGAAAATATAAGAAAAGTAATTTGAAATAACAATTCAAATATGACTACAATTCAATGCTAATGAATAACTAGTCTTCCGGATCAAGCGAATTTTCGGAGGCCGAGCGTGGTGGCATAAAATGAGGCAAAGATGGTCTGACACTATAGATATTTGATTGGATTGTTGATGAAGATCCCTGAGACATTGTGTTCCACATTGGTGGTGGCATATTCTGAGAATAGGAGCCAAACCCAATGGGTGGTTGTTGTTGACGAAAATGGGCAAGCTGTGAGTTCAACATGAAAACCTCATTTCATAGCTTCTGATTTTCTACTTCTTTGGCAATGAAAGAGTCCATCTGATCCTTAGTTTCATTTAACGTAAATTCTCGAAACTCTTGGGTAAAATCAGACAACTCTTGAACTAAACCATAAACGGTGAGCTGTGATAAAAAAAATTAAATTAACTATTGAACCAACAATGTAAAGTAAAATCAAAAATATAGTTTCATTTGTTGAATACTTACGTATGGTAGCTGTTGTGGGGGCGGAATGGGTACATGTTCACGGCGACATGGGATGTTGTGTTTGATACGGTCACCAACATATTCGTGCGTTTCAACCTCCCAATCGACTTTCGTGACATATTTATAAAGGTTAGTCACATGTCGCCAATATTCAAAATACAGATCATAATCCATGACACGTACATATTCACTTGCAGGGACATGACAGTTTATAGTCATCTCCTCAAACACGTCGCCGGTGAAGTTGGAAACCCGGCTAGGGGGGTTGGCAGGAACGCCCCATGTTGCATTGTTCTGCCTCCAACAGCGATCTCCGAGATACATGTTATGCTTTATCCAAAAAAAGTACAATAAACAAATACCAATCAGTTAACCAAAATACAATGACAAAAAAATTTAATTGTTAAATCAAAGTTATTTATAAACTCACGGTGTACAGCCAAGTGAATATAACCCTTCTCCCAGAGAGCTCTAAAACTCTGCGTCGAATTTCAGGTACTGTATTGCATTTCCCCACGAATGCCAAGTCACAGAGTCTACAAACAACTGATTCAAATCAGTCCTTGAACGAACAATGTCAATACCCTTCCTCCGGATACACAACCACCTACGACATCTAGGCAATTGATGTTCACTTTCATGCGAAGGGTTATTTGGACGACAGATGCCCAGATATTTGTACCCCCAAAACTACAATGTCATGAAAACCAATTGAATAAATAACTTAGCAATAAAAAAACAATTTAATAGAATTTTAAATAACACAAACAAATTTACCTCCAAAATTTGGAAGGGTCTGTACAATGAGTTTTGTCCCCTGGCAGCTGCGGCGAGACCAGAATACAATTTATACAACGCAGGAGTACCCCAGTCGTACTGGTCAACTGCATTTAGATCCTCAAATGCCGCTAACCATCCAGCATCAATATAGGTTTTTGCATTTGAAAAGAAGAACTGACCCAAAACATACATATAGAAGGCTCTGGCCACTCTATCAGCAAGCCTACTATCATCGTTAGACGCAGTCAAAGTTTGTTCATCAAACTATATGCTCAAAAATCTGACAGTAATTGCATCTGAAACCCACTGGAACAGAATACCTTCTCTTTTACAGACCGCACTATCTTTGAGTTCAGAAAATATATGCTCTCGAACATATTCAAATTGAAACTTCTCTGCATACGGAACACTACTGCCAACACCTATACTAATCCCTGTCAACATTACCCAATCAAGGGGAGTGAACCCAAGATCACCAAAGAAGAAGTGAAAAGTGTTTGTCGTATCCCAAAAGCGCTCGACTATATAGTCAATAAGAGCATGGGATGAATCTACTTCATCTATGGACAGTAATCGGCCCCATCCTCCCCTTTCAATAATATATTTTACCCTAGGGGCATGTTTAATGATACCTCGGTAGATCTGAAGGACGGATTTGAGAGAACCACGATGTGAAAACTTGAAATTGGCGTCACTTGAATATGTAATATTGGTGGAGACGTGCTCCTCCGTATCTTCCACAACTGTATATTTTTCCAACCCGGGAACATCAACCTTTTCTTCTCCCATACGGCCATCTTCTGATTCCTCGACGATTTTAGCCTTTTTGGCCCTCTTCTTTCGGCCAATGAATCTGGACGTCACACTGCTCGACATCTGGGCAAACAATTCATACAACATTGAAAATCAAGAGTAAATCCCCACAATGCATAAAGATAAAAATCTAGTATAATCAATAAATCAAGGAAAAACATGCTAATTTCATAAACACAAAAGTAATTATCTAATTACATAATCATATGTACCAACCTAAAAAAATCAAACATTGTTGAACAAAATTCATCATTAACAAAATAGAACAATCTCAATGCCCCAATTATACCAAATATCATAAAAATTCCCCAATTGCAAAAACTTCCTTACATATATGTTTTAAAATATAAACATTTCAAATTCCCAAATTTCTAGACAATCTACTCAATTTATCAAAAAATTAACCACAACCCAACTAAAATTAAACAATAACTTCATCAATTATATCTTCAATTTAACAAATTATCAACAATTTTTTATACCCAATTTATAACATTCATAAACCCTAAATATTTTCCCAATTCCATAATTACAACCTAATAATCACAATTTGATAATCAATTTATAACATGATAATTACATGGTTAATCATTCAACATATATAACCAATTTAACTACAAAATCATCGAAAAAAAACATACTCTACTTTTTATTTACAAAACAAAAATAATTTATACTAATTTTTTTGTTAAAAGATACATTGATTGCGCTTGGAAAAATCTTGAGCGAAGTCTCAAAATTTTGTAACGGGACTTTGGGTTCTCGTTTGGGAAGGTTAGTGTGAAGTTGGGTTGAAGAGATGGGTATTGTTGGAGAAGCTATGTACGGATACAGGAGAAAGAAGCGAAAAAATTTGGGTTCTTTAGGTTAAAAAACGAAGTTAGAGTGGGGCAGGCTCCTAGCAGCTCGCCTGGAAATACCAGGCGGTGCGCTAGGACACCGCCCGTCCCATTCCCTCACACGTTGTTTTCGCACACGCACAAACTCCTCACACGTTCTTTTCGCACACGCACAATTTACTCAGACGGGGTGCTGGAATTTCGCTTCACTAGACGAGCTTCTGGAGAACCGCTTGTCGTTTGGGCGAGGTGCTAGGGTACCGTATGGACTTGGGCGTTAAGTTGTCATTCCTCTACACATCAGGCGGTACCCTATCACACCGTCTGGAGCAAGCGAAGTTGTAGTATCCCGTCCGTCTTCTCAAGCGTAGACCTAAGCCTTCGCTCAATATTATGCGCAATACTAGAACCCCGCTTGACTATCCATGGTTGTTCTTGGGCCGGAGTAAAGATCAAATTTTTTGATCTTTAGTCTTTTAGGATAATCACGTGACTGTGGATGCCCTACCGATTGTATTATAATAGGTAGTTGTGTCACACACTAAACCTCCGATTATATGTGTACATGACTTGAGTTGATTTCTTCCTACAATCGGTAGTTTAGGAATTCATATTACCTACCGATTGTAAATAATCGGTAGCACGAGAGTTTTATTAACTACCTATTGTGCATAATCGGTAGCAAGTGTACCTAATTAACTACCGATTATCATTGTCTAACTCATTGCTATTTTACGTAGATTATTGAATGGGTTAATCATGTTGCATACGAGGGTCCTGATACTTCCCTACACTATGCAAATGATTTGATACGCTATATACATACTCTTAACTAGTTCTTAGAATGTATGTTATATAGTTAGGCTTATGATATTTGTTTTGTTATATGCGCATTAAGACATTTGTAAGTAAGGCGGAGACAAAGAAATGGCTTCTCAACAAGGCAAAAGAAAAGATGTGCATTATAGTTCAGAACAGTCGCGTGAAAGATGATCGATTTAAAATGATTTGTGAGAGAGGTGGCGAGCGAAAGAGTCATATGGGAAAGAATTATAAATACGTAAAGAAGACGGATAAGATATACCAAGGTAATTCAAAGAAGATTGGATGCCCATTTAAGATATCTTCCATAAGCCCGAAGGTAAGAAAGGAAAAGTATGGAAAATGTTTAGAGTTGCTAATGGTCATCACAACCACGAAGATCCGGAAAATCTTTTTGGGCACGTAATGGTTGCCAAGTTAAAACCACAGGAAATGGAGACGGTGAAGTCTATGAGGACCGTAATGAAAGCGAGTGCAATCCTATCTAAGATAAAAGCGGACGACCCCAACAACTTGTCTTCGGTGTCTACAATTTATTCGGCGCTAGCACAGATCAAAAGGACGGAATGGGATGGTCGAATGGTTATGCAACAATCTGAGTGGTTAGTCGAGAAACACGGTTACACGTTGAGAAAAGAAGAAAGGGATGGTAAGGTGATTCCTATTTTCTTGGCACATCCGAAGATTATTCAATTGGCTCAATGCTTTAACCAAATTGTGTTGATAGATGCTACTTATAAGACAAACAGGTACAACATGCCGTTGTTGAACATCGCTTTCCACACTTCGGACAAATGCACACTTACTGTGGCTTGGGGTTTAATGGATGCTGAGAACGATGTGAGTTTCATTTGGATGTTGCAAACATTGAGGTTGATCTATAATGGCGAGAATTTTCCAAAGGTTATTGTAACGGATAACGATACAGGCTTGATGAATGCAATAAATGTTGTTTTTCCGGAAGCCCAGAATTTGCTTTGTACGTGGCATATTCAATGCAACATCAAAGTCAATTGCAGACATCATATCCAAGCTAAAAAACGAAACATAGGTACCAAGAGGTCAAAGGAAGAGGATGAATGTATTATTAAACTAACCGTCGAAGAACAAAAGAAGAGAAAAGGTTGGCCGAAGAAAAGTGGGTCGAGGATAGAATGAAGTGGTCTACATTTCAAAAATCATGAGATAGATATTTTGGTCGATGACGGAGGAAGTTTATGAATACAACTTGAAGAACTTTGAGGATGAATGGGCCAAGGACTACCCCAAAGCAGTTAAGTATTGCAAATCACAATGGTTGAGACCTCATAATGATAAGTTTGTGTATGCATGAACATATGAATATCAGAACTTCAAGAACGAGGCAACAAGCATTGCAGAGGGGTCCCATGGACGATTAAAGAAGATACTAGTCGGAAGCCAAAATGGGGTCGTGTCAGTCCAAGAAGCAATCCATGAGTTCACCGAACGTGACCTCATTAAGATTAAAGGTTCAATGGGAAAAAGCAAGCGTAGATTCCCTTTGGCCCATTTAAAACATAAAGATCTTCTAAGGGGTATAGTTTTCAAAGTTTCTTGGTGGGCAATAAATTTCATGATCAAAGAATTGGAGTTGTACATAGATCACGATGATGAGACTACGGTTTACAACTGCAAGACGATGATAGGTATTGGACTCCCATGTCATCACATGCTTGGAAGGTACAAAGAATTGATTGATATTAATGATATTCATCCCTTTTGGAATCAATTAAATTTCACTCCAACAACCCCGGAGGTGGATGGTGTGTCGTTCGTGGAGACGAAAATATTTGCACGACTACACGAGCGTTACTCTACGTCAAATAGGGCACAAAAGCAAATATTGTTGCACTATTTAGAGGAAGCCCTTCACCCCTGTCAAAAGGTTGTTTATGAACCAATAAAAGGAAAGCCGATCGGTAGGCCGAATACCGAAAAGCCGAGGTCAATTCAAAGAAAAGAGTTGAATGAATTGTTATCTAGTCGTCGTGACCTTTCTACGCATGAACATACTGAAGATGAGTATGAAGATTTGCCTGCTCCAGCGAAAAGGGGTCGTCCAATGAAGGATCAAGGTGGACCAAGCTCACGACAAGTCAAAGCTAAGGTCTCTACGATTCCTTCCCAACAAGGTCAAACCCCAACATATACACGATGAGTATTTGGATCAACTCCTTCTACTCATTATACCCTATGTTTTGTCCACTGACGATGTAGATGGGGATGGCAATTGTGGTTTCCACGTGCTTTGAAACAAATTGGAAACTTTAGTGAGGCGGTTACCGAGAATAGCACCCAATGGCAATATTTAAGAAATAAGATGGCGGCACATTTATTGGAGGATAAAGATTTTTATATTGAAATGCTGAAAAAAGGAGATACACATGGCGGAGAACAAGGGTTCAAAGAGTTATATACTCGTGTAAAAGGCGAAAAGGAATTGGAGGTGGTCGGATCCAGGTATTGGATGGTAATGCCGATATGTGGGTATCTTTTAGCGGATGTATTGAACTGCGTGGTACATTTTTTTTGTCCTCCTTCATCAGGAGTTAGTGTCACATTTACACCCACAAGGACGGTGTTTGATGAATCGGTTAAGGATAGACGAATCATTATGGCTTTTGTTAATGGCAAGCATTTTATCGGTTTAACTTTAAAAGATGATTGTCCATTACCTCCATTAGTCAGGTGGTCGGAATACTTCACAACTAACCATTGTAAGGAGTGGTTAAAGCAATACGAGTCCAACATGAAACGTTGTGATCGTTTTTTTAGAAGTTCATCAAAGAACGTAATTGATTTGAACTAGGATGTTGAATAATTAAGTTTGAATATATATTTTGAACACAAATGTTTACAAAAAATTATTAATAAAATTTTTTGTTCACAACGACTAATTCATCTTTTGCATGCATTTAATTCCATGAACGTATGATAATCAGTAGATAAAGGAGTAATATATCTACCGATTCCACCACATTCGGTAGTTTAAATTTTGTACAAACTACCAATTATATAAGTTGCCTCAAATTGGAAATCGAAATTTTTGGAAAATTCCTGAATACTAACAATCGGTAGTTTAAATTTTGTACAAACTACCGATTATGCACAAGTTGCCTCAAATTGTAAATCACAATTTTTTCAAAACTCCTGAACACTCATAATCGGTAGTTTAAGTAATTCTTAAATTAACGATAATTTTAAGTAGCCCCAAATTGGAAATCGAAATTTTAATAAAAATTTCATCATTTTGTACAAGTACAATCGGTAGTTTAAGAAATTCTTATACTACCAATTATAGGTGTCGCCCCAAATTGTTAATCGGATTTTTTTCCAAAATTTATAACTCTTACTCTTTTGCAATCGGTAGGATTTGAAATTTTTTATCTACCGATTGTAGCCAGAATTGAACTAAACTTTAAATTTTTTTACTTTATAATTGGTAGTTTAATGACCAAATTAACCTACCGATTATACTTGTTTTTTTGTCCATGAATTTTCTTGCTATAATCGGTAGTTAGTGAGCTACTAAATAACTACCGATTGTATGTAATCCGTAGTTTATAAACATAGATATCTATCGAATATGCCGATTTTACGTAACATCCGAAGAAAAACATGTTCACATAAAGCAAACTTACAACACATTGTTCATTAATCATGGAAACTTACTTAACATCACTTACTAAATATTGCCAATATTCTTCAGATAACTTGTTCAAAATAACTAAAAACATCCGAAAAGAACGACAGAAAACACAGCATAGAATTTCATTAAATTCTTCCACTCCTAGTTACTCTCTTCTTCTTCTTCTTCTTCTTCTTCTTCTTCTTCTTCTTCTTCTTC